>CM046309.1:44226452-44826452 GCA_025267735.1 Mactra quadrangularis
CATATTGGAAAAGTACTGATGTTATATTTTTTCAACTGTCGGTGGCAATTACATTAACCCCTTGGACTTAAATACTAACAACAGTACTTCCGCACTCTCTTTAGATAAAATAGTTATCTGTATCTATGTAAATTAGCAGGGTAATGTATGCATTACGGACAACTAGCTAAATTTAACAATGATGTATCTGGAAGCAGGTCATTAATACTTTGGTTCATCATAAATACAAACTAGTATAAAAGAGTGTAAAAAATTATTACATTAAACAAAATACACTGAGTGAAGCTTCATGAACTAAAATGCCTATAGATATATATACAGTCATATCTCATTATCTGCACTTAGTTGGAACCATGGAAGTTGAGATAATCATTAGTCAAGATATTCATGTATGTTTGTTCTTATTTCTTTAAAAGCCCGCAATTTAAATACATGCATGATGATTAAGCGTAAAAAGGAACGCTTGGTCTAAAATTTTGGAAATATCGAAACAGTTGAGACAAAAATTGCTTTAATTGGTGAAATTTCTGATTGAGAACAGAGAAATTGAAACTTCTGTTTTTATGAAGCAAAGTTAAACTGAACATAGTTAAGATAATGAGAAATGATTGAACAGGTTCATTGCACTGGATAGTGATACCCTTATGCTCAAGTCCCCTTGATTCTAGTTGGTAGAATTTTTTTTGGCCACAAGAAAGGTAACTCATAAAAGTTTATGCACCATTTTATCAGATTTACTTTTCTTGTACTGTAACATTGATCGTACATTGGATAATTCCTGTTTTATATCTTTAAGATAGAAATAGGAAAGAAAACAATTGTATGAAAAAGTAAATATTAAATAACTTGAAGCCATCATTAGACAATAAAGAGCTTTCAAACATTTCCCCCAAGCATAAAGATACATTGTACAGAAATAAGATAATTCATAATACTTTTAACTCCTGAAAAATTGGAGCACATAAGGCTTGTTTTCGGAGAATTACATCTCTGTGGAGTGGAAATTGGAGAGTAAATTTAGCAAAATTTGACCCACTTAGCCAATCCCCAGAAATGCTATGGAAGCCAAAACCCGGGATCAAATGACCATTTCTTGCAGCAAATACAACACAGCATTTGAATGCATTTTCTACCCCTCCCATGGAAATGGCTACCAAATGACTAAAATAGATGTTTTTAGCAGGATTTGTTAAGAAAAGGGTCACTGATGAAGTACCGGAAATTATTTGTGGGAGAGAGATCCCTAAATGGCACACGGGGACTAGAAATCATATTCTAATGTTACATTAGAATTAAATGAGATCTTTTGAAAGAACAAAAACAATAGTTAATACTACAGAAGTAAGAAACAAAAATATGGCATAATAAACTAATACATTTCATATACAAAACATATCACATGTAGTCGGAAAACATATGTTATCTAAAACTAAAATCTAATAACAACTAGATCTTTATTGATTTGTCTATACAATGTGCATCAACTGGAAGCAAGAAACCATGGGAATCAATTGGACTAAATATAACATAACAACAACAAACTTCAATAAGACTCGCTTAAACATCAGCAATCAAGTTGACTTGAAATGCAACATAACTCTTTCTTAGCTCTTCAAAACTCTTCATGAGGGCTAAAATGGAAATTAAAACAAAGCTGGTCTTTTTCGGTTAAAGCAAAATGCCAATAGCCCCTTTGGTCCTTAAAATCTTAAATCTTTTTATGGATGAACCGTGCATCATGAAATTGTCTTTTAAAATGCCAAAAGTGATTTTTGAAAAAAATATATTTAAGTTACTGACATCAAATAGTAGACTGACCTTAGTTGTAACAGTTCTCTCACAAAGCCTGAATATCTAACGCACATATAGCTACATAACTGTAATATTGAACTCTACTATCACCAAACTTGGAGCCCATTCTGTAAGGTTAGCACTTCATAACCATTTCTTATGAAACACTAAGCTATGATGCTAATTACATTGATAACTAGCAAGTTTTTTACCTGGCAGAGGCTCTGCTTACCAAAACGTAAGCCTAAATAGAGTTTCTTTTTTAAGAACTTTGACTTATTTCTTTAGTAATGCAAAGATTTGGTCGAAGCAGTTAAAGGTAATAATAATAAATTGTGGTGATGATCGATTAGTATATTTCCATTTGAATTAAATTCTGAATTTTTGTTTGAGGAAGTTACCATCTTGGATTTGTTAGCTTGGAGCAAACATGTTCCGTCGAACTCAAATGTTACAAAAGGCAATCAAAATTGCTATGAAGAAATTTCTTTACAGAATGGGCTCATGATCACAGGTTTAACAAAGTATATAAGCTTTCTTTATATAAAGAATTCTTAATACCTTCACTCAATATTCTAAACACTAGATAATTAACTTCTACACAATTTATCACTACACATGTAACAGAAATAACTCTAACCATAAAACATAATAAAATCACTAACACAACACATAAATTCATGTCTTGAAGTCAGCAAGGAATAACCATTATCTGTGCCACAGTAAAAAATTTGTAATCCAACCATTATATGAATCTGTACAACTTACACATAAGAACGTTAATATTGCTAATTTAGAACAACACTTCCACAAAACATGGCTTCTTCAGGAGATGAACAATTACAAAACCTAATCCAACACCAAGAAAACTTTTGAAATTCACATTTAAGCAAACTACATGGTTCCTTTTGTTTTCCAAGAATTTTGAAAGTTTATCAACACTATGCTTTCAGTAAGTTGCTGCTTCAATTGTATCTGAACTGGAACGAATGTCATTGGATGTAAAACTGACTATAGAAAACATTGTTTTTAACTAATGATAAGATGTACTATGATTATCTAACAAGCTTTCATTTTAACACTTTTACGTTCACAGTCTAGTCCACCTTGTAGAACTTGTCGTCTTTTCTTCTGTACACCATTCTTACAATCATCATATTCTTGCCATGGACCAAAGAAACATCGTACTGAAACAAGAACATACCATAATTATGTTTGGCGTTGATGTGAGATACAACCGAACAAGCATGTACCATTGTTAGCAGGAGGACAAATTTTCCTGCCCAGCAAACAAATAAGGTGGACAAATGTTGCAATGCGCATGCTAATCTTACACTAAATTTGCCCGAGTTTACAAGCCCAACAAATGTGCACCCACTAAGCTACAACAAATGTAGGACATGTGCCATAGTTTATCCAGGAGGACAAATTTTCTTGCCCCTGGAAACAAACTAAGTTAGCAAATCTTGATTTGTGCATGACGAACTTACACCAAATTTGCTTTTTGGAGTTTGCAAGCCAAAAAATTGCACCTACTAGGCTAACGAAAATGTAGGAAATGTTACAGTCCCAATACTTTATGCTCATCATTCCATGGAATTCTTTGAAACTCCTTTGAAACCATCACGCTTGTACGGGTAGCTCGATGTCCATTCTCGTATATAAAAAGGCAATCAAGATTCTCGATCAAGAATCTGGATGGCCTCTGGGTATGAAAATGGTCAATGTCCTATCTGTATTTATCCTGCTACTATTACACCATAATTATGATTAATTATGTATAATATATAGTATAGTATATTTTTCAGAGTCACTTACTGCAATATTTTTTAAGCTACTTCTTCAGAAATTTTGGTCAAATCTTTTGATACATTGTATTTAACAATGACCGGTCAGCATTTCTTATTGTGTTTGGGAAATTAAATCTTAATACCTTAAGACAAACTGACTCATACATTGAAAGAAATATAAATTTAAGTCACAAAAATGCACTAAAATCATCTTAATAAGGGTAGGTTTTATACATCCATTCACCATCTTTTACAGTTTTTTGTCAATTTGCAATAAAATTGTCATAATCAGAACACTGCTTAGCTGCTTCCAAAATGTTTTTACGTATACACTTCGTCGCCTCGCTCTAACAATGCCGTAACTCCCAAATTTTTATTTTGGGGGAATTCGCCTTCAAAAGTTCAAAGGGTAATATCTTCGTTGTTTCAATCTGAGTAGACATGACACTTGGTAGGCACATTATCAATGTATTTCAACACATACATGAGGAATATGATTAACATATTATGAATAATAACACTAAAAAACTGCAATAATGTGTTTGGAGATAGATCAAAGTTCGCTTAGTTTTATTGATGCATCTCGTTCTAACATTGTGTTATCTCCAAGAGGACTATGTTGTGGTTTTTATGCACATTTTCTGAAATTTGAGTATAAATATCTATTTAGATTTTTACAGGGTATCAATGTCACTGGAGAACAAAAACACGATAATCAAATCGTGTACTTCGACAGGACCAAATGAGATAGAGCACTATTCGAACGAGCTTCTGTGGAGTTAGAACATTGATAACATCAACTAGGACATTAAACGAGAGACAAACACTTCATTTTGATCAGATAACCGTATTTTCAGCCCGAACATTGATCTATATCATGGACATATAGCAATGTTTACGCTGTAAGCAGAGAAGATGTAATAATGATAGTTAGGATAATGTATGATTGGCGGATTGAGCTGTTTGACACGATAGAACCAAGAAAATATTTTAGAAGATAAAACAATGTCATACAAATCGCTGGGGATGTTAGACTCATTTTTATCAAAAATGGAGATATGACAATGTCAGAATAAGGCGACGACTTAAGAGAGTTTAGAAGCAGTCTAAATAAGGATCATTTATCATGCTTTATACCGGACATTATGTAAAATATTGAAAAAAATGTCAAAAGCAACATTAGATTTGATAAATGGAGCTTCTCGATGGATTTAAGTTTATTTTCACATGTGTGGAAGTAATTTTTATGTCAAGAAATATTCTCAAAATAATTCTTTGTCAGTTTTTTCCAAATTCAAAATCATAAAAAATGTTGTTTTCCTCATGCTTTGGCTCTTGAACATGAATACATTTTTTACCAATATGGATAGGTCACATGAGTAAAAACTATTAGCTCGCACAGAGTCCAGGAAAGTAACTATCGGTATTACACGAAGAAATTCGTCGTAGAACCTGAAAATTGCATGTCTATGAAAAGTTTATTATGTAATTAAAGAAAATGCTGAATTTTTGGATTTAAAAAGGAAAACGCTTCAAGTAGTTATTATCACATACAAATTTTAGTTAATTCCATTTGATAGTTATTGGGATATTTAACTTAGATGGGTTAAGCTATGCCCTACTGACAATTGAATCGAATTGAACAATGCATGTGTTTGGACATTCTTAAACCCAGACGTTTTCAAGATTCAAGATCGAGAATCTTGAAAACCTGTACCAGAAGGTACCAGAATGGTGTTTGAACTAGGGTTGTCAAAACAAAAGATGTGGTCATCACTACTAAGATGTATACGTGCACAACATTAAGTTATCTATCTGCATTCTTTATTACCTCTAAGGTAGCTTTAGAATAATTTATTAATGCACGTCAATGATTGAATGATTGAATCAAGATTTGATCTTTGAACAGAGATAGCATCGATCAAAGAGAATAGAAGAAATGATTATAATTAAAAGATACTGGCCAGATCAAGAAAATTGAGAGAGAAGGTCAAACCAAAGTTCTTCCACGATGTATCAATACACAAAAAATATCAATAGATGATATCACTAAAATTATCAGTATATGAAAATAGCATGTGGAATAGGTTGTCCAAACAGACCATTTCTAAAGGAAGCACTATATCTCATTTGCAGAATTTTGGTTGCCAAAATAAGAAAGTGGTTGTCCCAGGCAACCGAATACCCACTAATTTCGTAGACTGAACTAATAAGGTTTTCTATCCACACTTACGTGGTACAGACAATATTTTTTGTTAGAAATCATTAATAAAAATCTTGAGATTGTACATAAAATTATGGATCATTTTACTACATGGTAAAGTTTGATTGTACAATGTACTGATGGTAAAAACAAATAAGTTTGAATTCTGATTGAATTTCATTTGTCAACAAATGTATTTTAATATATATTTGCCAGTATTTTGAAAAATTGAGACTAATTTGAATTCTAGACTTGTCAATTGAATCTGATTTTGTTTGGTATATATGTCAAACTCAACGAAAAAACTTGAATGCTTGAGTTTCTATCTTAAAACAAAAAAAACTAAACATTTTACAGTAACTTTTCAGAGATTATATTTGTTACAAAAATTGCGGTCTTAACAAAAGAATGGTCTAAATAGCTAGCATAATGGTGTTGATATAGGGCCCTTTCTCCTCTAAATTAGGCATTTAAAACATAAAACCAACCCACAATTGCATGATTTTGCAATTACCAAGTTGGTCTTTTCAGTGAAACTTTATAAAGTTTTGACAAAAAGTGCATGAAAACTTTCTGACAGCAATTTCAAACTAATATTAATTGCTACACGCATTCTTCTTTTTACAGCCAGTTTTACTGTGTTCAATATTTCAATTAACAATGCTTCCACTGCATCAGTGACGTGGAATCATTTTACACAATCTGACAATACCCTCAGAACATGTTCTACCATTTTTAAAGCATGAAATAATTGAACTTCATTTCCCTTCAGAAATGTTGACGCATAAATTTTTACACCATGATCAATATAAAGTTAATCTTTTACGTTCCCTAAAGCAATAGGATGAGGATAAACATGTCAAGATTTGTTCCAAGTCTTTTAATGATTTGCTGGTACTCAATTTTTCAAAAGAATGATTACTTGTACAGTAAAGTTCCACCAGTAAAGTTCTATCAGGGCCATCAAATCAATGGGTGAATTGTCTTAATATACGGACATTCTTTCTCAAATTAAGCAGTTGGGACTTAAAAACAAAAACAAAAAACCTGATTATGCCATTACCAAAACTTAACTGTAATCAATTTTAGTCACACAAATTTGTATTGTTTAACATAAAATTTTCAGCTGTGACCAATTTTCCACAGAATCACAGAGTCATTATGTATAGAACAATCATGGAAGATTTCAAAACTTTCAAGTAGGGATGATGTGATGGAAATATTTAAGTAACATTTGGTTTGAGATTCTTCCAAACCTAAAAGAACAATTCATGGCAGACACATGACAATAGACAAAATTTTAATCAAGAAAATCAAGACCACCAGCCCAAAATACAATAATACAAATGGAGCTTTGGACAATGGGTGGCAGGACAGTTTAGAGCATAAAAGACGAATGAAGTGAAGATGGAAAAATACACTGGCACTCACACCATACCCTCACAAATCTACTCACATGCACAAACAGACAGACAGATAAACGGACAGATTAGCCTACGCACAGATCGACAGACCGTTGCTTGTAAGAACACACATAAATAAAGACCAGAAACAGACGGACAGACGCACGAACACATGAAAAATATGAAAAATGTGGACAAATCCTATTTGCAAAAGATGTTCCACTATAAAGATTTTAAAGTATCTATCAACATGTCACCAGAAATCATGATCTTAATAGTTAAAAATATTATGAATTTTAAAATTTTCATGTTTGTTGTTCCCATGGATAGATTTACTATGTTTACATGTACTTATCCAAACAAATTTCCAGAGAATATTCCAAATGAAACAAAATCTATACAAATCTTGATTAGCCAAGCATCTCAATGTAAACTGTTTAAACGATCTGTTAAATATATATGAGCTTGATTACAAAAAAATCTCAATCCCAGTAAAGTGGAAAAATCACATTCTTTAAAGCAGTTTTATCTAATTTTCATACGGACAAAAATCTCACGGAACAATTAACCACAACAAGACAGTCTTAAGACTTTTTTCCTCCCATACTATGTTTATTGGTATTTTATACAGGGTTTAATGACTTTCCAACACAATTTAGGTTATTTCACGGTGGCAAGTGCACCTACCCTAGCTATCCTGGACCCTTGTCTATAACCAGTACTCATCATCCTTCCACATGGCCTGCAACTTATCCAGATACCATATAAAAGGAGGAAAATTAACAATATTTTCATATTTTCATGGAAGCGTAAAACTGTCCCTAATAGGATTCAAACCTGAACACTCTTCAGGAAACTATATTCGATATTCTGGCATACCAACTGCACTACAGACCCGTGTTTGATTTTTTTTCGAATTCGAAAATGTAATCAAAACGCTTCATCATTCAGTATCTGATATTATTACAAAAAGGACGGTAAAACTACTAAACAATTTTAGTATAATCTTCAAATATAGGGGAAACATGAGATATTTTGAGAAGGTATCAACTTCCTTTATTATTCTGGAATTAAATATCATCTATATCAAGAAAGCACTTAAAATAGAGAATATTATATGCATAGAATTCATCAATTTATAACTAGACAGGTGTGGTTAATAATTATACATTAATTACTTTTAATTACAGTAAAAAGAAATAGCACCATGTTATCAAATGTCATGGACACTAATTTAAGACTTAATTATGCTGAATCATGTTTTTCTACTTGATTTATACAAACCAGAAGAAATGCATAAAATATATGGACTACGGGGGAAGATATACTAGAATGGGCTAGGACAGAGTCTGTACTGAAATGGGCTTGAAGTAGGTTGTACTAAAATGGGTAAGAAGGGAGGCTAAACTAGAATAGGTTAGAGGAGAATAAAAAAGTATTTTAAAATGTCATTGTAGAAGCTCCGTATTTCTCTCCGATACAAACAATGTAAACAAAACGCTTTATCACATAGTCTCTGATGATATTACAAAAAATTGAAAGTTTGACAAATTTCACGATAGGATTGGAAGCAAGATACAGGGAATATGCTCCTGCAAAATGAAGCAAAGAAAATAAATGATGCTGGGAGATAAGACCATCAAATCTCATTTCCTCCAGAAGGCAAAACATCTCTAAATTAGAGCAAGGCATAACATCTCTAAATTAGACAGAATCCTTTAAATTACTACAAAGGAATCAATCTAGAAGACATCATGTAGACTTTACCATAATCAGAAATTCTACAATCAATATCTGCCATGAAAATATCACACTGCAAGTCTTGTATGTAGAGACATAAATAATATGAGATATAAAGTAACAACAGACAGTAATATGCCTTAAAGATATTCATAGTGCCTAATGACATGTTTATCTTGGTGAAACTACAAACTAATCTCTCAACTAAGTGTTGTCGTCAAGAATAGAGGAAACTTCAGAAATTTTAGACAAGGTATTAACTTCCTTCAACATTCTTGAATGAAATATTATCTTTATCAAGAAAGCACTTAAAAGAGAGAATAAGATATGCATAGAATTTATAACTTTATAACCAGATATGTGAGATTAACAATATACACGCAACTTTTAATTACAGTAAATGGAAATAACAAAAATAAGGTATTATGTTATCATATGTCATGGACACATTATCTACTATAAGACTTATTTATGCTGAATCATATTTAGTTCTATTAGATTTATACAGACCAGAAGAAATGCAAGGTATAGGCTTCAAACTTATCATATTTTCATAAATAAGTATGGGTTACAGGGGTAGATACACTAGAATGGGTTAGAAGAGAGTTTGTACTGAAATGGGCCTGGGGAGGTTATACTAAAATGGGTTCGAATGGTACCTTAACTGGGGGTAGTATATTAAATAGGTTAGAGGAGAATAAAAATGTTTCTCAAATGTCTCTGCAATACAAACAATGTAAACAAAACCGTTTATCATACAGATTTTGATTACGAAATTTGAAAACATTAACTTATTTCACCTGAAGATTGGAAACAAGATACGGAGAATATGTTCCTGCAAATTGAAGCAAAGAAAATAAATGATGTTAGGAGATAAGACCATCAAATCTCATTTCCCCCAGAAGGCAAAACATCTCTTAATTAGAGCAAGGCATATATCTCTAAATTAGACAGAATCTTTTAAATTACTACAAAGGAATCAATCTAGAAGACATCATGTAGACTTTACCATAATCAGAAATTCTACAATCAATAATCTGCCATGAAAATATCACACTGCAAGTTTTGTATGCAGAGACATAAATAACATGAGATATAAGTTAACAACAGACTATAATATGCCTTAAGGATATTCATATTGTGATTAATGACATGTTTATCTTGGTAAAACTACAAACTAATGTCAGTGTTGTCGTCAAGAATAGAGGAAACTTCAGACATTTTAGACAAGGTATTAACTTCCTTCAACATTCTTGAATGAAATATCATCTATATCAAGAAAGCACTTAAAAGAGAGATAACAATATGCATAGAATTCATAACTTTATAACCAGATATGTGAGATTAACAATATACACGCAACTTTTAATTACAGTAAATGGAAATAACAAAAATAAGATATTATGTTATCATATGTCATGGACACATTATCTGCTATAAGACTTATTTATGCTGAATTATATTTAGTTCTATTAGATTTATACAAGGCCAGAAGAAATGCCAGGTGATGACTTCAAAATTATTATATTTCTATCACAAAAATGGTCTAGTAGGGAGAATATACTGAAAGGGTTAGGAGTAATGCTGAACTAGTTAATGAGGTACTATACCGGAGTTTCCTAGGGAGAGTCTATACTTGAATGGGTAAGGGGCACTATACTGGAATGGGCTTGGGGGAGGCTATACAAAAATGGACTAGATTGAGGCAACACTGAAATGGGCAAGAGGGGAGAAAAAACTGGAGAGGACAAATGGGTTGCTATTTACAAATGGCTTATATGTGATTATTTTCAAAAATCACAAGATTTAAAAAATGTGGTCTCTATTGCAATAAAATATTCTGTATTAGTGCACAGAGCCAGATTTTGTTAATTTAGATGGGCTTGTAGGGGAGAAAAATGACAAGTTAGAGTTACCTATACAATAGCACTGTCAATCCCTAACAAGATACAGGTTAATTCAATATGGTACCAATGATAAGTAAAACTTTACGTACCTTCACCATTTTTTTTGGTACAAGATTTTGTTGTAGTTTTTTCAGGTTCACAGCCATTATCTCCAGTAATAAGTTTTTGTGTTCTTGTACGTATTGGATTGTCTGTATTATCACATTCTGACCAAGTACCATGATCATATGTACATTCTGTAATATAGAGAATTAGAGTTGTCAATTGAAATAATTTCTAATGCCATGCTCCCTTCTAACACTGATTCTAAATTAAGTGAGACAGTATCTGATTAGTCACTGATTAAAGCATGTACCTAGTAACTGGTTATCAGGTAGATCTAGATATTCAGCCTTTCCATTAATGGTAAGAAGGATGACTGGCCGCATTGCATTGTCCTACTTGGTTAAACTCGGGCAAAAAAAGTAATCAGCAGTCTTGTGAAGTTAGCAGCTATGACAATTAAAAAAGTCTTTTTCAGTAAAAAGTAGCAAGCTTCATCTTTGTCATTCTTGTTCCCAGAGGCTATCAAGATTTTCAATCTAAGATCGAGATAACCTCTAGGTACGAGAATGCCCCTTTGTCTATTTGACAAAAACTGCGAAACATATATTTTCCTGGGTTTTGGGTTTAATGTTACTGTATAATAACTTGTCCGTACTTAAAATTAAAATAACGCATTTCATGAAAACTATTTGTAAGATTCACACAAAGGAATTAATTCTATAGGGGTGACAAACATTACTATTATGATTGGTCTCTTTTTAAAATTGGACATATTCTCTTACCAATCAGAATGTGTGTTGAAATGTTTATCTCTGGGATGAGAGAAGTAGTTTCTATGTGAAACAGGGAACTCCTCCTGAGTTTCAGATTTTAACTTGTCTGAACTAATTCTTGTGCTTAAAGAATATTCTGAAATCGATTGCTGGTCAAATATTGTTTTAAAATTGGCAGAAAACAGTTTCCACAGTGGGCCCCTATTTGGCACATAGAACTTTGTTTTTATACGAACTATGTATAAGCTGCTTGTTTAAAATTGAATAATGATGCTACAAGTGGCTTGCTATGTATCGTTTCACCTGTGGTCATGTCAGCTAAACTTATCTCAGTCAATGGATAGTCTCCAATCCTATGAGAGATATTTTCTAAGTTATTACAAGTATAATTGTTCTACACTGGTACACAAGTGTAACAAGGTGATCTAGTAACATAATTTCATTAATTTCATAGCAGGTAACAACAAGTATATGTATTTCACTGCATGAAAAGTTGGCAGGAGACCATTTTACCGTCAGAATTTTATAGAATTAGATAATATAATTACCATATACGATAGATCTAATAAATAAGTTAGCCCGAGCTCTAAACATACATCATATAAATATTGAATGATAAACTTCTGACCTATCTCACTTAATTATGTAAATTAGATCTATAGTAAAGATGCAACAGACAGGGAAAATGTACGCTTAGAGAAAGTACAATGTATAGAAAATGCTGACAAAAGAAATATGTGTTATGTATTGGTTTCAGACTATTAAGGAAACACAGTTCAAAGATTACAGAAAACGTTCTTAAACCATAATTGGATAAAAATATTAAATGAGTTACTGGTCTCTGCTATTGTGCATGATAGTTTGTCTTCAGAACGAGCACTGACCTATGGTGTCTAAAACCATGGCCTATATATATGATATTGACCTAATTATATCAGATACTGGCCTAGGTTGTCTAAGACACTGACTTTGTTATATACGGCATTGACTTTTGTTATTTAAGGCACAGTCCTAGGTTATCTTAGGCACTGATCTATGTTTTCAATTTCAAATGCATGACTTATGAAATATTAGAAAACTGGCATAGGTTATCATACGACACTAACAATAAAATTATTGAAGCAAGCAAGATGATCATTATATTGAGTACAACTCTATAAATATTTGAACCTATGTAAGCAAAGATCAATGTTGTATCACAAGAGTATCAAATAGAACATTTTGATTGATCAGTATTGAGTAAATGTCAAATTGTGTAACAAATAGCCAGGAAATATTGACATTATCTTCATTTCGTAAACAAGAAAATAATTGATTATGTAAATATTCTCCTACTTTTAGCTTTACCACATTTTTTAGTTAAAACTCTAGTAGATGGACATGAGTCTCCAGCAGCTTTACGTAATGTATCTATACGTGTCATCTGATTGGTTTCTATATCACATTCTGACCATATACCATTCTGCCATTTACATGCTGAAAGTAAATGTTTTACTGGTAAACCAATAATTTATTTAAGGTCTATTGTCAAACAAGTTCTTACAACTTAGATTATTCACTTTCCAGTTATCTTCCTGGTTCCAAATACTGCACTAGTGTTAGCTGAGCTAATGTTTCTTGCTTAAAGAAACAACAGGGTAGATTTTGGATGGGATTCAAACCAATGCAAAGCAGGCTATTCCATCATAACCTTTCAACGTCATAACTACTTGGCCATATATTCAGTGTTTATAATCACGTGATCTACAATAACACCATTATATTCAGCATCATCATCATCATTATGATTTTCAGTATTTTATAGATGATGTATTAATTTCACAGGTTTAAGATAACAATACTTAATGTTGAATCAGTTTCTTTGCATTGTCTCAACTGTTTCCAATAGAATATTCTCATTTAAATTGAACTGCATAAATTTAATAAAAATATACTGAAGTTCCGCTAAAAGACCACATTGTTTATTGCAAATGCATGTGCTTTTTGACAATTTTTAGGCCTAAATGCTTACTTTGTATAATATAATATAATAATAAATAATTTCCCTTCATAAAGACCATTCAACATAGATTTTGATGGTTTCAATAGTAGAACTTAATTGAATTATTAGTGCCTTTAAAGACACAGACTTATATCAACATGTTAAAATATGTAACTTACGTTTTTTACATTTCTTGGAATATTCTTTAACAGATTGGCATGATTCAGGACCACTCTTTAATACTTGTTTTCTTGTCATTGTATTTGTTGTAACATTACATGGTGACCATGGTTCATATTTATATTTACATACTGTAATTTAACAAAATACAATGAAATACATTACAATACAATGAAATACAATACAACCCAACACAAACATAACACAACATAACATAAACATAACACAACACAAACATAGCACAAAATAACACACCACAAACATAACACAATATACCACAAACTCAGCATAACACAACACAAACATAACATGGTATAACAAAAAAACCAAGCATAACACAACATTATGCAACATATCACAAACATAACTTCATTAAACATAACGCAACACAAAGCATAACATAAACATAACACAACATAACACAAAAATACTCCACAACACAAACATAACATGGTATAACATAACACAAACATGACACAACATTATGCAACATAACACAAACATAACTTCATGCAAACATAACATAACACAAACATAACACAACAAAAACATAAAACAACACAAAACATGACACAACACAAACATAACACAACATTACACTACACATATACTAAAACACAACACAACAAACATGATATGATATAATGTTGGATTATTTACATGGAGTTTCGTTAATTTTCCGGCCTACAACCATGTCAATTATCCTACCCCCAGTCATTGGATAGGTTTTGTCTTCAGACCCTACCCGATACAGAAGTGAACAAGTTCTGGCTTCCAAAACTTAAGAAATATCTCTTTCACTTGTTCTTTATCTATTGTGGCATTTGTTAACAGTATAGACACATGTTTCCTGAAGATCATAAAGGAGTTCGACAGGAAAGAGGTTTATAATGGAATTTTTTAAAACCTTCATAAATTTGTTTATGTGCATAAACGATAATGTGCACAAAAGATAGATCACCGAATTCTTTAAAAAGTTACAGCCATTTAAAAATGACCCCCACCCCCAAAAAAAAGTGTAAACTTCCCGTCAAAATACACCAAAAAAATACCATATATCAGACAAACACATAGGAAATAGCCAATTTGACTTTAAATGATGATTATTTTTGTGATAAACTGTTAGATCTTCCTTTATCATGCTAACTATCTTAAGATATAATAGAATAATGAGTTAATTTACCATTGATTTGTTTCTTGCCTTTACATTTACGTTCTACAGTTTGTGTAGCTTCACATTTAGAAGGATCTCCACGTTTTAATGTTTTAATCATAACTCTCATATTTGTAACAGGGTCACATTCTTCCCACGTGGTTCTCTTATATTTACATACTGTAAACATAAAAACATTACATTACAAAGCAGTTCTACTATGACACAAGAAATTTATTCATATTTAAAAGTTTTTGTTGACGTATAATGAGGCACTCCCTCGCATTGTTAACCAGCTTATACTAATTAATTTTAGCTCGATTGTGAAACAAGTTATTCCAACTTAAATTTATCACTTTTCAGTCCGCTTCCTGGTCCCTAGAAGGATAAAGTTTCTTGCTTAAGGAAACAACAGGGTAGCTTTTGGATGGGATTTGAACCAACACGGAGCTGGCTATCCAATGATTACCAGTCCAACATCATTACCACTTGACCACGCCCACTCATTTAAAGTAGCAATATGGTCACACAGAAAATACTTCAAGCTAAAATTCTAAAAACGTCAGCCAGTTTGAAACTGAGTCTGAAGCTGTAGTTAGTCCATCTTACCATTTTGGAAAAGGCAACAGTCCCAACCATTTTTGGTGCGATCCCTGTGGATTTTAATATGGGAGAAATAGCATAATATGTTTATAGCCTTATTTCCTATGAAAGAGAAAGTTGTATAATTGAGCATGGAATTCCAATAATGATTAAATAGAAATAGAAACTAAACCTACCATGTGGTCTAAGATGTTTATTCTTGCATTTTTTAACTTGTAATTTTGTAGCATTACATTTGGTTGGATCTCCATCTTTAAGGTTTAATGTTCTACGCACAGTATTAGAGGGAGCATCACATGGTCCCCATTGGGATTTCTCGTATTTGCATCCTGAAATAAAGTACATGTTTGAAGTAAAGTAAAGTAAAAGTAATTGAATTTTATAGTTAAAGTTTCCTGCTAATGAAGGTTCGCCAACATTACAGCTGTTACCTCTGGTCATTGGGCTACTGGTATCTATCTATCAATCTCCCTGGGGAGTCTTTTTACTCTGCTTAGTGCAGCCAACACAATGGCGCAACAGAATTTTACCACCCTTTCATGTACCCATTTACACCATTTGAAGTGAATCAATCGTAGGTAAATTTCTTGCTCGAACCTGGAACCTCTCGATTCCTATGTGCGCATCCTACCACAGGACCACCGCTCCTACATATTTGACTTTTAATTTCCCTGAACAAGAAATTTACCTACAGTTGTTCCATTCCACCTAGGCATAAAGGGGTACTGTGATGGGTCACCTGGCTGAAGGTGATTTCAATACTCAGGGTTTATCATACAAAACTGTAAAGTTGACTTAACATTTATATGGAAGCAGATTTTAAATGGCACTTTAACTTTAGCTCTCAGTTAGGCTCATTTTTAGCAGACCTCTGCTATTATGATATTTGTGCAGCAACTCACAACATCTTATGAAATTACAACCTGTAAATAACACATACCCTCAAAATAGCACAAAAACAACTCAATCTAAAAAAGAAATTATAAACTCCATTACTGTTGATAGTGTTTCATCTAGATAAAAGCTATGAATTAATTGGTCGACAAAAAGGTTAACTTGATGTGAAGCTCTCCCATGCAATGTCATGACATTCAAATTACTCTCCTGTATTTTGATATTTGATGACCAAAACCTTTTTCAATCACTAAATGATGTGCTTCCGGATTTCCTAAAGGACCTATTCAACAATATGAGCTTTTGTTCTTCTAATAAAAGCAATAACTTAGGATTGACCACCCAATTAGATATAATATAATCTATAATGAGATTAAAGGGTGAACAGAAAACAGTAGTGTATTGTTTATCTTTTGGTAAACAACACTTAAATAACACCAAAATAAATATCATAAGTGTATAGCAAGTTCATAACCCCATTTTGACAGCACACTTAAAGTTTTGTAACAAAAACAGGACTACACTCATAGTTTGTTTTCTTCAACTCCTCATAATCACAACTGAATGAGGTGATCAAATGTCATAAAAAAATAAGGTAAATTTTAAAGAAATGTACTCCTTGAATTATTCAGAGCAGAGAAACCTCTTTGGATATAACGCAACACTTTAATCAATGCGGGACAATTAAGTAGAACAATAGTTTCTGTTGAAAGAGATGTGACAAAACCAATGTTAAAATACTTAGACATACTGGTTTTCTATCTAAAAGTGTGAGCAAACATATCAGGAATAGCAACAGTCAAAAACACAGACTAACTACATAATGTAAGTGCTTAGTAGGGGTAATTTTAAATATGTTCTTAGTCAAAGATTTTTACGCTCATAGAATACTAGCACATTTTACAGAAACATTTTATTTATCTTTTTGTACAGCGCCATTGAATATGTAATATAGACATAGGCGTTTAATCAAATGAAGAAGTCTAAGTTTAATTTTATTACTGACAATACAGCTTGATAACTTGTATGTCAAACTAGTCCTGATTATCATATGGGTGTCTGTATGTTTGTATGTCCTATTTATACTGCTTTCTTAGTTCAATGTACTGGTATACATATTGTAGCTCTGAAAATGTGATCATTGTTTATAGTAAGCAATTAATTGTTCAGTTATTGAGATAGAATAACTCGGGGCAGTAGCGCAGTTGTTAGCGCACCTGGATTTCGAAATTAGTGTCCCGAAAGAGGTATGAGTTCGAATCCCACCCAGAAGGTAATACCCTTCTATGAAAATTTGACAATTATGTCGATTTTCCTCCATTAATAAGGCATATAGAGAAGTTCCTGGGATTGTGCAAGGAAAGGTGAGTACTGGTTGTAGACATGGGTCAAGGAGAGCTAGGTTAGGTGCGCTGGACACCGTATAATGACCTAAATTCTGTTGACACGGCGTTAAACCAAATATAAAAAAATTGCATCATTGTAAGCTGTACCCTTGAAAATTAAGAATAAATTGTCGTCTGCTTGCATGGTTTTATGCTACTTTATCGATGCAAAACCGGTTTTGTCGCGCATGCGTTGATATAAGAAGATTTCTAATTGCTTTGATTAAGCAGAAAATTAGCAATTTGAAATCTTATCCTCCTGGTGACGCACAGCTTTGCAAAAGATCAATGGCAATTTTTCGTTCTTGAAGCGACATTCTGGTCATTTCTTGATTTTTCGTTGTGCATATCAACACACAAATTTTACCAAAACTGACCACGTGGAATTTTTGCAAGATAAGCACGTGCCTATTTCTGCTTTCCATCAAATGCACGATAAAACCAATTTTGCATCAATTAATAAGCATGAAAACCATGCAAGCAGACGACGGTAACTATCGGATGTAAATGTTGAAAAATAAAAATTTCCAACAACATTGAAATCAGGGTACTTAGAGGTTTCGTTTTGCTACAGTCCCATAAACATAAAAATAGACGTGAGGGCACCGTACGGGCGCCGTGCGATCAAGCTCTGCAAGGACTCGTACGAACTCTTGCGTACACGTACGGACTGTTATGTTTTTACCAAGGTCTGTGAGATGAGCCATGGATACACGTATCAGTTTCAAAGTCAAATCGTGAACACAATCGTGGCCGAGTATGGATTAAACTTGCATATCTTCCAGCTACGGCTCCGTACGGGTGTATTGTTTTGTGCCATATGCGTACCGTCACCTTAATACGCACGGCCCACGGCCTATGGCTGTCTGCAAGTACGGGTCCGCAACAAGCCACGATTTTATGGGACTAAGGAATTAAATATACATTATCTGCATAGAAGATCGCTGAGGTAGTTTCAAGGTAGTTCCAAATGAGATATAAACTATACATATATACCTTTCTTTTTACCCTGTTTATCTCCTTTGTTCTTTTTACACTGTTTAGTCATCGTTTTCTTTGGTGCACACAGTGAAGAATCCCCTTTCTTTAACATCATTTGTCGGGATTTAAAACCTGTAGAGGGGTCACATGGGCCCCATTTTTCTGTTTTACGATATACACATTTACCTTAAATAAAATAATATACGTTAATAAGATTGATTTTGATTCCATACAATATTTAAGAAATAACATACAGTTGTCTATATTTTGTTGTAAAATATAAAGACATAAGCACAAGCTTTGATGTGCCAAAATTAAGTAACAAGCGCTTAAGCATCTGTGCAGAATGAAGTTTTACATATTATTGCTGAAAGGTATGCAGCATAGATAAAATCCTATCTTTCTGTGTACATACATTTGTATTTCAATTTTGTTTTGCATGGGTACATCTGGAACAAACAAGGTTTTTTCAGCAGAAAATCTATCAGCTCGAGTTCCAAATCAAATCAACCTGGGTCGATAGCGCAGTTGGTAGCTCGCCGGGATTTGGAATCTCGTTTCCCGAAGGGGGTTAGGTTATACCCTTTCATGAAAATTTGACAAAAATGTCAAGTTTCCTCCATTGGTAAGATAAACTATGAAGTTCCCGGCCTTGTGGAAGGGTAGGTGAGTACTGGTTATAGACAAGGCTCCAGGAAAGCTAGTTTAGGTGCGCTGGACGCAGTAAAATGACCTAAATTGTGTTGACATTGCGCTAAACCCAGGGAAAAACCAAATCAAATCTATAACATCTTCAAGCATTTCTCAAAACAAGAACACTTCACAACAAAATATAAATGCTTACTTCTTAATCCTTTATGTTGCCTTTTACATATTTTTTCTATAGTTTGTGTGGGTGGACAAGCACTAGGATTTCCTCTTTTTAAAGTTTTAATCATTGTTTTTATGTTTGTAGCTCCATCACATTCACTCCATTCTCCCCTTCTGTATTTACATGCTGAAAGATATTATAATATGATTTAATCAAAGCACTGAGAGCACTGAATGAAAACCTTATTGACAGGTATGTTACACCACTGGCACCAGAGTCCATATCTTTTGATAATAAAATAATGTGTTCGTCCTTATACATGTATATAGTTCTCTGTGCAAACATACATGTACACTACCAATATATAATGAATATTATAATGAAAGTACAGTTATAACTCGTACATGGTAATGTATACGGGACTGATTAATAATTGTGTTTGATGACAAAATATTATACATTTTGTATATCTGCGTATTTAACGAGTGTGAGGTGCCAATGTGTTACACTTAAACAATCATTGCTTGATTTTGTAGCACAAGTTAGGTTACATAGAATGTGAAATCATAAAAATATAAATTTTCTAACATCTAGTGATTTCAAATGGATAGAGTACAGATAAAGTACTATTTCTTGATATGTAGGATCAATATTGTCAGTAATAGCACAGTGGTTAAGAGTGCAAATACTTTAACAAAGGTAAATGAAGGCAAGTGGTTTCGAATCACCTTTCTTCTTATTTATCTATTTATGTTATAAATATTGTTTAATATGAATTGTGTTGGGCTGTCTAACTTCGTGAAATCTGAGCTGCATATTTTACAGGGAAATAAAATGTTTGCAATGACTAAACCAGCTGCTAATATGAGACAGCCAGTTTAGGAAGCACTGCTATAGAAGTTGAATAATGGATTGTTGAATTGATTTGTTAAAACGGTACATTAAACTTGTTGATGTATTTTATTACATACATTGAGTAAAAGTATTTAAAAGAATCAAACAAAAAAATGCAAGAAAATAAAAACAACACAAAATAAATAGTAACTTAGAATACAGTGATACAGTGTTAAAACTTCAAAAACAAAACTGAATATCGTAACCAATATGCTTACTAACTAGTTCCAGATTAGAAGTCAAGCACCTTATCAGGTATACCACTTTGTAATATCACAGGAGCTTGACATTTTATATTATACTACGAAAATTCCCCTCCTACATATAAACTATACATGTATGTAGGGGGAGATTTTCGTAGTATGATATAAAATGTCAAGCTCCTGTGGTATTATTTGACAGATGAACATAATCATCATATACCAAGTTTACTATTTAAACCCAGTAAATGTTTACAAACGTTTGTTCATTTGGCAAGTTTATTGGATAACCAATATGAAAAAGTTAATCAAAGGCAAGTTCAATATTGTTGTCCCTGTGGATTTTTTCTGGGACGAACAAGTGAAGAAAAAAAAGTTGCTTTATATAGTGGTTTGACTTTGCAATCCTACTTGGAAATGTTATTGCAATGCTTTTGTCAAACAGAATTATTCACAATTTCTAGAGTTATTGGCAACATTTACAAGAGATCACAGGCAAGTGGGTACTAAGCCTAAATTACAAACAAATTTAGCTTCTCCAATACATTCTTCACCACAAATGGACTTTAAACATGAGATAAAGGATTTATTTATGTACAGACAGACGGCGAAGGTCAATTGATAGTGAGTCAGTGACTTTAAGAACAATCAACAATAGATGTTTTCTAACGATGTTTTATTGTATAGAGTATATTTCTCAGTTTATATCAGTACACTTTAATTATCAAGTACTGGTCATTAGTGGTCTATAACAGGAAGAAACTTCTCAGCCTTGTAATGATCTTTTATAGCTAGCTATGGAACGCCATAACTGTATGATGTTGTTTTCAGCAGTATTGATATGTCTAAACTCCATATTATCATGTCTAAAACGAATGCATTATCAGACATCATTTAGACAAGTCAACATGACATTTGCATATAATCAGACATCATTATAACAGTTCAACACTACTGGTTACAAAATCAGACAGCTATGGCGTTCCATAGCCAGCATAAGAAATTCTAATGATCTGGTGATAAACCATGTGATACTCATGTGATCTCGAATAAAGTGGACACTAAAAACACTCATAACATGAAACAATAAACTGTTTAAGGGGCTTATTACTGTTGACCCCCTGCTAACCTATACTTATTATCGCAATCATACAAACTTGTATTAAAGTAGCTGGCTGGACACTAATATAACATGCGATAATTTGTCGTAAATGTCCAGGGAAATACACTAACAAATTACTAGGGTAATATAATGAAGGGAATTTACAGTTAGTATTCATTTCTACAAGTAATGTGCCATACTAATTGTCTATCAATTCTTGATGACCAGTCCTTTCATATCCTTTCATATACTGGAATGATTGCCTATATGTATGGAAATATCAAAGGTTATTATAACTATCATATTTCACGGAGATATTGTATTATCAATGCCTGATTAATTATGTTAATTATAGAATGTAATGAGTGCTCTGTGACCTTTTTAGTATGGATACCACATGTATAATGTATATAGTTAGCTTTCATAATTAACTGACCACATGCCTTATCACGGACCTAGATAGAATTAACAATCAGCAGTTTCATCTTGTTTTATTTAGGTTTAACACCATTTCAACACGTTTTGGTCATTTTACGGCATCCAGCGCACCTAGCCTAGCTTTCCTGGAACCTTGTCTATAACCAGTACTCACCTACCCTTCAACGAGGCTGGAAACTTCTCCATATTATCTAATCAATGGAAGAAAATTGACATTATTGTCAAATTTTCAAGGAAGTGTATAACCTCCCTGGGTGGAATTCGAACCCATACCTCCTCGGGACACTAGATTCGAAATCCCGGTGCACTACCGACTGCACTACCGACCAGGGTTAGCATTTTCAGCCTTTACATTGGCTCTTCTGAACAAACATGGGCCAGTACACATTTCCATTATCGATTGAACAAAAATGCTTAAAAAATATTTCTTACAATAATGAAATCGGGGTACTTAGAAGTTTAGTTAAGAGTACATGTACATTTGTAAGGTGCAGTTAAAGCGATGTTGTACCATTTGGCCACAAAATTTTCAAATCTCATTTATTTTTGCTGTAGACCATGGAATCATTGCAAATTGTAAAATATACATGTATCTTAAAAAAGTTAGAGCAGTGTTGCATTAAGCAGAAAAAATGTACTTTTGCTGATCTAAGCAATATTTAGATGCTTTAAATTACATGTTCGAGATTATTATCTTGTCGTAAAACACCATTTTCCTAAATTCCTCAGATATTATCATATATATTTACATCTAAAGTACATTTCTTATGAAATTTTACCTGCATTTTACATTTTTGAAGTGTAATGTGAATATTTTTAGAGACTATGTGCCAACATACAGTACTCACTAAAAGTTAGGAGACATTTTCACTTTGTAGGTCAACTGAAAAGCATTCATCGAAAATTTGATAACTGTTAATTTTGAAATGATTTTTAGTTATGACTTTATTTTTTGATTATCAATATAATAATAACTGAGACTACAAAACTAGCATTAAAGCTATGCTATGGAAAATAATTACAAAACACATGGTTTCGAGGCTTTAGGATATCAGACGCTGAATCTTATAGATGTGTTGCATTCATAAAATTTGTTTCTATTTGATCACAAACTATACTTAAATATATGTTAAAAATATGTTTCTGCAAAAATAATAATCAAAATTCAAGAATTGAAGTAAAATTCTTTTGTCTCCAAACTTTTTGTGGGTACAATATACTTCCATATGTTTTGGATTACTAAAAAACTATCATACATCATGATAAAGCAACGCTTAAATCAACATTGTTTCCTAACAGTCTAAAGAAAATAGTTCCATCACTCATTTCAAAGAAAATGACAAAAAGTAGTTCCATCAATTTAAAACCAAACTAGCATTCATCAAGCTTGAAACTTGACACATAACTCACTCTAAACCCCCTATAATCTTCTATTTCTACAAGTAATAAATTGTAACCCCTATAATTTAAATTCAAGACACATCACCAGATAAATAGTCTGTGTGACTACCTTAAGTGTGTATGTTATACAATACTAGAATCTTAGAGACATCCGACTCCATTCTTAAAGGCATCATTCACAGATTTCAACTTAAATATCAACTTTTTCTAAAACTATCAAAATTGTATGGACATATTTTTGGAAGCAGGAAAGTAGTGTTCTGATAATTACAATTTAAGAGAAAATTGGCATACAACAACTAATGATGGTGTTTCATGTAGTAAATATCTACCTCCAAATGTCACAATATAGACACTTTTAGTGCATTTTTGTGACTTTTATTGTAGATGTATATTTCTTGCAACATAATATGAATTATAGGCCAGTTTGTCTTAAAATAATTAGAATTATTTTTTGACACAATTTAAGACACTGAGTGCACATGGTATTTTGAAATTATGGAAAAAATGAACCAAATCTGTGAACTAGTACCTTTAAGTCCCTGCAATTACATAAATATAAAGATTCAGATTTTAAACCATGGTTTGTTTGTTGTTGTTTTTTTGGTTAGGTTTAACGCTGTGACAATACAAAATGATGTCATTAAAGTGCAGCCAGAGCACCTAACCTAGTTTTCCTGGACCCTTGACTATAACTAGCACTCGTCTACCCTTCCATAAGGCCAACAAATTCTCCATGTGCCTAATTAATGGAATTGATATTGTCAAATTTTCATGGAAGGGTATTATTATTTTCCACACTGTTTGGGTTTCGAATTAGCGATCCCTTTTCGACACTGGATTCAAAATCCTATGTGTAGTCTACCGCACTGGAACAGACGCAGCTCTGTATTGAGCTTGCTATCTTTTGCTTGCCATTTTTACCGAGAAAATTTCTTCTACCACAAACTACAAGTATTTTTCATACAATAAGCCATGTACATGTATGATAGATATAATCAGGGATTTTATAAATTAAGATATTCACTTGAAATTTTGTACCAGTTCCATTAAAAGTAACATAAAGGTTAGGGAAAATGCGTTTCTAGATGATTTTGAAATAAATTATGCTCACAGACTGTTTCACAAAATTATGCATTTTTCCGCCAATCCGCCTTTTTCAGCCCTAATTTACATCACCTAGAGTCATATTTTCGGTCATAATTGCATAAAAGTTGTTGTCAAAAAATCAGAAATATTCACAAGTTGCATGGAAGACATGTACAAAAACATAAATCAAGTTTTTAAGCATTTGAATAGTTTGTACAGCCTGCTTCAGTCAGTTTTTAGGCAGTGACGACCGTGAATATTCAAAAAAAGCACTTCGTTGCAAATCCCTGTTATATAAAATCCCTGATATAATGTACAAGATCAGCAGTAAAAAGCAGACATATAAAATATAGTACAATAAATAACGCTTGTAGTGAGAGATAACATTATGTGGAAACACATAAATAATGAAATCAAAGTTATTTTAGTAAGAGAGATATACCGTGCCCTTCAATAGTTATTGATAATTAACTGATCATGCATATAAACAGTAATTTTACTATAGTATTAGTAACCCGGGTCAGTGGGGCAGTTGGTAGTGCGCCGGGATTTGGAATCTCGTGTCCCGAAGGGGTACGGGTTCAAATCCCACTTGGGGAGGTTATACCCTTCCATGAAAATTTGACAATAATGTCAATTTTCCTCAATTGATAAGATATATGGACAGGTTTCCGGCCTTGTTGAAGAGTAGATGAGTACTGGTTATAGACAAGGGTCCAGGAAAGCTAGGTTAGGTGCACTGGGCGGCCTAAAATTACCTAAAATTGTGTTGACAAGGTGTTAAACCTAGCAAAAAACTATGAAATTATTGAAAATTATCCATGTAAGCTAGTTTAAATCATATGTCATATATGATAAAAACATTGCTAAGCAAATTAGACCTAATTCGGAACTCAAATTTGGTTTTTTTTTCTGTCCCTGAGCAGGCAGTACAAACATAGTTTGTCACATATTATTGCTGAAAAACACAAAGTACATATTATGTCTTGTTGTTCTTTCTACACATATTTTTACTGTGATGATGAAAGTTTGTCTGTACAATGTACAGAAGGGAAAAACTGAAATATATGAATTTCTGATAAAGTATATTAATGTTTATAATGAAATTTGCTCAAATGGGCTAAAACATGATTTGTCGAAGAACTTATGGAAGGAACTGTATATGCAATCAATGATGTATTCAATGGTTTGATTAGTGTGTAAATCTTATCTTATATTGACAATAGTCTGAATCTTGTATTTCCACTAGATGCCAGTATAGTACAGATTGAAACAAGATCAATATACTCTCGTCTTGCTGTGAAACATTGAACTCTGATGCTGGCTCCAACAGAGGGGTGTTTGGCAATTTGTGGCGACTGGAATACTCAATGTCGGAGAATAGTGATTATATATCCCTAAAGTTTTAAATTGTTAAGCTTTCGACATTAAATAAAATCTCGTATTTCTCTAGTATTTTGAACACTCAGTTTGTTAGTTTGTTTTTACAAGAACCTGTGGAGTATGAATGTGAAGACAGCAGTACATGTAACGGCAGTACAGCAGTAAACCTTTACTGTTAGAATTTCTTTACATACATCCTGTTGAGGCATGTGTGAAGTTGGTGCACTTAAAAAATAGAAACTGTTTATAACCCCCAGCGGCAATTGTCTGTTCCAAGGCAGATACCCATTTGGTTCTTTTTTCTGTTATTTGTTAATAGTGCCTTTTTTGCTTTTTGGCTGTGTGGATGGTCAGTGTTTTTTCACTGTTGCTGTTCCTGATATGCTTTGAGTTTCAATTAGCAAAATGTTGAAAATAGGATTCAAAATGGTATTTTTACAAAAATCTTTGTATAAGACTACATGTATTTTACATCTCATTCCAGTAACCAAACAGTTTTATTTTCTACTAGGTTTAACCTAGCTTAAGGTCTTCAGCGAACCCGTGTTTATACTGTCAATGAACGGGAATGCCGCATCTGACGAAAATCAAAATGTTAAAAAAGCGGCTTATAAAGTTTTGGAAGCCAGAACTAGGTTTAACCATGTGTCAACTCAAATTATTGTCATAAACGATGGTCAGCTCACCTAACCTAGCTTTCCTGGACCTTTTTCTTTACCTACACTTTCAGAAAGATTAACTTCCATATAGATTACAACTTCTTCAAATACCATATAAATGGAGGATTGTTTGTTTGTTTGTTGGGTTTAACGCTGTAGCAACAGATTTATTGGTCATATAACTGTGGTCAGTCAACCTACTCACTCCTCCCAGAAAGGCTAAATCTCTGGATTCAGCTGTTAACCAACTACTAAGCGCATTCTTCCGTCAGTGCCTGACAACCTCCCTACATAATTAAAAATCATTGGTAGGAGGGAGAATGGTCGTAGAAATAATTTCATGACCAAGCTCCATGAAAGTATGCCCCGTCCGGGAATCGAATCTACGACCCCTCGATCAGTAGACTTGCGTGCTACCGAGCTAGCCGGGCGGCTCATAAATGGAGGAACATAGACATAACAGACAAGTCTTCATAAAAGGGAAGGTAACTGGTCCATGTTGGAATCTAAACCCTATCCCATTAAGGAAGCTATATTCAAAATCATGTGGTGCAACAAACGCCACCATAGACCTGCAGTAGGTAACAAAATGGTTTAACTCTAATAAGTATAATAATGTGACATGACAACACGACTAAATACTGCCCCAACAATCATTATAAAATCATGTAGCTTATTTATAGACCACCATTCAGCTCTTAATCAGTCTCTTTAAAGTCTCATAAGACTTTCTGTTATCAATTCAGTCTTTGGGGACTGTTGGGACTATTGCGGGTGCATGCGGTTGCACCCTGGGACGGGACCAGCTTTGAAGTGTACTGTAGTGGCCCCGGAGACCTGAAGGTTCGACCCCTCTGAAGTTGCGCATGGCTCTGCCAGGTGGCTCATAAACAAATCAAATTTTTGATTGAATAATGTTTACATGAAATAAAATTCATGTACAAAATTTGAAGAAAAAAAATCAATTCAGTCTTTTAAGCCATACCAGCTGAAAGTGAACCTAATATCTTTTTTTATTTTGAATAATTGCCAATCAAAACACACAACTTTCTGTATTTGTCTCATATAAAATGTCATGGCAGTAAAGGAATATGCAACATTCGTCTTAAGATTATAGCAGCAGTCAGAAGTACAGATTACAGCAACATTTTATGCCCTAAATAACCTGGTTTGAACCATTCCTATCTCATCCATATTCTGAGAAAAAGCTGTTATATCAAGCGCTTCCCTCTGTCTCAAATATATATTTTACTAACACATAAATTTGCAAGATGTCTGCCTTTTACGTCATCTGAAAATTGTTATTACCAATGCAGCAGACAGATTGCACGGAAAGTAAAACATAAAACATAATATGAGAAAATGAAAGAAACAAAATGAATATTGGTTACAAGCAAAAATGTGAACTCTTCATTTCTAGAGGTACAATAAAACAAAGTGAACTCTTCAATTCTGAAGGTAGAGATGTTATTATATTTGTGTAGAATTAACTGACATTTACTGTGCAGAATAAGAAAATATAATTGATTTACAAGATACTCCAGGGATGTAATATTACCAGTGCAGGATAATATCAATAAATAACTTCACTTCTGATAACATCTGCCTGACTGACGGTCTTGTTTAATGCTGAATACAGAACGGGATAAAAACAAGTACTAGAATACTGCAGACATGGCCAATCAGACAGTAAAATAACCACCGTAACCAGGATGTTAATGTTTCATGATTATTTCTAAAGGGTTTTCATTAAATATCAATTTATGACGAGACGTAACATTATCTCCTTGTGTTCAGAAAAAATAAATACTTTGTAAATTTGACCATACCACTTCAAAAAATCAGCCCACGTGGCTTCAAGCCTCAGAATGTAATTTCTATTTAGAGAATGTATCTCTTCCATTAAAAGTCTAAGGGTTGCAAGCTAGACAAAGTTTCAAAAGAAATAGCTCATATTTCTAAGTAACTGTAGTCATTTCTAATTAAGCAGGAACTTTTTCTTATAAATCTTGGAATAGCAAATACATTTTACTTAGTCATTCTTTATTATTCTTGTTTATTTCTGCTGAACAAATAGCAACATGTACATTTGGACCTGAGCGGACAAAACAAGACTTTAGTTTACTCTTATTTCCTTATACACAATTACAATGTATTGAGAAACAAGTTAGAATTACAAATCATATTAACCACAGCCTGTCTGCTTCCTGGTTTCCAAGTATTGAGCAAGTGAGATAAAGTTTTTTAGTTATGGAAATTATGATATATTGTATATATGTATGATATTATGACTAAAGGGACGGATCCAGGATTTTTTTCAAGGGTGTCAGAACTTTTCTGGGGGGGGGGTTCAAAACTTTTGAACCACAACCACATTTTTCACATTTTGCAGAATAATGCAACATATTGAAATTAAAATACATAAGCATTAAATATATGTTAAGCACCAAGAAAAATTGATTCATGCTACTTAAAAATGACCTACAGTTAAGAAATACACTAATGGAAGGTACTTATTGGAAATTCCATGGGGGGGTCCGGACACCCCTGCCCCCCCCCCCCGCTAGATCCGCCTATGGACTATGTACTATGAATACAATTCTATTCTGTTTTGTTATAATAAATTATTACATTGTTTATGTATTTGAACTGCTGCAACATGTACATTTGGCTCTGAACAGACAAAAGAAAACTTTAGTTTATTCTTATTTCCTTATACTCAATTATTGCGAAACAAGTTAGAATTACAATTCATATCTATCACAGCCAGTTTGCTTCCGGGTTTTCAAGTACTGAGCTAGTAAAATAAAGTTTGTTGGTTACGGAAACTAAGATATATTGTATACAGTTAAGAAAATTAGTTTGTTTGTTTTTGTTGTGTTTAACGACGTAGCAACACATTTTATAGGTCATATAACGGCGGTCAGTCAACCTACACACTGTTCCTGGAAAGGCTAAATCTCTGGATTTAGCTGTTAACAAACTACAAAGCACATACTTTCGTCAGTGACAGACAACTACCCTACATAATTAAGATTCTTTGGTAGGAAGGAGAATGGCCGTACAAATAATTTCATTACCAAGCTCCACGAAAGTATGCCCCGCCCGGGAATCGAACCCACGACCCCTCAATCAGTAGACTTGCGAGCTACCAACTGAGCTAACCGGAATATGAAAGTGCTTGCCAGAACAGGTCATTTTAGCAGCTAGCGCTATAGCATGTATGAGAAATTTGGTTGCGCAAAAGAAATTTCTTGGTCACCCCAACTAGAAATTAGTTGTCCCGGGCAACTTGACACGCACTAATTTCGTAGACTGGTACATATGTATATATGTATGATATTATGCCTACGTACTATGAATAAAATTCATAAAATTCTGTACTAGATGTTGTGTTCTGTTAGAATAAGATATTACATGTACATTTTGTATTACCTGTGTTTTTACCATCTGTTGTTTTCTTTTTCCTTTTCTTGGGTTTTTCACAAGGTCTTTCTATAATCTGCACAGGTTTACATTGGTTAGGATTTCCTGATTTTAAAGGTCTATTCATGACTCTCTTGTTTGTTTTAGGATCACATTCGCTCCATTCATCCCGCCTGTATTTACATTTTGTAACTGAAAAATAGAAAATATTCTTTTTATACTTAAAGCAGTGAAATGCGGTGCCAGTATTTTTAATGAAAATATACAGTGAAAATATAAAACCTTATTTTAGTTAAAATATTACATATATAGTCTTATATATAGACTTAGTGTAAATATTTATGCGCCAGCATTTGAAAATAGGCATTGTCTGAGAGAGTTCTGATATTTACCACAGATTTTTACCAACAACATTTTCCCACAGACAGAGGGATTTTCTGAGCTCGAGTCAAAGTCCTTGCTATTTCAGGAGAGATATGGGGGTTACAAACAAAATAATCAAATAATATGCTAAATTGACAATTTCGATTTTTGATCATGTTATTGTTCAATTTTATTCAATTGTCACTAGTGGGTATACATCAACCCCCGCTGATTTAAATATTTATTACAGTTATTTTTACACACGGTTGATAAGCAACAATTGGATTAAAATCAGCAGAGTTATGCTTAGTGCATTTAACACTTGAATAACTTTTAACAATACATAGCGAAGGTTGCCCGCAAGACTGTAGTAATTGCATTGCATTAAAGAGCGAGTCACTACAGTCTTGCGGACAACCCTCGATAGGATGAAATGTATAATCTAACATGATGAACTTTCCAACCAGACTCACAACAACATCCAACCATATGCCTACTGTCAGTACAAACTTGTACCAGTTTCCTGACTTACAATGGTTATCTAAACTGTTTCCTATAATTTATGTTATAGCCGCACGGCTAGCTCAGTTGGTAGCATGCAAGTCTACTGATCGAGGGGTCGTGGGTTCGATTCCTGGGCGGGGCATACTTCCGTGGAGATTGGTTATAAAATAATTTCTACGGCCATTCTCTCTCCTACCAATGATTCTTAATTATGTAAGGCAGTTGTCAGTCACTGATGAAAGTATGCACTTAGTAGTTGGTTAACAGCTAAATCCAGAGATTCAGCCTTTCCAGGAACAGTGAGTAGGTTGACTGACCGCCGTTATCATTATGACGATTACAATGTGTTGCTACGGCGTTAAACACAACAAAACAAAACAAAAAATATGTCTTTTCCCTACAACCACAGACTAAGGTTGGTTCCAGTAAAGTGAAATCTTGAGGAAATGGTTATCTTAAGAAAGAGATAGGTTAACTAAATCATTTATATTCATTATTCCTGTATACACAAGACATTTATCATTTAGAGAGTCTTTTCATTCTATATTGATTAGAGACAGCGTTATAAAACAACGGTTTAAGGGTATGTCACGCTACAATTATTAGAGACTTTGCTATTATATATTTGGTTAAGGGTACGTCACACTACACATATAAGAGACTTTGCTACAGTGCAATTTAAATAAATGTAATGCTACGCATACTAACCCTTTACTGGTTGGGATATTGAACGAAACTTGGTAATTTTTAACCTAAACACAATAGGGCTACACATGTATTTCAAAATGTTTTAATTTCATTACTAATAGAATGACAGCTTAACTTTGCTTAACATGACTGATATTGGAATTTGAAGTAGATATTGTCAAGATAAAGATTCTGACCAAGTCTGATTAAAATGGAGTTGAATATGTGGCCTCTGACAGTGTAAACAAGTTGTTTTTTTAAGATTTGACTTAGTGATGTAATGTTTTAAATATGTGGCCTCTAAGAGTGTAAACAAGTTGTTTTTAAAGATTCGTGACATTTTTTTATTTATCCGACATGACCCATATTCGAACGTGGCTTAGATATTGTCAAGATAAACCATGTTTTATCAAAATTGGTCGCAAATGTGGCCTTTAGAATGTTAAGCAGGATTTTCTAAGAACTAGTTTTTGACTTCACACAACCCAGATTCGAATTAGACCTTGATATTGTGATGGATATTCTGACCAAGCTTCTTAAATTTAGGTCACAACTGTGGCCAGTAGAGTGTTAACATCAATTGATGACACATGACGGACGACTCACGACAGAGGGCAACTGACAGTCACCCACAACAATACCTTATCATGAGCACTTTGTGATCAGGTGAGCTAACAACCACTCACCACAATAACTCACCATGAGCAGGTTGTGCTCAGGTTAGCTAATAACAATATGAGAATATTGTACATTAAAACTTCATTAAACATTAAAAAATTCACTTGTTGTATGATACGTTAACAACAGAGCCAATAACTTTGACCTCATGTAATAGGTTGCAAGTTGCCCAACATATCATTAAGTAGTGATGGAATGGTTTGAAATCAATGTGCTGTTAGAAAATGCATTGTATATGATTGTCTTGGATTTCTTTATTCACTTTTGAATATCTTTCAAAATGGACTGAAAATTACTTCGGACAGATGTTCTTAAAGATATCTTTCTCAGAGCACATTTTGTTGGTAGCATAAGTGTATAATGTTGGGCAACTCAGTATACATTTAAAAAGAACAGGTAACAATTTTAAAATAATCTTAAAATACAACAATAATAATTACATGTAATATACATAACAATAATAAACAAGAGCTGTCATTTAAGATGACAATGCCCCCGAATTGGTGCTCTGACCTTTGAATTGATGATCAAATTTATATGAAAATTCTTCAATAGCAATGTTCACATAAATCGTCAAGGTCATCCAGGGGTCAAGGACACCAACGCATGTGGTTGCTGAAAGGTGTTGTCCCAAGGAATGTTGTGACCAAATACGAAGTGAATATGTTCACTGATAAGGAAGTTATTGCCAATGTTAAAGTTTTCGGACGGAAAGACTGACGGACAGACTGACGGTTCAAAATATAATGGCTGCCTTCGGGGGCATAAAACATCTTAAGGGAACAATGATAAATAGCATAAATTTACTATAACATGAGGACCATCAAGGTCCTGGGACGGTCAGGTGAGGCCGAAGATCATTGGTCTTATCCTGACAAGGGTTGCCTTTGCTCTACAGTGTTTTCCTGGAGTTTGACATAGGGACTTAGATTTTGGCACCACATGACCCAGATAATATTTTGACGTAGATATTGAGCAGTGTAACAGTCTCATCAAGTTTTACGAACATTGCACGAAAAGAGTGCTGTCTAGAATGTTCACAAGGTTTTAGTAAGATTTAACCATGTGACCTAGTTTTTATCTGCACTACACAACTGCAAACTGGAGGTAGGAATGTCCAGAGGAAATTCTTACCAAGCTTGATTGAGATTGGATAAAAACTATCACTTCAGTGTTCACAGGCTTTTTGTAATTTGTACCTCGTATTCCGAGTAAATGTCTTTCTATGTAATGTTGTAGAAGCACTAATGTAGAAGCATATAAATGCATAAAAGACGTAAAAGATATAGAATGTTAAGTCCCACTTAAACATTTTTGTAACAAGGTAATCATTTTTATCAAGAAGTTAAATAGTTATCATAAATTCTAACATAGGCACGTGCGTTTTCACTCTTTATTTAATGTGACGTCATCTATGCTTTATTATTCAACAAAATATAGCTCGTGACGGCTGTTGAAATTTTACTCCCCACGTTAAATGCGCAAAGCCGAAAATGGCGCCCGAGTTTATAAGGGTTGACTTTTACAATTTGGTTTGTATTCTATAATTAAGATTTTAATATTTTTTGTTCGGAATAAGAAACACCTATCTGTGAGAATTGTGTAAATAAATGCTATTTTCGGCCTTTGCACTGGGGTGGATTTCAACAGCATGGCGTTCTGACAGTTAAAAATAGTTCTGTCAATATATCTTTTCTACGGATGTATTTTACGATGTTAGAATCGAAATAACTTACAGTTGTCTATATTTTGTTGTCTAATAAAATATAGGCACTCGTTTGATGCGCTTATTAAATCACTCGTGCTAAAGCACTCGTGATTTAATCATACGCGCATCACAACTCGTGCCTATATTTTATTAGACAACAAAATATAGACAACTGTAAGTTATTTCTTAATTTATGTTTCATTTTGTGGACAATATTGCATGTGGAGACTTTTCTAAAAATCTGGCAAGGTAATAACCGAATTGATAATGTAGAAATACAAAAAACACACAGATAAACTAGGGCATTTGTAAATGTCCATCTTTCAAACTGGGGACATAAAAATGAACACAATAAACAAAATGTACAAGAAAAAGGATAATAAAACAAACATTTAAAAACATATTTACAAGGTACAAATATATGCATTGGGCAGATAGATAAATCAGGCCTGAGAATACAGGTTTGTGAAGAAAAACTACCTGCACAAATTTTGCAATAACATGTAATCTCCATGTTGATGTAGGAAAATTATAACACTTAACTATATCTTAGCTTAAAGAGGAAGATTCTCAGGCCGTCATTAAATTCAGTACTGCAGCAGAATTAGTTTAGAGCAACATATATTCATGAACAGCAGAATAAGTTTAAAGCTACACATATTCATGAATAGAACATTGTACTTGCTGCAATATTTCTGAAGGCACATGTAAGTCTAAAACTGTTGACCTACACTACTTCAAAGGCAATTCAATGGCAATAACAAATGAAGAAAAAATAAACAACATTAATAATAATCCTATCAACATCAGAATGAATACCAATTGATTTGAGGTTTTAGGATTGAACTTGAAACTGTATGGTAATGTTGTTCTTGCTTATGCTGAATGGAACAAGTAGATATTAAAAAAAGAATTATACAATGCTGAATACTATTTTGTCAACAATGATATATCAAACAACAAAATTTACAAAATTTACATACAAGTACAAACCAATAATAAAAAAGTAGCACCTTTTAGATTGAGGTTTCTATTTCTAATGAAAGGTTAACAACCAAATACAATATGTGCTCATGAAACACATATGCCCCCAATGCCATTTTGACCTTTTAATCTACAAAGTCAAAAAGTAAATACCAAAAATTATAAGCGACAATAATTCCACAAATATGATAGCAATGAATAGATGAATACTGGTTATAAACAAGCGTCCAGGAAAGCTAAGTTAGGTGTGCTAGCTACAAAATACTGCATTATAATTTGGAACCTAGATTTGTGGGATTTTCTGTTCGTTCGCAGGCGGACAAAATATTTTGTTAGGCCTACACATAATAGCTGAAAAGCACAAATTACAATTTAAATCATACATGTATTGTCTTAGTGCATATATTTTCATTGAGACTGTGAAAGTTTGTTTTGACCGTAGGAGAAAACCCTAATATTTGAATTTCTGTTAAAGTCTATCAAATTTATATAACATTAAAAACTACATGTATATTATTAGGTCGAGCGGTAAACTAGGTCAATTGCAAAATATTTTGTGCAGAGGATTCAAAGTTAACAATTTCATTTCACAAAGGCCATCATTGGAATTTCAGAAAAACACAGGCAAAATTATTTTAAAGCACTATTTGATTACCTGTTATGTTATGCTGGCTTAACTAAGTACTTTGCTCTATGTTTGTGATGTTAATTCACTTTTGAATATTCTGGTTTATGTGTTAAGCTGGCATAACAATGTCATTTTTACGCAAATAATCCTAAAAGATGGTTACATATTGGAGGATTTTTAGTACATTTGGTAGATATTTGTTACGTCGGCCTAACGAAAAAGTACAAAAATCATCAAAAATATTGAAAAATATTGGTAGAAAAAAAACACAGTTTTTGTACTTTAATTCGGGATCAGCGGAAATTCCCTTTTTAAGGTGGACAGCGTTCTGCTATACTGGGTTGACTGGTACAAAAATCGACAATACATTTAAGTATTCAAGTGTTCGGTAACAATCTTTTAATCACGTTATTTTATACCCGGAAAATATCAAGTCCATTAATGGCATTATTTAAATTAGGCCAACTTAAGTCTAAATTTCAATCACCGTTCGCCGGTCACGTGACACGTGGTTGAAAGTCGAACAATTCCAATATATAATGATTATTATCTATAGTGGGGGGAAATTAATTAGCCTGACCTCATGGGTACATCTTTACAAGAAATCGCCAACATTTCTAATAAATATTAAAATGTTTATCTTTAAGGAAAGTTATTGTATTATCTTAAACATCAGCTGTGAGATCAGGATTCACATCATGAAAACTTGTCTTGTAGTACAATTTACAGAGGATAGTTGTTTATCTCGGTGTATGATCGATTTTTATTTCACGAGTGGGCTAATGATGCAATATTTTCATGAGTGGCGTAGCCACGAGTGAAGATATGTTATCCTCAGCTTACGAGTGAAATAAATATATATGTATTGCACCGAAATAAACATATTTTCTGTTTGGTATAATTATGCTTTAAACTGGCGTTATTTATTGTCAAAGTCTGATATGCCTTCAAAACGGCACATCCTTAGTGAAAATAAAAGAAAATTTCATTGTTTCAAAACGTTGAAATATAGATTTTTATTCACCGATTAATCCCAGTATTCGGCTGGAAAGCGTATAATAAAATGAATATGTCGATGGCATAGAGCTAAAAAAAGATCAGAGGTACCTATCGCCTTTTTGTATGATAACGTCTCTGAATACTTTTAACCTAAAACATACTCTGAACTAGCTCCCTTGCTTCTATCATACTTATATATTTCTCGATCATGTTTTGAAAGAAATATAAATTAATTCAGCCCATATTTTTTACTGGGTTTTAACGCCTTGTCAACACAATTTAGGCCATTTTCTCTTTTCCAAGATGACGCCATTGACGATTAAAACATGTATTATACATGTACCTAACAGTCCAATACGAAAATAAAAATAATTATATATACATGTATATATATTTTGGATCAAATACGGAAATATATTAGACGGTCAAGTGGTACAAATGCAGATTGTCGATTGGCTAGATTTATAAGATATATATATTAATGTCTTATGTTACCATATCCTGTCATATAAGATGTCACCAGGGACAATACTTTCTGCTCATATTTGTCAAGAACTCACTATGGTTAATTGATTATATGACTTTCACTGACCATGGTTGATAAACGAATCTGGTTAATTCTGGTTTTCATTATTGAAGACCAATAGTGTTTTATCGGGTTTCATGCCCTAGCAACACATTGTATAGGTCATATCACAACAGTAAGCCAAAATACTCATTGTTCCTGGAAAGGCTTAATCTCTGAATTTATCTGCTAACCAGTCACTTGGTGCATACTCCCCTTGTGATTGACAACTGCCCTATATGATTTTGAATAAGTGGTAATACAATGAATCAATTGTAGAGAATGACCAAGGATGATAATTAAGGATATAATTATCATCACACGTCATGGTTGTAATAATAATGAACGGAAATTTTATTTCGAAATATCATTTAGACAAAACAACAACTTTAAAACCAATGGAAGACAAACGTGATATAGAAATTGATTATTTTAATTCATTCGTAACCATGTCATCTGAGATGATAATGCATTTGGTTCCTATAGCAACCAGACTTTTAATATTCCCTTTGCATTAATCATGCAATACAATGTTATTGTTAGCAAATACATTAAACCTTGTAAAAAACATTATAAAAAATGTAAATATTTCCCAAAATCATCATTATTGTGCAATATTAGAAAATTTAATTAATCCAGTACATTATTTATGTAAAAACCACAGGAGCTTGACATTCTGTATCGTAGTTCGAAAATCCCCCTTCTTATAATAAAAAATAGTTTTTAGACTTTCGGCAATTTCGCCGAACGGCTTAAGTTATACCACAAATCGAAAATTATCGACGAAAATGCCTAACCAGTTTAACATGCGGAGTCATACATATGTCTCTGATTTACTACGCAGTCAATTTCTAGGCGAAAAACGTAGTTCTGTCATCTGACTCGTCTTCGTTTCACTGTCAGTGACAGATGTTTACATATATAGTTATGCGTGTTGGAAGGGGTGGAGTTAAATCTCGTTAATACACTAAGAAATATACATGGTGACTTATCTAGTGTTATACTAGTTTAATATTAACCACAGTAAATTAAAAGTTTACATCCATCTTGGAAAGTTTATGAACTAAGAGCAATATATGATTTATATACTGAAGTGTCTGTAGCTGTTTAATGTAATGATCATGGGGTCAATCATTGTATTACTAAAAGTTTAATATCTTTGACAGTATTGTACCATAAGTATCATATTTACACTAATGAACCTACAGAAATTGTATGCAAAGTGTACAGGGGAAAACAGAACATCACTATTGTGTATGGCAAGAAGAGGAAAAAAAATCTTTATAATATTTGCCAGTTATACAGTGTAGAATAAACACTTAGTCCGCATTTTTGCCCTGCTCGATTCGTAATTGGATCTAATGTGTTAGGAGTAATCATTATAGTATGGATTTGTTAGGTTTCAATGCGCACAAAAGTCTTTCTATATTTCAATACTTAGATTATTATAATGAGGGATTTTTTTTAACTATGATATGTAACAATATGTCAAGCTCCTGTGGCAAAAACAGTCAATTTGTTTAAACCTTGATTTGGTATAGCCTACCATAACAAACATACGTATACATGTATAAAGAATCAACAAGCAATAAACCACTGAAAACAATGCTATAATGGAGAGAATAAACATTTTCATGTACTGTAAAACTTCCTTATCCAAAAGCCAAGTTTATCTTACACCGCACAAAAATATAGATTATGTGTTTTATTGTGCATCACTTTGAATCACATAAAATCCTTGTTTAAAAACATGAAGTATTTATTCGTGAAAATCTAAGAACAAATGAATATAGTTTTAAGGTTTTGTCTGATATCTTTTCTTTAGTTGATATAGAATTTCAGTCATTTGGGGAGCATTCCATTATTTTGGGCCAATAACTTAAATCAATTTTTAATCTCAAAGCCACCTTGATCCAATTTTTCGCGCAGGTTTGTCAGAAATTATCATCTTATCTCAAAATTATATTCCATGAGCATACAAATGTCAATATTTCAAAGTTTGGACCATGCTAAAACTTCTCAAAATGAAAGGTAAAAATGTTAAAATTGTTTCTGTCTATGACTTAAACTTCCTGGAACAAAGTCGTTGTCTGATTTTTTTCTTGGATTTGTAGTTATGTACATTGTTTCCCAACAAAACGTCTGATCAATTATGAAATTCCGTCTGGAGAAATTTTTCTACACAAAATTTTACGGTTCCCCCCCCCCGAAAAGGTTTTTCTGCCATAAAGAAACAAACATGTATAATACGCAATAAATCAGTTTGAATGTTCTCCTGATTTAAAATGAAAGTATCATTTGCTATTATTGATTGAAAATGTGAGTGTTAAAGTTGCTATTATCATAAAATTGAGTCATATACCAAGTAATTACTTTTAAATGAAACAATTTATATCTCCTTTCTTCAAGCTAAATACAATTAAAAATTTACATTGATTAATGCATTTGATTTAAATGTTCTATGCCATTAGCATATCTATTCTAAAACTAATATCAAGAAGTTTAGAGCTTTGGTTGTTTACAACAGCACCTGACAGAACATTAGAATATAGAAAAATTAAAACATGCCGTTTTCATACTAGTATTCTGAGATTATCTGGAGATTAAAAAGATGATGTTTTTTTTTCATCTTAGATGGTGCACATTTACTGTACCTAGTGACATCTTTAAGGAAATACATGTAATCATCTTTCTAAAAACAAAATTGTAAAATATTTTCAAGTCAGCATGTTTGTCCAGGCAGTTATTAAAAAGGTTATACAAATGTAACACTATATCAAATTAACCAATTTTAAAATCAATATTTTTACACCCCTCCCCTTTCAAAATGACCACCAAGGTCTTAAATGGTTTGTTTTAACTGTATTTAGTGAATTTCACTAAAGGAAAGTTGCCCCAAATATGATATCTCTGAAGGTTCCCAGAGGGAAGATGTTCCCTGCCTTTCTGTTAATGGGAATTGCACCTCAGTCACACAAATTTTGACAAAATGAAAGTATTACAAAATGCCCCAGAGCATTTAAGTTGCAAAAAGGGCAATTTTCAGCCAAGTCAAAAATATTTATTGGGTTTTCCTTACATATAGCAATTGAAAACTTGCTATTTATTAACATTGGGTATTTGTGTATCATGTATGTTTAAAACTGTTCCCACTCCAAATCCCTGAGTTTGTTAAGTGTGAACTCATTTGCATAAAAGCATATTTGGCTGTATGACAATTCCATTACAAAGAAAAAGTGCAACTTTGGCTTTGCTTTGTATATATAAACAATTTATGAATGAATTTATGAAAATCAGTATTATATAAAATAAGTCTGGTAGTTTTATAGAAAGGTCATTTATCATAAAATATCTCATTTTTCAGTCGATATAAAACATTTAAAAAATTAGTGACAAAGGTTTCATTTCACCCCCCCTCTCTTTTATAATTTTCAAAAGTCTGTTTGGTATTACAATAATAATTCCAGAGACAAAATGTATGGTGGCACTTCTCTGCCACCAGATAATCACATAGCTTACACATTATTTAAGTGGTTAACTGGATTGTGTAACTAGTTAACCATTTGATTAACAAATTATTTAAGTTAACAAGTTACACAACTATTTTTCAACAAATTCAATACTATAACAGGAAATAACTTATGAGAGTTATTATAATCCAAAGGTAGTTATATTCTATTGTCTTTTTGATGGTTTTACTTGTTTTTAAATAGATGATAAAGATTTTGGCTTCGTTTAGTGGCTTTAATTTGTTAACCATTTAATAATTTGTTAGGTACTAGTACTATAAGTAATTATCATCTTACTTAGCTATTTAGCTCCTAACTAGTTAGTGATTTTATATAATGTGGCTAGTGATGTTAAACTGGTGAATAAAGAAGAATGGCAGTTGTTGGCACTAACTTAATTTATTTCCTGATATGAACATTTGTTCATTGAAAAATAACTTGTTACAGTGAGAAAAAAACTAACTACATTGAAAAAATAGTTACGTTGAAAAAATAACTAGTTACATTGAAAAAATAACTAGTTACATTGAAAAAATAACTAGTTACATTGAAAAAAATAACTAGTTAGATTGGAAAAAATAACTAGTTACATTGAAAAAATAACTAGTTACATTGAAAAAATAACTACACGTAGTTTAATGGAAAAAAATAACAAGTTTCATTGAAAAATAACTAGTTACATTGAAAAATAACTAGTTACATTGAAAACATAACTGGTTACATAACTATTTAACAACTCAAATAACTTGTTAATTATTCTTTTACATGATGGCAGAAATAAGCCACCATACAAATGGTAGCAATGGAAAACAGTTTAAAAACCTAATATTTCGTCAGTCAGTGTTCCAGCCAGACTTACAGGAGTTACCGCTTAGAAGTTCTCACACCAATAGAAAATATTTCACCGATTTTTATTCCCCAGTCAGAATCGATATTGGCATAACATGTTTTATTACATATGTAATACAGTACAATAATTATGTTCACTTGAGTTTGACAGTTCAATCATTCATGGTGTATCTATATAAAGTTTCTGTCTGTACGAGAGATGGGGAATATATGCTTTCTTGTCTATAACAATTACAGTTTTTCACAGTAAATAAAATATCATGTCTGTAAGCTATATAGTTTTTATGATATAAAAAAGTAGAAATATTCAAACATCTGCTCTCTCTTTGGGTTTTGTCAAGTTCTTTCCTTGTGGTTTCATATCCTTTGTCTGCATATTCTAATAGAAAGATAAACTCCTTTATTAGAATACAGTTTAGTTATATGTTAGTTATGTTAAATGTTATTTTTCAATTTTCAGGACACTGACAATCACAAGGTTTATAGACATATAATCTACATAAACAGCTTTGAAGGTAAACAAAAGTGTTTTTCTGCCGATTTCCATTTAATGACAACTAATTAAATGAAACATCAAACAATTGTACTTTTCCTTTCCCCGAAAAAATCCTATTGATCTTGTAAGTTTTGTTTACAAGCTCTAAATCGTCTGCACAAAAAATATCCAAAATGTAACTAAGGTCATGTGAAAAATTTGTGCAGAAGGTTTAGAGTAAACAAATACTAAGATTATTACATTACGCTCTTCGGTAGCTCATTTTTATGGGGGCTTTGAATGCCATTCCAAATTGTATATTTCTTATTAGACCAAAAAAGTTCCACCAAGTTTTCAAAAATAGTGCTTTGATTTAGTAAATACATACAAAGTACAATGTACCAATATCAGACATTGAGAGCAATGTCCTATCATCTCTTAATAATATATAGTTGCTATAAAAACGTATCAATCAACTTGTTGTATCCATTTTGACAAGAAATCAATTCTTTATCTTAATCAACTACAACAGTAATATTTCTGTATTTACAAAGTATCACACCCAGTTCAGTATATTAGACATGCACGAGACTTTAAGTATTCCCAACAGTAACATCTCTGTATCAAGTAAAACTGGGAAGTGTATTTACTCAAAGAAAATCTAGAGATCTCAGGATGAAAGCTTGAATTAATATTCAGAAAAAAACTGAGAAGTTTGTTCCAAGACAAAATAATATTTGCACTATTGCTCATTCTGTAATAATATGAGCAAGCATAAATTTTTTTCTGCTGCCCTTTGGTCTATATACTGCACCACAAAAAAATCCCGCATAATAATGTTCTGCTATCAGATGAAATGATCAGTAGTGTGTTTTGCTGCTCTGATTATTAAAAATACAAGATTATCTCAATTTATTCTCTAGGTATATCTAATATATGACAGGGTTTTTTTGCATTGTATATAGCGGGGACAGTTTACAAGTTCTTCTTGATTTTTTTAAATTTCTTTAAACTCATGCAGATTGTCCAAAATTCGGAGTTTATTATGGATATTTCTATCCCCAATCAATGAAATTGCTATAAATTTTCACTAAGTGTTATATTTAAGGTAAGACCCACAAATACTGGAAAGGCAATAAATGGTAAAGTCAAATATGGAAATAAAAGTATATTTAGCCAATATTTCCCAGCATCACTTGTTTCTTTGACTGGAAAACACACCTCCTTTAGTCTAGAATTGTTGAAAGAACCATAGTACAACAGATTGATATTTCAATACAAATAAATTATAGTCAATCAGACTTCATTATTAACCATAGATAAATTTGTAGCTGTATTTTCACAAGGAAGAGGAGAAAATTTTGTGTCATTAATCAGTAATTTGGTCGTATTCTAAATGAAATGTTTGCATTGACATTGGCCTAACAAAATCTTAGATTCAATCAAGCAAACTATACTTAGGATTCCTGTAGAGGTATAAAGAGAAAAGATAATATACTTGAACATACCAGTTTGAACATTGTACAAAGCAAAGGTTAGTGCAATAACCAATCAATATTTATTTTATTATATGATCAAACCAATTTTATGTTACGGTTCTCAAATATGGGGCTATGAATATTGTCATATTATAGAGTCTGTACATACTAATTTTTGTAGAAAACATCTAGGTATAAGAAGATCCACCAATTCTTGTATGATTTTGGGTGAATGTGGTAGATTACCTCTTAGTATTACATATATTACTAACTGTATAAGATATTTTTTAAATTATTAAATATGTCTTCTGAACGCTATCCAAAGCAATGTTATTTAATGTTAAAATCCATTGATGACGCTGGTAGAACATGTTGGGCAACAAAAATTAAGAATTTATTATATATGTATGGATTTGGATATATTTGGATTTCTCAGGAAATAGGAAACGTGAATATCTTTATATCCATGTTCAAACAAAGAATCGCTGACTGTAGTACCCAAAATTGGTCAGAAAATAATAATAACTCAAGTCGATGCTTTCATTATAAACATTTTAAATCGTTGTTAAATGTTGAAAAATATCTTTTAATAGAAACACCATATATTCATCGCTTAGCATTTTGTAAATCCAGATGTTCGAATCACAAACTTGCAATAGAAATTGGCAGATACCACAATATACCAAGAATAGAAAGATTATGTTCCTTATGTCCTGATAGTATTGACTGTGAATTCCATGCTTTCTTTAAATGTCATAAATATGATACTATAAGAAATAATTTCTTATTTAACTGGTATTCAGGGGGAAAAAAGTTAAACGATTTTTACGATTTATTATCAACAAATGAAGAAACCATTTTAAGAAAATTAATGTATTATGTATATCTACTTATGAACAGTATTAATAGTTAGTTTAGTTATTCTATATAGTCTCACCTTACTGCACAGACTAATATAACCACATAATATTGCATAGAGTATTGTATTTTGGGCTGGTGGCCTTAGTTTTCTTTAATAAATAGGTATTAATAATTTGTTTATAATTATATATATTGTCTCAATTTATAACTAGAAATCAACATTGCCACACAATTTTGTATAGTGCAATGTCGTATTTTGGGCAATTGGTCTTAGTTTTCTTATATATGTATTATTAAGTAGTTTAATAATTTATATATTGTATCATTTTTAAACTTTAAATCAACATAACAACACACATTTGTATACTGTAATGTTGTATTTGTGGCCAGTTGCCCTAATTTTCATTAATGATTATTATGAATTACATGTAGATCAATAATTTCATATTTTATCAAGATCTATTACTATACGCTTACATAACCACACAATTTTGTATATTGTATTGCTGTATTTTGGGCCGATGGCCTTAATTTTCTTGAATAAAATTTGTCTTGTCTTGTCTTGATTTGGTCGGAATTACATGTTTACATTGGTGACAGACACATTTTTGCTTCATTCAGTTAAAACGCTCTTCAATTTAATATTACCCCTCCATATGAAAATACCAAACTATGTGGTAAAACAACAAGCACTTTTTAAATCACTTTTAATATAGCCGTTGCCCAGTAAGCTCTGCCGGTTCTGCAACTGACATAGAATTAGTGACTGTAGTTTCAATTTTTGGAGCCATACCTACATACCTTTATGGAGATTGGCCATGATATATATTCTACTGTCATTCTAATTCAGCTCTCATTCTAATGCAGCTGTCAGCCAATTGCAATGGTATGTGCTTAGTATATCGGGTTAAAAGCTTTGGATTTCCAGATAAAAGGACTCGACTGTGAGCAAGATGACTGACCGCTGCAAGAAGACTGAAAAATTGTTGAAATGCTGTGTTAACTCTTTACTGGTTGTGACATGTGTGAAAAGTAACAATTATTCACCATTACGCGCTAGGGCTATTTCAATGTGCTCTAATTTCATTACTAATTAACATACAGATATGCAACTTGGCCAAGTTATTTCCTGGGTGACTTTCTTTCAGAAAAACAAAGGAAAAAATGCAATTTTCGCTCTTTTTCAACTCCAACTTTGCGTTTCAAACACTATTTTATTCCAAAATTGCGGGCTAAAGTGGCAGGTCTTTTCAGAAACTGAAAACATGGTTTCTTATCAGCATTTGGCGCCATTTCTCTGCATTCAGTGACACCGATTTTTTTCTGGCGATTTTTTGGGACAAATTTTCATAAGTGAAATTCGCTAAATCCAGTAAAAATTTCAAGGCTGTGATGGCCATTTTGAAGGGGGTCCAGACACGTAAAAATGCGGAATTGACCCGTTTAAGATTAAGCATGGAACAACATGGAACATTTGATTAGTTTACTATAATTGTACAAGACAAAAAGTCTTATTCTACTGCTTTATCCTATTAACAGCTTTGCTACTAATACTATTAAAATGGGTAAATATTTCTCACAAAAAATAATTAAATTCACAGTGAATATTTGGAACCAGTACATCTGTATACATGAAATAAAACCTTACTTATTCAGAGAAAACATATCACACAATACATAATATTTAAAAGTTTTTATTACTACCTAGAGAAAATTTTCTGATAGTGTATTTTGCTAATGGTGTTTCAAAGATATTTACTGATCATCTGTCACTGTGTTGTGTTATGTTGTTGTTTTCACTTTCTCTGTTGTTAAGAAGTAATATCCTCATGGTGAGATTAAATTAAATATTCTAAGATAACTAAGATAAAACATTAGTATTTGTGTCATTGTAAATGTAACATACTGTGAATGGTAATATCTCATTAATGTCACCTAACTAATACACGAGAAATAATTCCACGAGATCCGATACACTTTAAGGTAATATGTACATTTTAAGATAAAACTTACTAACACATTATTCTGTTAGCAGAATAATGGAACATATTGATAATAAAATCTATATTACCATTAGATCTATATTAAACACAAAGGCAAGCGAAGCTAACCTAAGAAAAATTGCTTCATGCTATTTTAAAATGGTCTATAGTTAAAACAAAACACTTATAAACCGTGTTATGTTGTTGAAATTTCATGGATCCCCCTGACCCCTCCGCTTGATGCCCCTAGGGTTAAATTAAATTAGCTTACATCTTAAAGGAATATGTACATAATAAAATAAAGTATAGCTACATGCAATGGCAAGTGAGAATATATTTGGAAAACACTTTCAAGGATAGGCCGTGTGAATGATACTTCAAGCTAAAAAGTAAATTTAGTTCTCATGATTATTGTGTTTACAGAGCAAAGTAGACATAATGAATGAACACAAATTCATGATAGAAATTGAACTCAACAAACTGTTTTTTTTATCTTTAAATATTCAAAAAATAAACTTCTGTTAATAACATAACATTATTTTTTTTTCATTATTATGTATCATAACACTGGTAAAATACAAATGTTTAGTTTTCATTTGAAGATACCTTCAAGTTTACTGGTTTCAAACAAAGTCAGAATTTCTTCGCAGCGTTCCTTTAGAAGCAAACAATCCTCACTGTGAGAAATGTATGAGGATTAAGAAGTTCAGAGGTTTCATTTCCAAACAGGATACAGGCATGTTAATAATAATATTTTTTTCTTTAATTTTGCAAGAGCTTTATGGTTTCTTGAATCCCGGATAACTGTTTTTATAATGAAACAAGTTTTTCTATAATCAAGAAAACAGCTCCCATGTGTTTTAAATGATTATTTTCATGTTCGCAGATCAATTATTGTAAAATTATGCTCATGAATGGTATAACTGCATTATGAAGAATGTACAGTTACGTGTAAGACAACGAGTTTTCACACATTTCTTCAACATCAAATAAGACCGAAGTGTTAACAGTTATAATTAAGTTTAGATGTTATATTCTTCAATGAGGTGTTAAAACATCTCTTTGATTGATGAATTTTGCAGATGCAGTAATTAGTGAGTAATAAAAAATACACACGTTCAAGCCAATCCCAAAATAAAGGTACATATTATGCATGCTACAGAATGGAATGAGAGTTTTGGTTGAAATTGTTGTTGGTTTGGAATTTCCTACACTGATTAGTCAGATTATACAAATGATATTATCTTCTTGGTACCAGAATGGGACAAAGTTAGCTTCTTAAGCAAACAACCTGGGAAAGGAAATTAAAGTTTACGCACTTGCAATACATTATGGCATGGTTCATTTTGTTGTTTTATCAATTAGGAAGTTGAATGATTTACACTAGTTAAAAAAACCTTAAAAGACTTAATTAAACATTTACAAATCAAAGGTATCTTTAAAACAACTTTTTGCATCAACTACAATAGTATGTAAAATAATGAAATAACACGCAGATCTCATTTCGACAGATGATTTGACAGTCACTATTGCAATTATTTGTTTATTTATTCATGTGCTTTTCTTGGAATATGTGTAGCAGCCGCAGGCCCCTATAAGTAAATATATGTTACAGGCATTTTGTTACCAGAGCATCTGGTTCAATAGCAGAAGATTGTATGTGCAAGCACAATATAACATACTTTCCTAAGGAATAGTTTTACTTTTTCTTCACAAAGCTAAAGCAATTGTGAATGTTGAAACATAGTTCAATGCGCTAACAAAATGCTGTAATTGCCGCAAAACCTCAGTTTGAAACTTAAAATTGTAAAAACCAAAATCCAGGAAACATTGTTTGTGTTTCTCTTATCTATTCTATTAAATTATACGCAACAAAAACATCATCACAGAAAATTGAGTTTGCTGCACTTGAAGACATGATAGGAAAGTGAGTGTAAAGCATGCATAAGTTCCTGGAAATTTCTTATCTTAAAGTGAAACTGTATTAACCAATGTTTATATTGGCAACCAAGTATAAAACTAACTGGGTGTATAAGCCAGCAATTACTGTAAAATGTCAGGATAGTTTCTACATTAGTTCCAGCCCATTATGAGGATGAAAGAAAGCTTAATTTGATTAATGATAAATGTAATCGATTTTGATGTCATCTTAACTTAGCATACACTAATAAGAAAACATGGGATAGATAATTTTCAAGGATAAAATATAAATTATTAATAGCTATAGAATTGAAATCTACAGAATCTAAAACCTGATATCTCTGGTAACGCCCCAGGCATAGAGTTTCAGAGAACCAAAATGAATAAGAATAAATACTGATGCACAAGAGAGGAAAGTGCTGTAATAATAGTTTAGGAAATGCTGTCTTTTACCACTGTACATATGCTCTCCTCGCAGAAAATGGGAACGTGTGAAACTTTTGAAGGATGCAAAGGAGTGTACACTGTACAGAAATAGGGCCTCATAGAAGGTTACATGTAGCACACACTAGTATTAATAAAAAGATAAAGCATTATTCTGATGTGTTAAATTTTTGAGAAAAAAAATGAATATCAATTAAACTGAACTAAAGTTCTGATTATGTTGACAAAATTTTTGTAAAATTTTTTTGCGGATTCAAGATTTGTTTGGATTTTGATGAAAATTTGGTGTGAAAATGTGTTTTGATGTTGGCCTACAGATGATTGAATATTACTGAAGCCATTTCTTATACTTTCTGTTGTTTGTTGTGACCCATTTATAACAATTTGTTTTTTTTAAACTAAAAATGCCTCTCTCTTTGCTTTTTGGCTGTGAAAGTTCTGTGCTTTTACTGTTTCTGTTCCTGATGTTTGCTTACACATTTTTACAGGTAGCCCATGTTTATACCAAACAACGTACAACTTTGTAAGTACATTGTACTATTGTGTTGCACTATTTTATAATTTCACTTCCAAACTAATGTTTGTCCTAGTCTCACATCAGTATTCATAGCTCCAACAAGGCATGGTCATTAAAGCATGATTACTTACAATTTAGATCTCTGTATATACTGAAAGTGATGTCTTTTAGTTATATATTAGTGATTGAATTTAATCATCACATCTTTTTGTAACATTTCAGCATATACTTTGGATGATATGGTTATTTTAATACTAGTGCTCCAAATGAATTCCTTTGTTTATTTGGTTGGGGTTAATGCCAAGGAAACACAACTTATATGTCATTTCCTAATCACCGTTCTCTATATTCGGCTATTAACAAGTTACAAGGATCATACTTCCATACATAAGTCAGAGATTGACAATTAACTGCCCTTCATTATTTAGAATCAGTGGTAGTGATGAGTGATCTTAATTAAAAGTTATTTCAGGACTAAGCCTCACGGAAGTATGCCCTGCCCGTGGATACTGAACCCTCTAACACTTGATCAGTAATGACATAACATTACTAATGTATACATGTATAACACTGACCAACATAAGTACCAGTCTATTTAAAACCAATACAGTCTTGCTGTGACAGATCATTTACTTTAGCCAGATTGATCATATAATTCTCATACAACCAAAGTTCTCTTGCGTCAAACAGTAATTACTTTTCTCCAATGCTTCATTTCACCGATGACCATCAAATAGCAGCTTTGTGTTCAAATAAGATTTTTTTATGTTAATTACTTTAACTTGATATGTTAATGAAGGGATGTTATGTTGAGAAGATGCTTGTTTAGTTTTTTCTGCTGACTCAACAAATTGTAGAAATATTGGTTTTTAGGACAATAGTTGAATGCTTGGCGTGTTGAAATAATGTAGAAAAGTGGGGAATAATGCCTTTATAATGTGAATACCAAGGAGACTACAGCAGGACAAAAAAGGTAGAGATTGTGTTTGCCAAGAAATATTCTGATATAAATCTCAAGGGAAATCAAGCAATGATAATAGGTTTTCGTTTAATTTATTCTTCTATACACATGGGACAAGTAAATGGTAAAAATCCAAATGTCAGTAAGGCTGTGAGAAGGTGTTGTTGCAAGGTTTTTGTACCGTAATACAGAATTACAACATGGTACCACAGTGTAGAACAATATTGATAACGTATATTTTTGGCATAAGATACATCAAACTTAGTTTTTTGCCAAGTTATTTTCAGAAATACTGATGATGATTGAAAATAAGATGGAAAATAAAGTTGATAGTTTTTGTTACATTTGTAACATTATAAACATCTCCTGTAACATAAAACTGTATTTTGTTCAATAATTTATCATTATTATTCTTTATCATAATTTATTATTCTTTATTATTTTTCATTATTATAATTATCATTATTTCTTATTTCTCACATTGTAAATATGTTATATTTTTGTAAAGAGGTTCACAGGGAAGATTGGGCTCTGCTTAACTGTGTTGCCTCTATAAATAAATTCTTTATATTTATTAATATTAATCTGAGATACCATAGTCTTTATTTATGAATAGAAAATTACAAGTTTTTAACAATATTGATGCTTAATGATTATTAGACTTTAATTGGTGATAGAAAAACTTAGAAACACAATTTAAAGAAGAGAGTCTTCAAAATATCACATACTACACCCTTTTCATAAAGATGAAAACATTCATAGTAGAGCAACTATTTGTTCTTTCAACTCCAAATAGGCAGTTTATCTTTGACTTTTCTATAACAACTTTACAAATTGACTAACAACGAAATTTATTATACATGTAATATATTTTGTGTAAAAGGTTCACTGGTTGACAATCTCATTTGAATTATCATGTAAGCATAGTTTCTTTCAATGTTCGGTTCAAGTTCAAATGAAAATCTGTAATGCTTCAAAAGAAAACTTCCAAGATGTCCACATATCAGCAATTCCCAGAAATGTTCATACATAATACTACCCATTTTTAATATTAATAGGCATGTTTTGACACATCCTTAATGGGCGTTTTACAACACATTTTATTTGGCGCGTAAAATACATTAAAAACAATAATTATTAAATTATTTCTTGCAGCCATATGCTTACTAAATAACCCACTTACCTTGTACATGTACATGTATTCTATGCAGACAAAATTACTCAATATAAGTTATAAAATCACATTCCTTTATCAACAAATGGTAGTACCAAAGTTAAGACAAATCGTAAAACAACCATCTAGACAGACACTGGTTGGCAAGCGATAGCAGATGCATCCATGCTCCCTTGTGTGGTTCCATGAACTTGAAGTTAGTATTAGCATGCAGTGTGGGTTATAAACTATCAAAACAATACTGGCCAATCAGTGGTTGAAATATGTTGTAATGTAATTGACTAATCAATCATTGAAAATATGTTGCAATGCAATTGACCAATCAATGGCTGGTATATGTTTCAGTACAATTGATTAATCAATCGCTGATATATGTTGCAGTACAATTGACCAATCAATCGCTGAAATATGTTGCAGTACAATTGATTAATCGATGGCTGAAATATGTTGTAATATTATTGACTAATCAGTCATTGAAAATATGTTGCAATGCAATTGACCAATCAATGGCTGATATACATGTATGTTGCAGTACAATTGATTAATCAATCGCTGAAATATGTTGTAGTGCAATTGACCAGTCAATGGCTGAAATATGTTGTATTTCAACATGCTGCTACATTGTATTATAGGAAGAGCCAGATTCTTCAGACCATTTCACATTCTTATAACCTTATATGCACAGGTTAATGTATAGAATGTTTAGCAGAATAGTCGCTTTACTTTTGAATTCATTTAAAATTACATTGATGAAGTGTCAAACAAGTGACTCCCAGTCAGATAATGCAGAATTTATTGAATACGTGTTGCACAATCTTTGACAAGTAGACATTGAGCTTTATATGCAGTTTTTCACCTATATATAGTGTCCGTTTTTTCTCAACTGTCAAAACTTGAATAATTTCACGGTGACTGAATGCATTGTTTTTAACTGCATGGCGGCCTAATTGTTATTAAAACTATCTTTACTAAAACATATCATACGGCATTAGAAGCTTTACTCAATCATAATGCACACTTTCGGAAACTCATGGGTATATTACAACAATAATTTTAACAAACGCATTCACCGTGAAATTATTCATGTATTGACAGTTAAGAAAAAATGAACAATACATGTAAGTATTGTATATTAAGACTGTAGCAAGTAAATTGCATTTTGAAACAGTCGTCTGTGCTTATATGGTGCATGATAATTTCTGATACTTGGTAACGACCAAGACATGGAGAAACATTAACGCACGCATTTCAAGTCACGGGCTTAGCACGATCAATTTTCGTCAAGCCCGCACAATGTACAAACCAACTCGTCCTTATATTAGATTCTGTCAGTAATTTCATGCAACAAGCTTTCAAACATATGTGACTACCAGGCAGAAATAAACAAAATGACCAAGAAAAAAACAGCAATAACGGCACATAATCAGCAAATTGTTGTTTCTAGTCACAAAATACATTATATAGGATCAAACAAACACAGAATGGTAGGCTATGGTTACATACACATTCAGCACTCATAAAAACAACCATCGTTGGTTATCCCACAATACATTACTGCTGCTTTATGTACCTTGGACCATTCGGTTAGGAAAATCTCATAATCATGGATGATTATAATAAGGCAGTTTCATTGGTTCCGCAAGGAGGCCACTGCGGAAAACTAGCCAATGAAATTAGGCTTTATATCTAAGGTTTCATTTACCATTCAAAATGGTGGCCTCCACAAGTGATTTTTCTAAAGCGAGTAAGAAAATCCCAGTATGACGTCATTTTTATTGAAGAGTATTTAATTGTAACATGTGATTTCATTGGAAGATTGGTCTTCCCTGCCTCATGCATATTCATGAAAACGAGATTTCGCCAGTCAAATTGCCCACGGTACGTATGAAGTATGACAGAAGAAAGAACTGTGGTTGCCGTCGATGAAAAAAAGTATAAATTAGTGTTTTTCACAATAAAGTCAAATTTTGTATTTTTCTAAATTTTATTGTTACATAAGATAGTAGAAGATGTGAAACAATACAAATACTATCTGTACAGTTCTACAGTGATATAAAAAAGAGAGAAAATGATAAAATTATATAAAGAAAATATACTTGACTTTGATTCAGGGCAACAATTTTGTTCATATTAATGAAAAATGTTACAAAAAATGGACACGGACAGTTAGGTTAAAAGAACCCTTTTTCACATTTTGTACAAAAAACTCCTTTCCCTTAGTGCCAATGTACGTAAAGAACACAGTGGCATGGAATGGAGGACCTTATACTCATGGACCTTTACAACAACTGTCACAAGTTGTATATTACTCAAAAGTTAATTGGCACTCGGACTCATATAGTAAATTTGTTAAAGAACTTCAACGAGGCATAAATATTGACAAATAAAAGCTTTGACCAAATAGTTTTTCAAAAAGTGTTAATTCTGCATCACCGTAACAGCTACATCTATTTTTTTGGGACAAAAAATTGTTTACAATATATAACACAACAACTATACATAAAAATATCCATGACTATCTAAAATTATACAGAATAAAAATGGATTAAACAATCACATTTGCAAAATTAGAACTTTTAAAAACAATTGCCATGATACAATAAGAATGACATAATATAAACACAACTTAATATTTTGATAAAAGCCATCACATGTTCAATGTATATCGAATACTAAAACAAATTTTTTACATTATTTAGCTGTTTCTAATGACGTTGTCCGACAATAATCAGTGTTTGACATTAACAGTTTTCCAGGATTCCGATGATCCCAAAAACTTAGAAGGAAACCCCATGATTTTCAGCAAGAGATTCCATCAGGTTCCCTGAAGCTTTCCATGAATTGTTTATCACATTTAGCTATTGCAAATCTGAATACAAAATGTGTGTCTTTTATTGGAGGAATCCCTAAAGTCAGGAAGGAATCTATAAGTAACCATCTTGAGATTTCATTGGGATCCCTGGTAAAAACAGTTAGTGTAAACCCTGACAGTAATAGAGCATGATCAACTTTTCATGTATATTGCCCAAGCCTTCAAGGCCAATTATATAAATGTAAAAATAATAATTATCTTTTTTTTTAATGTTTTTGTTAATTAAATTTTGCATTTTAGAATAATTGCAAGATTAGAGATTAATATCGTGACTGAGAAAATCTGCTTTTCAAAAAAAATATGATTATGTAACTCAATTTGCCAAATAACCTACAATGTTTATGAAAAAAGAGAGAGAAAAGCCAATGTATGAAACAAACTGCCAGGTTTTTAAATCATTCGCTGAAAAAATTTCTTGTTTCATGCTCAAAACGTAACATACAAAATACTTGTACGAGCTGAAAGCTAGGGCCATGGTGTTAATTTAAAGCAAGCAAGTTAAAAGGTGACACAGGGTAAGACAACTTCATTAGAAAACAAACAACATGATGCATGATTAATACACAACTATATTTTTAAAAATTGTAACATTCGTGGTAAAAAAAAATCACATGCGGTTAAAAAATAACACTAAAAATGTTTGTAGTTTGTACACAAGTCATGGGAAATACATACTGCAAATTCTTCTGAGATAGTCCCAGAGAAAGCTTGATATAGAGTAAGTTTAAAAAGTGTATAAAAGCCAAATGAGATATCGCTATATATAGTTCATACCAGTTACTATAGCAACCTTGCTAAATTGGCTACAGTAAGGTCATTGCAACAAGAGTTTTGACTTGTTGCACTTAAACAATTCATGTTAGCAAAGATGTCATAACAATCGAAGTAGATTTTCAAACAATATATCAAACTTTACAGTGGGTTACAGAACACACGCAAGGGAACTATTCAGCATTACACAAAGGCTTGCAACACTACCATGCCACTCCTACTGGGTTGCAGCGGCATCCACTTGTTTTTTGTTTTTACGATTTCTCCTCTTTTCTTTCTTATTTTGATTTTTATTTTCTTTACCTTTATCAGCTCTTGTCTTGTTCTTTCTTCCTGCATTCCTTGGTCCTAGAATAAATTAAAAAACAAACATTTTTACATATGGTTTTCCAATCTCCGTAAACAGACATCCTGTAAAGCTTTGTACTATTGACATCGATGACGTCGACGTCACTTCCTGTATTTTTGTTTAAACCTTGATGAAGGCAATTATAGCCGAAAGCTTGGGCAAATAAACTAAAATAAACTCATTTGTAGTTAGGCTACTATTTTTCTTTATTTATTTGTAAAGCATTGTGGTAAAGGATCTCTACTATCTCAATGGAGGGTCACGTTGAAATGACCTTTATGTCGACCAATCAATGCGTAGCTTTCATCTAGATGAAACACTATTAAAAACATTTTGATTTCATAATTTCTATTTTAGACCAAGGTTTGCAAGTTAATTTAACAGCGGTGTTATTCACAGTCTGCAATTGGACGGCTCATTTCAAATTGCGTGACGTAGACGATGTAAACAAGTTACGTATCATAACATTTTCGTCATTAATATTATGATGAGAAAAGGTCACCATTAGATTGATTGTTTTCAACTAGAGGTGTAATGATTAATCGTGTAGGAGCAGAAGTCAAGTAGTAGGACACGCCCTTAGGGGGGTACAGTTTACAGTTTATTTCATATAGTACATGTGGCCTCCGGCCCATATACATGAATATACAACATACAAAGTATATGTCAAGTGGATATACAAGATACATAATATCATACATAATATATATAAAAAACAATTTACATCTTAATCAATACATGAGTTATGTTGTTTGCTACTGAAAGGACGACAAAAAATGCTTTCTTCTTTCAAATGCATAAAATATGTACATAGCTAGATTTCTTAACACAGATTCTCTTACACTGTTCATCAAAGCAATGAATTTATCAACGTTTGGGTTTTCTATATAAATTTCAGGAAGATAAGTACATCGGGGTAAGAGGCCCGGTTTCAATCCCCACTGTGGTCGTTGCTAATTTCCTAAAGCAAGATATCAACCTAAAATTGTTCCACTCGACCCTAGTGTAAATGGGTACTGTGAGGGATCATCTCAGGAGATATCGTAAAAGATTGTAAACTTGACTGAACATGTATATAAAAGCAAAAATTTAAACTGCACTTTAATGTTTAACTTTTTTTATTATTATCATAATAGCAGTAGCTCCAATTGCAATAATAATGATAATGATAATAATGTATAATTTGGTAATTATGACATGTCACATGGCATACAAATACAGAAAAAAAATACTTAAGATGTCAATAGTGATATATCGATAGCTAATTTATTCATTGATAACAATTTGGGGAATATCCTCAAAAGGGTCTTTGTCAAAAAAAAAATTGAAGAGAAAATGAACAGTCAAGATTTTTCATCAAAGGGCCATAATGCTGCAAAATAAATCAATGGACCCTATCCAAAAAGAATATGCACATGTCTGCTAGATACTTCCATGTCTATCTGTGACGTTTTAATCAAATACGTACAAGAGGTGCTGAGAAATTGAGGGGACAAGTAAAAGTGACAAACCATCCCACCGACCAACTGACAAACTGACTTCTTAATATCCCCCAAAGTATTTTGTTTTGGGAGAGGAAACAAAGACATGGGCGGATCCAGCAGGGGGGTTCAGGGGGGTCCGGACCCCCTAGAATTTGGAAAATGTACATGTCCATTAGTGTATTTCTTGCTTGTAAGTCATTTTAAGTAGTATGAAGCAACTTTTCTCAGTGCATAACATAGATTTAATGGTTATGTAGTTTTTATTATCAATATGTTGCATTTTTTCTGCAAAATGTGTATAATTTGGTTGTGGTTCGAGGTTCGGACCCCCCTAGAAAACTTCTGACCCCCCCCCCTAGAAAAAAATCCTGAATCCACCCCTGAAAGAAACACTTGTTCTTACCTGCTTTCATAGAATCACAGCTAATAGTTGATACACTAGGCAATTGCTCTTCAGTACGACATTTTGGACCCTCTCTACTGATAATTGTAACAGTCATATTCATTGGTACACTTCCATCATAGTTAGCACATGTGGTGTAATCAAATTGCTTAACCATTTGACATCCTTTCTTGTCTACAAAAATAAAAAGTACAAAGTCAGCACATGTACTCTTTCTTTGCTACAAAAAAACAAACTCACCCAACTGCAATTGTGCATGAGGAACAGAGCCAATGACGAAGCAACGTTGACATATATTAAGGAGTTTTATATCTTCATTGTAGTGAAAATGTAATGTCTAAAATTAATGACTTCATTTTTAATGATAAATGATGTCATCTTAAAAGAGAAATGATGTCACATTATATCGAAGTAAAACATATTTCTAACAGAAAACAGTAGTTTCATTGGTTCCGCAAGGAAACCACTGTGGAAAAACTAGCCAATGAAATTATGAAACCATTGTTTGAAAATAAACATATATGCGTTGGTTTCTATTTTAAGTGTTAAAAACCCCAGTATGACGTCATTGTCATTAAAGAGTATTTGATAATTACATGTGATTTCATTGGAAGAGGATTGGTCTCCCCTGTCTCATGCATATTCATGAAAACGAGATTTTACCAGTCAAATTGCCCACGGTATGTATGGAGTGTAACGGAAGAAAGTACTGTGGTTGCCTACAATGGTTTGGGCAAGAAAAGATTCAATTTGGATAAACAAAATTTGTAGTTGGTTGCTCACAGGGAGTCAGACAACCTGATTTAAAAGTTAATATGGAGTCCTTAAGACTATTGTACTCACTTGAGGGGGAAGTAGAAACACAGGGAAATGGTTTACTTTCTTTTTTACCAGCTTGCTGGCAGGCAGCAGTGTCTTCAGCTGCTTTAGCTACTAGACTTATAGACCTAGTCATATTGCCATCACCACAGGCTGAGTAGGATATCTGTTTCGTACATTTGACTGAAAATATAATTAATAAGGCAGTTAAAATAATATATAAGTTAATATAACAATATGGTAAAAATGTGACAGGGAAGTTATGCTGTTGGACTAGTAAGCATTCAATATCTAGGGCACATTCTACAAGGCGAGCACTTAAATTTGTATCGCTTCATAGCGATTTCCTATTGAATGGTCTGCTATGATCGAGCAAATTGAATCGCTAGCTAGCGATACGTAGCAAAATGTTTTCTTGCTAGCCGTATCATTCGGAACACTTCTGCTTATTTCAAAATGGCTGCCCGCTGTGGGAATGTGTTTCTTTTTCAAGAATACTGATATATATTTTAATAAATGATATATATGTGATAAATATATGAAAATATGGGTTTAGACAAGCCAAAAATCTGTCATGTTGTTTTTTATTTTGGTCACATGTCATGCCACCATGAAAACCTAACCTTGTTGTAACTTTGATCTAGGATGTTTATTCTGCAGTCTTACTTGATGAGAAACACAAGGTAAACTCAAAGCTTGACCAGTTTATCATCAGGCAAAACTATAAAAATATATTGTTATCATTTAATTGTTGAAATGGCAAAAATTGAAAAGATTCAACTAATAATTACAGTTCTTTGTCTAAAAATGTCCACATTAGACAGTCAGAGGAAATTATTTACTCTGAATCCTCCGCACAAATTGTTTTTAAAAAACATTACCTCGTATATCACACGATTCTAATATTATACAAAGAATTGAAAACTAATGATCAGAACTCAATGGATCAACCAGGAAAGAAAGGGATCAGTTGTTTTAGTTAAATTAAATAAATGATGACATTCTATTATTTGCCAGAAAGAAAAATCAGCAAAAGATAATTTTGCTTCTTAAATTGAATTTATCAAAATATATCAACATAATTGTCAATTTAAGTTGTCATGACCAGTCATAAACAGAAATCAATCCTTGAATGCCAGATTCTAAGTTCAGCACCAAGGCTGTGAGAAACACCACCATAACTCCATTTGAAAATTAAGGCAGTTAGGATGGTGTTTTTGGTTCAGCCCTCAAGCATTTACTGGACTATGTATAACTAAATTGAATGATCCTGCAAGACTGTCGTAAGTGCATTGCAATAAAAAGCGAGTTACAACAGTCTTGGGGGCAACCCTTGAAATGTAATGTAAAACATTATCCTACCTTTCAATTCTTTTCTTGCTAGTTTATTATTAGCTTTAGGTTTTTTAGCCTCCAAGGCTACGACACAAACTACCAATACTACTGCAAGTACTGTTGTAAACTTCATTTTTCTGAAAGTAAACAAACAAAAGTTGTATTGTCCAAATGTTGTGTAGTCAGCAGTGTTTACAGACATGATGAAGAAAGTCGAATGGAAACCTTAAAGGATCGTCAACGAGACCAACGCCTCGCTTTCTTCCACAAGATCGTGTATGACCTGGTGGCCGTCCCCGCTAACAACATCTTGAAATTTAACCAATGACAACAAAGAAGCTCAAACTCTCAAACTTTAAAACAAGTAACTTGTAATACTGACATATATTATATAAGAACTTTTTTGTGCCTCAAACTATCCGTGACTGGAATAAATTACCAGACCTTGTCGTAAAATGTCATAATAACGAACATTTCAAAAGTGCTCTTCCTGAATATACATCGTGCCAAAAGCCTGTTTCCATAAGTTTAAGCTTTCTGAACACCTCGACCATACATTGGATGAATAATCCAGGGTTTTTTCTGCATATGCGAGGCAAAGCACAGACCAAGCATGCAAAGGTTATGCAAAATAGTTCCTATCATTAATACATAAGGCACAAAAAACAATTTCTTTAATATATGGCTAAATCTTGAATACTGTTATTGAATACTGTATTTCAAATAAAAACGACCAAAAAAAAAAATAATTTGACATAAAAATTCCCAAAAGCTAAAAATTCTGATAAAAACATTTTGTGAAAAGAATTATAAGTTTATGTACTTAAAATAGGACAGGATAAGGATACAGATTTCTCGTCTTAATTCCTACCGGTGTCCAGGTGGAACATTTTATAGAAAAATTCACAAGCTCCAATTTCTGACAAAAACTTTTTGTGGATTTTTTTATGTTCTTTTTTACATAGGGTGGGATCCATAATTATGATTCCATGCTTGATTTCCTTCTGTTTCCGGATGGAATATTTTGCAAAGAAGTTCTGACAAAAATATCGTAATGGAAAAATCCAAAAGCTGAACTTTACCACAAAAAAATGTTGTGGAAAAATTCAAAAGTTATAACTCAGCCTCTCTTACAATCAGGAAGTGGAATACAACACAGTTCATGTAGCAGCTAGATACCGTAAATATTATTTTTATTTCAAGAAGTAAATTTTCCTTCATGCTTCAAATGGAATGTGCTTTTCACAATAAAAAATGTATTATGATTAACAAAAAAAAAATATTCCACCAAAGTGCAAATTTTAACTTTTCACCACAGTGAAAATGTGTATTATCATAAGAACTATTTTATACAGAAAAGAACAGATACCGTTACATCTTAAGCCAATTTACTAAGAAATTCCAACAGAAAAGAAACTAGCTGATCCCCCTCCACCTCTGCTAAATTTATTAAACTAGCTGATCCCGGCTGCTAAATTTATTTAACTAGCTGATCCCCTCTGCTAAATTTATTGATCTATCTAACCCCCCCCCCGCCTCTGCTAAATTTATTAAACTAGCTGATCCCCCCCAACTTATCCCTGCCTGCTAAATTTATTACTTTGCACTAGACAACATGCGGTTCATAATAAAGCTATGTCTGACATACTGACCTGATTCTTGTCTTAGAAATAACACACTAAACAACATCAAACTATTTATGAGCTAATCTGTTTTAATCCTTTATCTTTAATCTTAAAATCAAACAACACATGCAAACACAGGCACACAACTTTCATATCTCCATTGTAAGGGTATCTCCTCAACACAACACACACACTCTTGAACAACAGACTATATAATCTCAGACTTGAATATCTATATCCATTCAACCAACAACCATTCAAACAGAAACAACAACATCAACACTTTGATGAGTTTCCTAGTAACATAAAGAATACCAAGTTCACCCTTAGTGAGTATAATACCCTGATAAAACAAAATAATAGTTAAATTATCAAACACCACAAAACTTTCAACTTAACAGTTCAATATACACTGAATAGCAATAAACACACTGTTGGGCAAACACCATCTCAATAACAACACTACATATTCTATGAAAACTTGTTTCCCTTCATGAATATATACTGGTAATAAATTATGAAAGGCTTATCAGCTCACCATGTGGCCATATATTTTCTCAGTAACATAGAAACACCCAACAGAAAGTAAAAGACTTCAACATAAACCCTACATACAGGGTTAGTCTAGAGGAGTCAGGTTACAGTTAGAATAATGTTTACTGTTGAGTAGAAGATTAATGTGAGTTGATTTATTTTCCAAACTAAATTACTATAGCTAGTAAGAATTCAAGCCACTTTGGTTATTTTGTATATTTCTGAAAACCTGTCAGCATCTAAACATTGTTGAAAAAAAATATTCTTAATATTTTAAGTAAGTTTACAAGTATATTCATATTAACACTGGAAGGTCTTAGACCCAAGCAGCAAATACAAGTACATTGACAAGTCAGTTCAAGATAAATGATCATATTGAATTATTATTTTTTTATTTTTTTATTTATTGGAGTAAACGCCGTGTCAACACAATTTTAGGTCATTTTACGGCATCCAGCACACCTAACCTAGCTTTCCTGGACCATTGTCTATAACCGGTACTCACCTACCCTTCCACAAGGCCGGAAACTTCTCCATATTATCTAATCAATGGAGGAAAATCGACATTTTTTGTCAAATTTTCATGGAAGGGTATAACCTCCCCGGGTGGAATTCGAACCCGCACCCCCTTGGGCACGAGTATCCAAATCCCGGCGCACTACCAACTGCGCTATCGACCCAGGTTACATATTGAATTATTAATACAGAACAGAATACAATAGTAATACTACATTGGTTCTTTCAAAATATTTCCTTACAATTCAAGTGTTTTTTTGAAAAGTTGATATTACCCTGCAAAAAGTTTTTGAACTAATATCAAGTTCTTGAACATTTAAGAAAGTTGAGTATTCATGAATCTCAAGAACTGCTAGCACTACTCATTTTAGTTCTTGAACTAGGGCTCTAGAACATGAAAATTTCTTGAACTTGGGTTCTAGAACATGAAAATTTCTTGAACTTGGGTTCTAGAACATAAATGGTTCTTGAAATGTAGTAAGTGAACCAGGAAATCCAATGTTCTATGCATATACCTAATTGTATTACAGGGCTCGAATTTAACAAAAAAATGGACTCGCAACTTTTTGCGAGTTGATTTTATTTCAACTCGCAAAATGAAAATAATCACTCACATTTTTTTCAAATCTTATTGGCATACATAGTAACTATTCACATATGCAATACAAAAACAAGTAAATCTGTGAGCTATTGCTCACTAGTGATACCCCCGCAAAAATCTAAAAATATGCAACAAACAGGAAGTAGATGAGCAAGGAGCATGAAATCGCTTTTCACCACATGGGACTATGGGATGAAGCAATATGCAAAGTATTAGGCTGCTGCATGTTATAGTTGCTGAGAAAACTGCGACGGAAATTTTGTAACGGACGGACGCACGGACAAGGGTAAAACAGTATACCCCCCTCTTCTTCGAAGCGGGGGTATAACAACATAGTTCTACATATAACTAGTAAGAACATGGGTATTATTGTGGGATGGACAAACAATATCCCAACAAGTTTTTTTGTGAATCTTTAGTTAATACTATCAATCTATCTGGCCGTTTCAATGCTGTTTTGAGCCTTATTAGTTTAGACAGTAAAATTTTTGCATCAATTTCAACTCGCGAAAATTTGAAAGTTAAAATAAGTTACTCGCAATTTTCAGAATCCACTCGCATTTTGCGAGTTTGCGAGCTCAAATTCAAGCCCTGTATTATATTTTGTATGGAATTATCTCCTCATCCCAGCTGCAGATTTCATTAATCAAACAATATCCTAGTATCATGCTGTAAAGTAACAAAGTTTTATCTTACAGATTTCCTTCAACTTTTCTTATAAAGTATTTTGGTGACATGCCAACTGAAGAATATTTACTTGGTAACTATAGAACTAAAAACCTTAATAATATGAACATTGATCCACGAGGGTTTTTTTATTTTTCTCACCGCAACTTCTCTCAGAACCATGGAAAAACAACACTTTCATACATTCATGCAATAAAGTAAAAAGTTATTTGTTTATAAATTGAATTAATGATTCTATTTTTTATACAAATGTTTCACTAAACTTCATTTATTTTAAAGTCAATCTCTAATCCCTAGTTACAATATGGTGGCTTAGCGCAGAACAGTCTTAACTCAGTCTTTTTTTAACTTGAGTTACGACCCTTTTGCGCTAAGCCCACGAGAATTGTATTTCGCAGATGAAATGCGGTAATAAATAAATTCAATGTCAATTTAAATCAATAGAAATCTCAATTTAAAATAATTAACAAATTTTATTGGACAATTTTGAAATGAGAAACATTTGTAAAGACTAAATTCTATTTCTCAATGCATGTATTAACCAGGATTTTAGTTTTTTCCCCTTCTTCACATACACAAAAATGAAAAAAAAAATCAATCTTGTTTAGACTCAATTAAATCTATAATTTAACCAAATGAATTTTCACACAAATTACAAATTTAGAATCTTTAACAACAACCAAGACAAGGCACAGAGGAAGTATTAACTGCGAAGTATTATCGGCAAATTTCCAGGGATTTTAAAATCAATACAATAAATGTCAGCGTCTAGAACCAGAATCTGATAGGAACCACGAAGGACAGCGATTGCATGTTTTAGTAACTGATGGTTACATCAAGTCATAAATTTTCCAGAGAAGATATTGTCTGTGAATTCTGTGACAGTTAAATAATATCTTATGTCATACAGTGAAAACATTTATAGTCTGGTAACACCAACTTTTACATTTTGTACATTGTAAATATAACATTCACACAATAAATGTTTAGTCTACCAGAAATTCAGTGCTCCTTTTCACAAATATTCTTACGAAAATTATTATCGTAATTCAATTTCATATAAACAGCAGTTCAAATTCAGACGGATAATAAACATAACTATGATATGATATTCAAAGGTATAAAATATTCTACATAATTCTATAGGATTTGGAATTGATAAGCCAAAAATGAGCATATATTATAAATGATTCTTGCTTTTGACTTACGATGATTTTTATCCTAAGATTTTTTGTAAAACCCACCACAGGTCTGTAGCTCAGTTGGTATAGGGTCATCAAATGACCAAGATATTGGTTTTAAACATTTTAGACTATAAACAAAATGACCTTTGTTTTATGTCCCAAATTCAGATCAATGTAAACTTCATATAATGCATTCATGGTGACCCAGGTCAATTTCTATCAACTACAGTTAATAAAATATCAAGAAACAAAACTTGAAAGATAAATGAAATAACAAGGTAAACAAAATAAAGGTGTGTTACCTGTGAAAAGTTCAATCCGACAATGACTGATATCCCTCATATCATACTTGACATGTTTATAAAGATAACACCAAGCTTACATTTCAACTTGACCAATGGTTCAACTTGTGGCCAAAACAACATAATGATAGGCACTTAAGGTACAATGTGCCTTAGGGTAAAAATCTAAAGTTTTTGACCATTGATGTAAAGGATAGATAAACATATTAGATGTAGCCTCTGGGACTGGGAGGAAAGGACAGCTTATCACTTCTTTGACATTGACATCATGTATAATGAATCATTAATATAATAAATTTTTAATTATCGGTCAAGATGAAAATTTTGGACAGTAAAACTTCAAATACAAAATTTAAGTCAGATTTTTATAAAATCTAATCTGGCAAATTAATATTGATCATTTTATGGCCGCCATGCAAATGGGGACTTTGCTTTGTTTTGTTTGTTTGGTTGGTTTAAGGCCATAGCAACACATTGTATAGGTCATATAACAGCGGTCAGTCACCCTACTCACTCCTCCTGGAAAGGCTAAATCTCTGGATTTAGCTGTTAACCAACTACTAAGCCCATACTTTCGTCAGTGACTGACAACTGCCCTACATAATCAAAAATCATTGGTAAGAGGGAGAATGGCCGCAGAAATAATTTTATGACTAAGCTCCACGGAAGTACATGTATGCCCTGCCCGAGAATGGAACCCACAACCCTTGTATGACAGTAGACTTGCCTGCTACCAACTGAGCTAGCCGGGGACTTTGCATTATGCCATACTCAAAGCTGTGACTGCACATAAGTTTCCTTTAATAGTAAGAACATTTTTTCTTACTCTTTAATAAGAACTATTACACCAATGAGTGTGGCTTAAACCATTAAGTTAATGTGGTATCATAATTATGTTTAAGGGTTAAAAGGCACCCTATCAACAACATCTTCAAATGAACCATTCACTGAATTTACCTATCCGCATGTTTAATATGAGTACAAAATAACTTTTTGTCCAACAAGCAGGATTATAACAAAAAGAGCACATGGTTATATCTAACAAATAAATAAGATCACATAGGGAATAGCCAACTGTATCTCGAGCTCTTCAAACTTTATACATCTTCATTACTAAACAAAATTATGGACCTGTCCATGGCTTTTCTTGTACCTATTAGCATAATTTATAAAGGTTTACAGTTTCATTTTGTTCATAAGCAAGGTGTTTAAACAAAAGAGAACATGGTTATATTATTATGTTTGTGTGCAAATGTATTGATATTCAAATCAAAATGTTACACAAGGATAACTGAATAAGGCTGCATTAGACGAAAGTCCTGTAAGGTCATAACAATATTAAAAGTTAAAATATGGATAAGTAGGTTACAGTTGGTTGCTTTATTAGCCAAAGGCATTTAGCATTAAACCAAAATATTGATGATTCAGATGCTTAGCAGACCATAGGTTGAGCTAAGATGGTAAATGATAAATATACATTGAACAGCAGGTTGCTTTGTAAGCCAGAGGCAGTAGTATCAACAGACCATACAAGTCAAGGGTTGCCTGTAAGACTGTAGTAAGTGCATTGCACAAAACAGCAAGTTACTACAGTCTTGCGGGTATACCTCAAAATGTATATAAATGAAGGCAAAATTAACATTTTATCAAGTATAGAATCAATAACTGTCCATAATTTTGATCAACAAGTCACATCTCATGACTATAAAATCTATCATATATCAGTAGCTATCAAATATTTAAATATTAGATGAAACTTCTAAAGTCAACTAGAAATAACTTGTAGATTATAGATCATCAGGGACATTGCTTTAATTCACATTAAAGGTCCTTCTATTGCCCCTTACCACCTTTATTTGGGTTCCGGCAACTTATTAGTACATGTATAAGAAACCATGTGGTTTGCGCTACAGAAATAATTTATATAGCTGGTTGTCATACGATGCAACCTACTTTTAAAATTAATGTCAAGCCATTCAGACAAAAGTGTCAAACTGCAAAACATACTACCTGCTATCCCCTCCATATCAATTGTAAGTTGTAATTCAATATAAGAAAAGAATGAGTTACAACCATTTTGCGCTAAACCAGCAATATATATATATATATATATGATATAATGTATATATGATAAAAACTGCAAAGTTCAAATTAACTGTATCTGTAATTCAAATGTCAAAATTGCCAATGTTCACCTAACATAATATTAAAACACAAGGCCAAAGAGAACCCGGGTCGGTGGCACTGTTAGTAGGGCGCCGGGATTTTGAATCTTGTGTCATGAAGGGGGTACGGATTGGAATCAGACCCGGGGAGGTTATACACTTCCATGAAAATTTGACAATAATGTCAATTTTCCTCCATTGATTAGATAATATGGAGAAGTTTCCAGCCTTTTGAAAGGGTAGGTGAGTACTGGTTATAGAAAATGTTCCAGGAAAGTTAGGTTAGCTCTGCTGGACGCCGTAAAATGACCTAAAATTAATTGTGTTGACATGGCGTTAAACCCAATAAAAGAAACAAAGCCAAAGACACTAAGACACTAAGACATTGACAGATGGAAAGTAGAGGAGAAAACCTGTTGCCCAGAAATGGACAAAGAGGACTAAAAGGATTAGTGAACTATAATAAGATTAAAAGTGTCAAGATAAAGACAGATGGAAAACAGCAGTGAATACATAGCTACCCAGAACTGGAGGAAGGGGACTTACCATCAAGATAGAGACGTATGGAAAACAGGAGATAATACCCCAATGCCCATAAGTGGACAAAGGGAATTTATGAGATGAATAATTATGAGATTAAGAGTGAAATGTCAAAGATCAAGGGGTCAAAAGGCCAATAATATAAAAGTCACAAATATTCTATAGTAAAGTAAACACCCTTGACATAATCATTTATCATTAACCAATAGAATGTCAATAACAGAAATCAAGAGGATAAGCAATGTAATTATTTTTCCGCCATACAAATCAATAAACTCTATTCAGAAAGGAATATACAACAAGCATGAATTTGCCCACAAATGGCCAATATCTAGTATTCTTTATCCTTGTTTCTATAGTTAACATTAGGATCTATAGAAACCAGTGGTAAATAACCCTGGCTTCATATTGATTATATTAACACTGTTCATATTGAGCCTGGAAGACTAGGAAATATATTGCTTTTTGGCATATAATATTAATGTAAGAGACCATGGCTATACTAATAGCATGCTGAAATATCAATTTTATTTTTTGGTTTGGTTAAATGCCGTAGCACGTGTATAGGTCATATCATGGCTGCTAAATAGCATGCTGAAATATCAATTTTATTTTTTGGTTTGGTTAAATGCCGTAGCACATGTCATAGGTCATATCATGGCAGTCAGTCAACCTCCTTGCTGTTCCTGGAAAGGCTTAATCTCTGGGTTTATGTGTTAACCAGAGGTACATGTCGCATACATGTATTTCTGTCAGTGGTTGACCCCTGCCCTAAATGATTTAGAAAGAGTGGCAGTATAAATAACTATATGACCTAGCTCCACTAAAGTATGCTCCGTCCCAGGAATCTAACCTACATCCTCTTCATAAGTAGACTAGTGCACTACAAACTGAGCTAGCCAGGGAGGGGGAGCACTAAAACATTTTTTGTAAAAAATCTTTTAAAACCACATGACAAAAGAGTTCACCACAATACAACACAGTGAGTAGATGAGAATATAGACTGGCACCAAACAAACAAAGGTTTCCTAATACCTAACTACTTTCTGGATCCAAAATTCACAAACCAAAAAACTTGATTGGCCATATTGTCACAAAATGTACGTAAGCATTTTAGTCTAACCTTCATTGCGATTAGTGTGTATAGCAGTAAAAGTGAAGAGATTCCGCTTGCAAGAAACAAACCAAAATCTATTACATATAAGAGCTCACACTTTGGTGTGTGCTCCATTACATTTCAACATTAATTTGTTTGTAGACTTGTTTTCCCATTATCAATACCTGGCATTTTGTTCAGTTTATATTTACAACTGAATCTGAACCAGAAATTGACAAATCCAAGCCTATGATAAAACATAACAATGAACCAGCCATTGATGAATTTGAACCTATAAACAAGAGGGTCCTGAGGACCCTAGACCGCTCACCTGAGAGCTAGATGCTTGTGGCATCTGACAAAAGATTGTGCTCAGGTGAGCTAAAAACATATAATTCCTGACAAAATAAATCACTTTTATTCTTTATTAATTAATACCAGTATAATTATTATATGTATCATTGTACAATAGATCATTTATCATAGACTTCATTCTATGTAGTATTTAACACATCATTGAGAACCTGTTAACAAATCAATAGACCTAGGATATATCAATACATTGAAACAAACCAGTTGTAATAAATTAGATCAATGATTGATGATGATGTGTAGGCTTACTTCCAATTAATTTCTAGATTATGAAATTACAAGTTAAATCAACCAAAAAACTGCATATTGATCATTTCTGGCAAAATACTTTGAATGACCAAATACAGTAATAGCATCACAATAAAGACAACCTCAGTAAATGCAAAATCATGCCATATTTGATATTTCTTAACTCCCAAATGCTTAACCTCAGTAATCTGAGAAGAAAATAGTCCCTATATTAAGACCATTCCGTTATGATGGTCCTTATAGTGGGTTTGACTATCTCTCCTTAGTTCTGGCTGCCAAAACTTTATAAGCCTCTTTTTTAACATTTTTATTTCCATCAGATGCGGCTTTAAACCCATTCATTAACAGTATATGAACGGGTTCGCTGAACACCTTAAGCTAATCTCGCCCATATGAGAGGCAGAAGCACATTGAAGACAGAAGCCCAGTGACCATGATCAATTGCAGACTGCATAAAATTTAAAAAATCCAGAAATTCAGGAATTGATCGATTTCAGCAGAGAACCATTTCTCATGTCTCAAATTCTGACCTTCACAACCAATCATGAAAACTCTCACCCATGGTGATGTATAGGAGGGTTTAATCATGGCGGCGGTCGAAATTTAATTTCCAAATGAAAGGCTATTGATCAGATGATTATATTATTACAAGCGTATAAATGATGAATGAGCAATGCAGTGTTAATATCAAGTTGTACAGTTCAAGGATGAAATATTTAGATGTTTTTATCGAACCGTCTGCATTTCGTAATCAGGAAAACAATAACAATGATCAAAATTGGCAGGATAAGTTGGTATTGTCTACAGAGAGATTGTTTTAATGCAATAATACATTTTATGCTCAATTTTGGTAATGTAGTAATACAGTTAAGTGTCTGGAGCATACTTGTTGTTGTTGTTGTTTTTATTTTTATTAAGGCCTTCTGGTTGCAGTATTTTTGCTTGTACAGTCTTGCTCAGAAAAAAATCTTCTGTATCCTCTCTCAAGTATATTTACTGGATCACATTATGATAAAGTTAAGAGGAAAGTGGGTTAGAGTTAGTACTTAGGAGCAGTTGTCCAGTTGAAGGATGTGTGCTCAGTAGTTCAAAAAATATAAAATGTTGCACCTTTAAACTTAACCAAGAAGTGTTAACCTGACACCAATGGCGCATATCTTAGAAGGATAGCCACACTATTCTCCAAATAGTTGAGCTAAAATTTAACTTTCTCCTTCAAAGTTACTTTGCATGTTAATAGTTGTTAACAAAACCCAATGCAATAATTAACAACAACATGCATGAGAACTTGTGACCCAGTTTCTGTTCCAGGTTTGTTATGGCATCTATGATTTATGCTTATTTATACAAACAGATGTACAGCATTACATCTTTGTTTGTACCAGGAGACTGATAATAGAAACTGGGTGAGCCAAATGTAGGGTTATGTTTTAGTTCATTATAAGGGGAGATAATTTGTAATATCTAGCAAGAAATTTTGAAGACTTCATTAAGTTCACCCTCAAACCCATTTCCATTCCACAGGATCTTTAACTGTTACAAATATATGTTTGAATAAGAAATTCACTGACTATTTGCTACATTGAAAAAGTTGGCACCTTAGGTAACTATCATTTGGCTTTAAACATCTAGTCATCTTAATTTATAGTCATGAGAAACATAGATTAATGCAAGTGAAAAATGTGACAATGATAAAAATGCAAAGGTGGTTAAAACTAACTAAAAACAAGCATGAACAACCGTTCTCTTGGTACGTTTACAATATTTTACCACAAGAAAATACAATGTATCTTTCTTTTATATTATAAAACAATTTCAGACAGATAATGTTCAACAAATATACAGAGTACTTTTCTCAACTAAGGAAAATGCATTAGAGCTTCTATCTATTTGATATTAGTTTAAGCAATTTTCATTAAGACAATCATTGCTGACATTTGTTGGATTGTTCAAGACCATTTGAGAGCTATTCAAACATATAACTTATGTATTAGCTAATGATTTCAAACCAGACTAACATAGAGGTGCCAGTCAAACAAAGATTTGCACAGTGAGGGAAAAATAGCTGGAAAATGCAATTAAAGCTTCAGTCTCGCTTCGTGTTTTATAGGTAATAATAGAAACCATTATAGACACACGTTACTTCATGACATTGGTATTGATTAACTGGTAATTTCATTAACTATTTAATCCATGATAATACTGCAAGGATCAGTAGTCTCGTACAGGTTTGTGAATGTATGGCTACAATTATGTTTAGAAATTAACTATTTGTTTTCAATAAACATTTTGAATTCAGCAACTGAAATCACTATTTCATATTGTTTTCACAAAATTCTGCGCATAACCTACTGTGCCATGAATTTAGATACAATGTACTTTTGTACATCAGAAATGACAAAATAATTTCACCAAAATGTCTTAAGAACATTGTTACCCAAATGTCTGCTTTTAATTTTTGACAGCTAGGAGTTATCCACAAAAGAGGAAAATATTGATTGAATATCCAAAAGAACAAGACAAAAACAAGAATTAACTAGTATTAGTTTCCAAGTTCTCTCAGCAAACTTCGCACAGTCTAAAACTCCCCAAGTTATTGACAAAACAAAGTAAACAATGAGATAACATACAAACAACAGTGTATTCCATAGGGAAACATTAAAACTTTGTTCATCTAAAGGAAGAGGGAAACATTAAGAATTAATTACTTTTTGGTAATTACCACCTGCTTAGCTAGTTCTACTTGTGTTTAACTTATGTAATGTAGCTTTTCTAGGGTTTCCTATTGATTATATTGAAACGTTCAGAGTTGAGAAATATTAGATTGGAAATAATGTAATAGAACAGAACAGAACAAAACAAAGCAGATCAGAATAGATAAGGACAGAGCAGGACATAGCGAAGAAGAGAGAGCAGATAAGAGCAGAACAGAATGGAACAGAACAGAACTGACAATAAGATGGTAAAGTAAGTAGAGTGAAGACAATTCAGTAAAGTGGAGGTAATTGGTCTAGGTTTAATTGTGTTTCCATTCTTACAATCTAAGAAAGAAAGACATTTTAGGCAGCAATTCTAAAGTAAAGGGAGAAATTCAGAAAGAAAATAATCAAGAAATCAAAGTAAAGGGAAATAATTCAAGAAAAGAACTGTACAATCTTGAAATCAAAGTAATGGAAGACAATTCAATTAGAGAATTAAATTATCTTGAAATAAAAGTAAAGGTAGACAATTAAAAAAGAGAACTTTAAATATGATCTTAAATTCAAAGTAAAGGGAGAGAATTCATGAAGAGAACAATACAATCTTATAATCAAAGTAAAGGGAGACAATTCATGAAGGGAACTAAATAATCTTTAAATCAAAGTAAAGGGAGACAATTCATGAAGGGAACTAAATAATCTAGAAATCAAAGTAAAGGGAAATAATTCAAAAAAAGAACTGTACAATCTTGAAATCAAAGTAATGGAAGACAATTCAATTAGAGAATTAAATTATCTTGAAATAAAAGTAAAGGTAGACAATTAAAAAAGAGAACTTTAAATATGATCTTAAATTCAAAGTAAAGGGAGAGAATTCATGAAGGGAACTAAATAATCTTTAAATCAAAGTAAAAGGAGACAATTCATGAAGAAAACTAAATGATCTTTAAATCAAAGTAAAGGGAGACAATTCATGAAGAAAACTAAATGATCTTTAAATCAAAGTAAAGGGAGACAATTCATGAAGAAAACTGAATGATCTTTAAATCAAAGTAAAGGGAGACAATTCATGAAGAAAACTAAATGATCTTTAAATCAAAGTCAAGGGAGACAATTCATGAAGGGAACTAAATAATCTTTAAATCAAAGTAAAGGGAGACAATTCATGAAGAAAACTAAATGATCTTTAAATCAAAGTCAAGGGAGACAATCCATGAAGAAAACTAAATAATCTTTAAATCAAAGTAAAGGGAGACAATTCATGAAGAGAACATAATGATCTTAAAACAAAAATGAGAGAAAAAACATTTAATAAGGAGAACTTCTGTATCTTGAAACCAAAATAAAGTGAGAAAATTTAATAAGTACAATGTATAAAGAGATCTTAATGAATTTTAAATCAAATTAAAGGGAGACAATGCAATAAGAGAACTTAACCAACTTGAAATCAAAGTCTATAAAATTATCAACTGGTATGTAATGCACCGACAAATTTTTTGACACCGATGACTCATAAATGACATCAGCATGTGCATAATACAGACATATACTATCACACTATGAGATAACATAAATGATTATAACTTCCTATCTTGATTTATCAATGATTTATTTGTAACACTGTCACAACAAGAGCTTAAACTTAAGTTTATATAAATATACAGTTCAGATATTATGTCATGCATAATCATGTACATACAGCTCCTTCATTAGGTCATGCATATGTATGTACCTAACAAAATGAGCCTGCTTACTTAATAAGTGAATAAGGAGACGCATTTACATCAAAAGGAGACATTTTTTACATGTATTCAACATTCATGAAAAATAGTTAATATGTACATTGTAAATTGCGTATGACATGTTACTAGAATATCGTAAACTGACTAAACTAATATGTTGTTGAAATATGACCTCCCCCCAAAATATTGATATAAATGGAATCATCCATGTTCCATTGTTTATATAAATGAGCCATACCTAAACATGTTTCTAAGCACATTGCTTACATAAATCAGGGGCGGATCCAGGATTTTTCTAGGGGGGGGTTCCAAACTTTTTCTAGGGGGGGGGGGGGGGGGGGCGAACTTTCGAACCACAACCATATTGTATACACATTTTGCAGAATAATGCAACATAATTATGATAAAATCTAAATAACCACTTAACCTATGTTAAGCACCAAGAAATATTGCTTCATGCTAATGAAAAAATGTCTTACAGTCAAGAAATACACTAATGGACAGGTACATTTTAGAAATTCTAGGGGGGGTCCCGACCCCCCTGACCCCAGGCTAGATCCACAAATGTGAATGAGCTATGCCAAAACCAATTTTTATTCTGTACCTTCAGGGTAAATCTCTGAACATAATCCTTACAAAACAAAGTTGGTCAAAGTTTTTCACATGTAATAAATATTGTAAATGTTTACCTTTGGCTTTGTTTAATCATAAACTTACAGGTCAAAATCGTGAGACAGATTTAAATAGAATTTCACTTTTATGGCTGTTCTTTCAAAATTGACAAGAGGGCAAAAAGTCAAGTAAGCGCCTTGGTATTGTACCTGGGACATTAGCTTTTAATGAATCATGATTTTTATAAAGATTTGATAGCTTTCTTTCACAACCCATTAATTAACATAATGAAAATGTCAGGGGATTCATTGGACTAAATTTCTGGCAACAGGCCAGGAAGACATGTGACAAATTGACCAGCCCATTTAAACCAATCAGAATGAAGCAAATCCATCGAAGACAAAGATCTTTAACACAATTTGATACCAAATTTATGATTTTATAAAGGTGAAAGCAAACAAAAGAGGAACAGCAACAGTCACAAAACCACAGAGCTTCCACACTACCAACAAGCCAAGAGGGAGCTTTTTTAGTTTTTTAAACACTTTTGTTATAATTGGAACACTACAAACAACAGAAAGTATAAGAAATGGCTTCAGTAATATTCAATCATCTTTAGGATTAGATCAAAACACCTTTTCGCACCAAATTTTCATCAAAATCCACACAAATCAAGAATGCGCAAAAAAACTTCACAAAAATCTTGTCAATGTAATTAAAATTTTTGTTCAGTTTAATTGATATTCAAATTTCTCAGGTTAAATTGAGAACAGGTAAATCATTATTCATTTTCAAGTTGTGTAAATTGATCCAAAACAGTTTGATGCACTTCATGCTCCAGTAACTTCACTTCTTTTTACTATATTAATATATGCAAATTGTATTTTAATTGAAATTTTTGTCTCAGATAAATTTTCACCAACTGTCTTTCAAATTTCGAAGATTTGTACACAGTAGATATTAAATACAGCCAATAAAAACCATTTCCTTAAGTTAAATAAATGTTAATGAATAATATCAAAAAATGTAAAATTTTAAGCCTTTCCTTATTATCATGAAATTAAATTAACGCGCACTAGTCAAAAGAGATAATTTACATAAGAAAAAAAGTCTATCAAAAATTCAATTCACAAACCAGCTACAGTGTGTACTGGCTGTTATTAAAATACATAAATAATACAAAACATAAATTAAAATGTGAATACAAAATAAAAATATTTACAAAAGCTAAAATATAAGCATAATATATTCATTTATAATATTCATTTTATTTATGAAAAAGAAACTTCAGTTTATAGATGAAAGAAAAGTGATCTTTTCTTTATTAAAATTAAGCAGAACAAAATGATTACACAAGTAACACATACATGATGTATATAGAAATACAATATTATCGATATTATTATTTATCAATATAATTTAGTCACAAAATTTGGCTGAAAGTCTATATAATATCAAATTTTGTATAAAAGAAACATAATTAAAAATATAGTAATATTTTTAAATCAAGTAATATAATAGGTAAAAACTAAACTAACAAACAGTAATACTAATAATAAGAAATAACAAATAATGATAGAATGGAAAGGATAAATAAATTAGTAAGTACCTTATGCTGTAAAGTCCAGAATATAAATGAAGGACAAAGATAATTTGATATCAGTCACTGACAGACTGGTTGAACCAATCACCAATAAGATGTTTATTTCTATATAAGCTATATAAAATTGTTGATAAAGATGACAATGTCGCTGTAATCAACTGTCTATCTCAAAACTCTCCCCAGATATATTCTCTATACAATCCAACAACTTGTACACGGTTTTATCACATTTTCAGACCAAACCAGATTTTACCGGTTTTTCATTTTTTTGACCTTTGACCATGAATATGGTAAACATAAGAGAGAAAATGGTCTGATATCGCTAGCTCATTGCATAAATATCTTGCTTGTATAGAGTACAACATAAGAGAGATAGGGGATTTTATGTTGTGATGTATTTTCAATAAAGAATGATAATGACTATAAAATGAAAACACAAACCGATATAAAACCAATAGGAGTGATTTCTTGATAAAAGTAACATTTCAAGTTATAGATTTTATAGAAATGTATGCTTTGAGTATTGTAAGCCCTATATTAAAGCGAGGTGAATCATCTAGAACATGCGTCTATACATGGTGTTTATAAATAACCATTGATAAAAACATGTAATATATTAAATACACATTTATGAGGAGAAATACAAAAAACTCTTCATAACACTTAAGGCAACTCTTGACTAATTGTTTAAAAGCAATTTTAAAAGAGGCAGGGGGAGATTTATAGATAAATGGTGGATCAGGTGGGATAGAGGTTCCATTCATCCCCCTTGCAACTTTTTCATGAGCATTTGTTTGGAGCAAGTGTGGTTGAATGGTTACATGTCACTTTAGACTGGTCACATTGGATGACCACATCTACTATGTACATTGGTTTAAATCACATCCAAAATCCACCTATTTTTTTACTTGAGTAAGAAACTTTATTCTAACTGCTCAGTATTTGGGGGAACCAGGATAGAGACTTAAAAAAGTCTAATTTTCAAGAACTATTTTTCATGAGATGAAATGAATACATATATAAAAACATTTGTTCGGGGTTTTTTTGCACCCCGTCCAAGTCTGATAGTGTGATGGGCAATTCACCAACATTTACCTTCCATTTCTGGGATTCACAACAGTCATCTCCCTAAAGTTAAAGCTAGGTTTTGTAAGTCTACTTTTGGTATCACTATTCAGTCAACTCATGACGTAACTTCCCCGATCATCGAGTCACACACCAACTGCTAACATACGGGGCAGATTGCAGCCACAGCATACAGTGCATGACCCTAACAGGTACCCATTTACATCTGGAAGGAGTAAAGCAATCGCAGGTAAATTTCTTGCTCAAGGAAATTAGCAGTGTCCCTAGTGGGATTTGAACCCAGGACCTCTCAATCCCTAAGCGCACATCCAACCACTGGACTACTGCTTGGAGCCCAGGACAAGTGAAATCAATCTCTGCATATAAAAAATACCTTTTCATACTCATGAGTAAGTTGATAATTTTGCTCTTCATTACATAACATAATAAATCCAGCTAGTGCTTGAGAAAATTTTAGAAACTATCAAATATCTTCTTTAAAGAGACATGGGCTGTTAGCAGGTTCATTCTAGTTTTAGCAGGTCCCGAGCCTGGTTGAGAAGTAGTGAAGAGGATGAACTCAAGAACAGACAGCAAAAAAGAAGGTCCATTCAGTGGATGTCTAATGCTACAGTCCCATAAACATAAAATAGACGTGAGGGCACCGTACGGGCGCCTTGCGATCAAGGTCCGCAAGGGCCTGTACGAATTCTTGTGTATCCGTACGGACTGTTACGTTTTTACAAGGGTCCATGAGATGAGCCCAGGATTAATGTATCAGTTTCAAAGTCAAATTGTGAACAAAATTGTGGCTGAGTATAGATTCAACTTGCATATCTTCCAGCTACAGCTCCGTATGAGTGTGTTGTTTTGTGCCGTGTGCGTACCGTCACTTTAATATGCAAGGCTTCCCACGGCCTATGGCTGTCTACACATGCGTATCCCCAACAAGCCACGATTTTATGGGACTGAAGCATTACCAGGCACTTAAGCTATGCTTAAGTTCTAGCCAAGGTCTTCTCATAATGCATCAATATAGATCAGATTGGACCCTGGTGAAAAACTAAACCCATAACATCATTATCGGCAAGGTTCAATCCCATTTTTTGTGTAAGAGGTGTAGATATAATAGTCACACTCACAGGAAAAAAAATCTGCTACCCGACCAATTCCACACCCCCTAAATGTATTTAGGATACGGCCCAGCATACTTGCAAGTACAATTCATGACTGTATAGATTATATGATAAAATTACAGCAATAAATTATTCAGAGAATTTATAATGAAAATAAATGCATGAACAAATTATAGATGATATGATAAAATCTAATGTCATAAAATATTATATAATAATGTTTAGCAAGTTATATACAAATGTATGCTTGATAAAATACAGAGACTAAAATTCATAGATGTTTTAGGGAGTTTCGTCATGAAATATTTTCTATAGCTGTTCTGCAGCCTGCTTTGGTATCATAATAAAACATAGAGACTTAAAATCATAGATTTTCTCGGAATTTTGTCATGAAATATTTTCTAGAGCCATTTTTCAGCTTGCCTTTGAAGCAAGTAGCACAGTCACCAGCCACTGGAAAGGGTATTTGCCTAGCATCAGATATTCTGAAAAGTGCTGGTTCCATGGAACTGACCAGTAAAATTCCAGTCGGTCCAGTAAAAAATCTGTTATAGCTGGTCCGAATGCCCGGTTAAATTTCATTTTTTAAAATTAAAACGAGGACAACTATCCGCTATTTTATCGTATTTTTCGGTATTAATTGAACTAATTTTTATGTTTGTCTTCAGTTATAAGTTAAAATAAATTAATGACTGACTAGAAAACAATAATATTTTATGATGTATTGACTGCCCCTTAGAATTCCAATTAGTAATACAACATTGTTGCTAATAAAGATGTAAAGATCTGTCATTTTGATGATTTCATCCAGTCCAGTGAAAACTGATTTGGTCGTCCAGTAATTCTTCCAAGATCGCTGGACCGGATGTCCAGTAATGTCAAAACACTTTTTGGAATGTCTGCCCAGTACAAGGTTAAAAGTTTGTGTGTGAAGATTTAGACATGCCCAGGGACTCACAGTTACAGACTACTGAATACTGCAATATGACTAAATAAATATGTTGAAATGTGGTAAAAAGCACCATTTATTGCATTACATTATCTATTAGATTAATAGATTTTTTTCGTTCATTAATAAAAATAAAATGTTATACATGTATTAAAGAAATATAGCATGCTTTACACTGCTTTTTTCATAAAAAATGATGAATTACAAAATGTTATTATAAAGTAATAATTTACACTGTTTCAAACTGCTTTTCTTAAAAAAAACTTCATTTCCCACTGGTAAGTAGCCCAACACAGTGTTCATGGAGAGGCTAATAGATCTCTGGACATAGCACTTGTTTAAATTCGCTCGTTTAAGTTTGTCAAATTCTTGCAGAAGCCAACTAATAGAAAAAACACAACATAAAATAAACAGTTAGATCTACTTTTCCGAGTCGAAAAATACCCACATTAGCTTGTGAATTGTCATTGCTTATTCTAAACCCTCCGCACCAAATAATTTTTGATAATGACCTAGTTTATAGCTCAGTTCAATTTTTGTGCACAGGAGTATCTCAACAATCAAATTTCACTGATAAAATTGAGAATTTTGGACAGAGAAAAGTAAAACTGTAAAAGCTTTCCTATGCACTATATGTGTTCGATAGAGATTATTCCAGAGCAGAATAGCAGGGCACTGCGCCCTGCCTTTTTTCTCTCCTCCCTGCCCTTTAAGCTTCTTTCTGTGCAGTATTACTCCATATGAGACATTAACCCTGTCCCTTTTTTCTGCCTCCCTGCACTTGTCTGAGTTCTGGAATTATCACTATATTTGATTTCATAAAAAAGAAATTCTGGAATGAGCAATCTGAGCAAAACAAGTGTTTGTGTACCTTCATAGAAGCTGTGGTAAAATCTTATGACAAAATAGACCCTGGAGCTAGACTTTGATTCATCTTATAAACTTTTCACCTCACGATGTAATTACATTAATTTTGTATGTAATTTAATTATCAAACTTAATTATGACCTTCCTATATGTCATTATTAGATTTAAACTTGTACTTAAACATCTAACATGAACCCAGATTAAGTTACAACTGTGGAAACTTCATATACATACGTACATTATGCATTATGATTACTTAGACATTAATTTTAAATTTGATATCAGGGAAATCCGGAAATCAATTCGTAGTTGGGATTGGGAACTGTAATTATTTCCCATGAACCAGCAATTCCCAGAGATTTGGCGGGAATCATTAATTTTTGCACCGCCCCTTGCTTACTGTTTTACAATAAAAGGAGATTCCTACTTAAAGTTAGAAAACTCCAAAGAAATATTTTTTGTAACAAATTTATATAAATAATTCATGAAAACTCATATTTATGTATGAAGAGGAAAATGTTTAAGAGACTGTGGGGATGCTGAAGTAAAAACCACAGCTGAGTAGAAGAAGAGATTTGGTTCTTCTCAACAGAATGTCTCCTAGACACTTAACATGTTTGAGTTCTGGCCAGGGTCTGAACATTCATATGGAGTGGACAGATTTTTTTATATTGGGTTTAACGCTGTGTTAACACAATTTAGGTCATTTTCTGCATCCAGCGCACCTAACATAGCTTTCCTGGACCCCTGTCAATAGCCAGTACTCATCTAACCATCCACAAGGCCGGAAACTTCTCCAAATATCTTAATAATGGAGGAAAAATTACATTATTATTGTAAAATTTTCATGGAAGGGTATAACCTCTCCGGGTGGGATTCGAACCCGTACCCCCTTCGGGACACGATATTCCAAATCCCGGCGCACTACCAACTGTGCCTCCGACCCGGGTTCCAAGGTGAATAGACACCAGTGAACAACATATAAACAACAAACACTATCATAAATCAATGTGACAACACAAACAATATTTTATTACCAAAATAAAGGTGGGAGATCTCATCCCTGGTGCTTTTTATTGACCAACACATCGATTAAAGGTGAACTGCATATTGGATGGAATGTTTTGTAGTATACAAGTTGTCACTAAGGTGTAAACTAGCTATCCTCTGACAATAAAAATCAACCACAAAAATTAATTAATCAAGCTTGTTTTGGTATTGAATGCTAATAAAACGAAACCACTTATACGTCAGCAAATACAAGCACTAACTTGCACTAACCATTGACACATACATCTTGGCTAATTTAGCTGAATGCTGTAAATATTTATGAATGACGTACATGTTGTCATTTCATAAATTGTCATTTCACGCGAAGAAAACCAGTTCTAACCAACTCATTTCGGTCAAGTAATACATTCTTAACACTCAGTCATGAATGCAAATTACACAGACATAAAAGATGACATGCATTATGACAGCTTGTAACGTATGAATAATAACTGCACCTTATATATATATATAGTTTAATACTTAATAATAAAACCCCATCATTAAAAGTAAGACTGTTTTTGGTCTGCAAAAAAAATAGACATTTATCTATTTCAAACACCTCTAATGAAAAAGACCTTTTAAATAAATGCAAATATTGCTTAAATATTGTACTAAAATTATATTATCAATTATTTTGTATGGACAAATTAACAGCTGAACTATTTTACTATCAAAGGGAGATAATATAACTCACTTTCATAAAAAGTTTTTATGAGTAATTTTGCAGCATAATTTTGTTTTATAAATCAAATCCATGCAAAATGACAAATATATTGTAATGAATAAAAGATATTATGTTCTGCAATCATTTATCACGGTTTTTATAATGTATTTAAATGATTGTGAATAGGTATTATGGGAATTCAATTTAAAATCTTCACAAGCGCTAGTTAGATTTATTGTAACAAAAATCTACTGCAAAATTTTAATTTAATTTAAAAAATGCTACTGAAGGTCATAAATTTAAAGTTATAAAGATTTTCAATTTAATAAGAATTTCACATATGCTTTTTGATACAATTATAAGAATAGGTCAAATTATAAACTTTGTTGATCTTTAATAAAATAAGTAATTTCCTCTAGCCCCAATCATGTTTTACTCGGATTAAACAATGATCGATTATAATCAATAATCAATCGTTTCAGTAAAAGTTGGAGACAATCGATTATGAAATTTAATAATCGATTATCGCTAATGTTGGTAATTTTCTTTATTGACAATGAGAGATTCTAGTTTTAATTAATTAGCATTTCTAAAAAAAAACATTTCATGGGAATAAAACTCTTCTTTATTAAACCATGAAGGGTGCATTTTTATTACTTAACTTTGTTATTGTAAATCATTGAGATCGGTGTTGATATTTTTGGTTGGCGACATGAAATTCACCATTATTGGACTCTTTAATTATAGCCCCTTTTTCTGTACTGTATGAGTACTAAAAATGTCAGAAAATTGATTTTATTATTAAACATTAACAGCCATCAAACCACTAATTATAGGTTGATTATGCATGAATTTATATTCTATCATATGAAACAGAATAACTTAAACCATTACAACATATTGTAATATATTTTCAGAAATCCTGAAAGAAAACTCTGAGTAAGCGTTTCGATTATATAATCGATGATTGATCGAAAAGGGTTGTCCGATTTTTTTCGATGATTGATTATGATTTTTTCCAATTTTGAAACCCTATGTTTTACTAGATAAGAGCTTCCGCACTATATGCATACAAGTTTGGGACGCTGCGAGCAAAAATGAAAATAGGATAAAAGCACACAATTCCGTGTTCAGGATAATTTGAGACAAGTCAAGTTAAGTCAAAATATTTTATTGGCATAAACAATATATTCATCGCCAAGAAAAACTTTGGCAGTATTTTTTACAAATAACATATATACAATATTAAATATAAAAGAAAAGCATGCACAATTAATATACAATGTATGACAAAACACTTACTGATTTCATGTAAAAAGAGAAAAAAAAAGGAACAGATGTATACGAGAGGTGTTCAACTTATATTTGAACACTTTTTTGATGGGATAAAAATCAATTTCTGACAATAAATATCCACATTTTACTTGAATATGTTACAAGTGGATTGTCTATGATCGACTGGCATATTACAATTAAAAAATTGAAACAATATAAGGCTGTTATTAAACATTATTGAAGGGACCGTAGTTTTGGCCTTTTGAACATAGCGAAATCTAAAGTAAACGGTCACTTTAGAAGTTGTTATTCATCTTTATCCCATAAGATTTTGCAAAATCTTTTCTTTCACAATTTGTTCATGTATATTTCTACTTCTTCGTGTTCTTTGAAGTTCGAAATGTGCGTGAAATTGCATTTTATTTGTCTGACAACAACATTATCTAAATAAACGTTGAGCAGGATCAAGTACATGATAAATAACATTATTTATGAATGCTTCTGCAACTACTAATTCATTTTATATATGTATATGTTTAGATTATGTGATAAAGACACACATTCCCAAAGTTCTACTTCGAAATCTCTACACAGGCTTTGAATGAGGCTTTTATATTTATGTGACGTCATATCAAGCAATGAAAGCTAAAGTAAATACTTCTAAACATGGTCATATCAAAGTAACTACAACTATTAAGCAAATCATGTCTATGAAATTGGTGTATGACTATATTATTTAGCAACTTCAATTGTAAAAAGTGAAAATATAGTGTTTTATACGTTACTAAATTTGACCAAACCGTGACGACTTTCTCTTACTTGTCTTTGAATTGCCCTATAAAGGATCACTTTTTGACCCCTTAAAACATCATTGATTATTGCATTCCTTTCAATTTATACACTTTGGACATTAAAGTTTTAATAAGGATATGTTTGATTAAATAATTTCAAAATCTATTATGTAAAATGAATGAATGTATGATATATGCTCTCGAACACTGATTTCGGACTAAAGTCTAAAATGACAAAATGCATATTTTTTTGTTAAAAGACATAATTTCGTTTTATCAAATTACGCATGCTATTGGGATACAAAAAGGTAATTATAACATTTATAACACATCCAACAGGCCATATCTAAGAGCAAAAAATGTGGTAAAACTCTAAAAAATGATGTTTTGGGGTGGTCAACTAACATGCTATAAATATGTTTGATAAAATAAGTTTAAATAATTTTGTTTCGTAGAACATGATTATTTACATAAAAATACATATAAAAAGCAATTTTTAGAGGAAACAATCCGATCATAGGCTTCAGAATCAGAGTTCAGATCTGTTCAAATATAAGTTGAACACCTCTCGTATAAACAGATATTAAACAGGATATAAGATAGGCAATGTATGTTTGATGACATATAACAACCTTAATTCATGTATGTATAGATATAACAAACTAACATCTTTCAATAGTAATACACAGAAAAAAAAAACCCAACATGAATTAAGATGGACATTAGTTGTAACGAAGTTGTTGTTTCTTCAATAACAACAAAGATATTTTGCTATACTAGAGTAGTTCTTAGTTTAGTTGCAAAATGTATAAATGACAAATCTTAACAATGTTCTATGTAAACAAGGTCTCATGTTATCTTAAATTAGTAATAACTAAGTATGTTATCCATTATTGGACAAAGCCAGAAGGTGTTTTCAATTAAGTTTATATGTCACAACATAGGAAATATGTTGATTTAACATATATTAAATTTGATAAAATATTTAAGTACTTAATAATTAGATAAACTACAGTATTCAAATAAACGTATTCTAATAACAAACTATTTATAAAGATTATTTTGTAAAAATAAACCTAAATCACAATCTTTAATATTAAACCCCATTTGGACAGATACATTTAGAGCTGTCATTGATTGGGCTCGAAGCATAGTGATGATATCGATATACCAAGAAATAAATATCGACAATACACTGATATACGTATATCAATTCTTTCACTTCAGTACTATACAAACCATTTATGTTGTCATAAACTCATGATAGTCATATAATTGTCATGAATGTTATACCTTCTGTGGACTAGAGCTATTTCCTCAATGGTGCCATCAATGTTTTAGACCTATCAGTTCATATTATGACAGCGCACCTGGTCCCACTTACGATAGCAAGTTTGTATTGCAAATTTGACTTTTTAATAGTGACTTTTAAAACTTTGCCTATATAGGCTATATTATTGATATTTTAAAATGCATATTGATTATTGATCGGAAAATGAATATCGACAATACAGCGATATCAATGGAATCGATGACAGCTCTAGATACATTGTATATTTTATGATAGAAGACAACACATTGGTTTAGTTTCAGATGGGTTCAAATCAACATGATACAGCCTTCCAATCCCTTGTGTAATGATGTTCATGAAATCATGAACTATTCCAGAAATTTATTAATATAATGTAGTACTTAACAGGTCTAAATCAAAGCTCATGAACTTAAATTATTAATGAGTCATTGGTTCACGAACTGTTTAGGAACCAGACAGTTCATGAGCTATAATTCTTATGATTTTTTTATGAATTTGTGCTATTTTATCTTCATGAACATTCCATGATCCATTCATGAACTTGATCCATGAACCAGAAATAATAATTCATGAACTATGCATGAACTGAGTGATAATTAAATAGGAGATGTTGCAATCACATTATCAAACCTAATAAGTTCAATTATTAAAATATAAATTATGTACCTAATAATGAAGGTAGGATCCGCTTACCTGTGAGCTCACTAACATAACATGTAAGTCAGTGAGTTAGTCAGTAAATATACATGGCCCTCAGACTGTAAAGGAAATACATACATTATGTCTGTTTTTTTATGTTTATCTGACAATAATGTAACCAAAACAAAATATCTTGATCATAAAAGGAAATGAATCTGCAAAATTTTAGATATAAAGGTGATTCAATGAAATATATGTTTGTAAAAGAAATACATACATAAAGCCTGCATTTTTGTGTTTATCTTACAATATTATAGCTTAAACAATATATCTTGATCATTCAAAATTAAATACTTAAAAGAAATGAAATGAATTTGGAATAATATTAAAAAATTCAGATATGACGGTGATTTAATGAAATACTTTTTGTTTGTTTTACATACTCAATACAACAATTTTCTTGTTACCTTAAATCCTTGAGTCATTTTACTTGTCTTAGTTATTCTAACAATTTTATATGTTATGCAATGTTAAATACATGTACATTGTTTTTGATTGTTAATGGCTTCATTGTTCATGTTCTGTTCTATTAAGCTAGTCTCCAATAAGCTTATAGACATACTTAAAACATTTAAATTCTTTGATAACCAATCAATTAAACCATCAGATGTGATATGGCTGAGCTTGGCCAAACAATGGAGAGTGCTTTAATGTTTTGATTATAATTACCAGTAGGAGTTTGTTTAATTGATAATGGTCAACTTTAAAGAATTTGTTATCAAATGTTATCATAAAAAGATTTAAGAATGTATAAATACAATAATTCTATCGGTTGAATACCCTAAGCTGATAGGATCTGCCCACGAATCCCATATTATTATCAACAAATAAAATAACATAAGTATCAAAGACCCCATAAAATTCCTTGTTCCACAGAAGCCCAAAACTCATCCTGACTTATTCTCCATTACAAAATCAAGGATTTGGTTGCCATGACAAATAATTCATCATCTATAGAAGCAGGCTTTGACGAGGGGTTACAACATTGGACTGGTAATCATTATATAGCCAGCTTCACAATGGTTTGAATCTCATTCAAATCAGTAGACCCTGTTGTTTCCTTCAGCAAGAAACTTGTCTAGCTCAGTACTGGGGGACCAGTAAGCCACTGGCACCAGAGTCCTCTCATTCTTTAAATACGCACACAGATAATATTTTGTCAACAAACTTAATTAAAAATCGCTCCCGCATACATTACCCTGTACAAGTTATAACTATAAGGTAGAGTACATGTATGTATGCACAGGGGACTATATATAGGGACGCACAAATTATTTTTGATCATAAGATATGGACTCTGGTGCCAGTGCAGTAGCAGACTCAAAAGTGTTAAGGTATGACCATCCTAATAGTGACCTTCTATGATTTTGTTTAACCAATACACAGGCCTCCTAGCAGGCCAAAACAAAAATAAAGGTTTTTATAAAGGCTCCAATGTATGAAAATAAAGGCCTTTTAGTGTAAAATATGAAAAAAATAAAGAGTAAATTAAGGCTATTTTCGTCGAAGTTCTCATTTCTTTATTAAACCCACAGTCATACCGAAGTCATTTTTTGATGTTATATACTGTTTGAATTATGCAATATAATACATACCTTATTTAATGTGTATACCTATTTTCTCTGCATATTTATATCATACATAGCTCCTGTTTTACAGTGTAGGGAAAATGCAGAACAAAATCCATTACTTGCTTTAAGCTAGCACGGCAACCAGTCAGAGCAAATATAAAGGTTTTGAGTGAGAATTACAGGCTATTTTGGCGTTTTAAAGGTTTTCTGGGGGAAATGTAAAGGTTTTAAAGGTTTGCTCTGAAATTAAAGGTTTTTAAAGGTTTTAAAGGTTTCACTAGGAGGCCTGAATACAGGATGTTAGTGTATTGTATGATACATAAAAATAATGCAATAAAAATTTTTTTACTATTTCGTTTTCAAAATAATTCACTTTTAGTGACCCACCCAATTTTCTGAAATTTCCAAAATGGCTGCCAACCCATGAAACTGTAGTGTTTTTTTTCAATAAAAGATAATTAAACTACAGGTTGTTTACAATTTTCTTATTACTCACATAGTAGTTACCTTAAATCAATAACAAACAAATATATCACAGAAGATGTACATGAAAAAAAGCATCTAATTACAGACACCTAGCAGAAAAACTTAGACAATTTCGAAATGACCACAATATGTGTGTTTTACAAAAATTACTCTTATGACCTCATTTTTGAATTGCCAACCATAAAAACTACATCAAAATTTTCCTTAATGCATTCTGCATCAAAAACAATGATAAACAAGAGCTGTCAGAGGAGACGGCATGCTCGACTAAGTATTTGTCACATGAGATGTGGTTGATGATAAGGAACATACATATTTTAAAATTTGAAAATGATACCTTAACAAATTTAAAATAAATAACAAAATATTTTTTTAAAGAAAATTTTATGTTCACCAGAGACAATTTTGAAAAAAAAATGTATTTGGAGTTTAGAACCTTGTCACATGATATGTGGTTGATAATAAGGAACATATTTAAAGTTTGAAGTCAATATCTAAAGAAACAAAACAGTTGCAGTAAAAACAAGCATTTTTAAAGAAAACTCTAAGATCAAGGGGGGATAATTCGGGAAAAAAAATGTATTTAGAGTTATGAACCTTGTCACATAAGATGTGGTTGATAATAAGGAACATATATTGAAAGTTTGAAGTTGATATCTAAAGAAATAACAAAAGTTATAGTAAAAAATATTTTACTGCACAAAAACTTTAATCAGAAATGTGGATGCGGACGCCGATGCTAGGGTGAGTAGGAGAGCTCTCCATTTACTTTGTAAAGTTGTGCTAAAAATGACTTTACCGTCATATCCAAGAAATATTTCAGACAAAAAACATAAGCCCCTGAAATTTTTGGGAAGTCCCAAGACTTCTTTATTTTTACAATAATTTCTAGTAATATTACAACAAACAAAGGAAATAAATACTTATAATAGGTAAGGCTTACAATATTTTAAAAAAATATGGTGAAATTGTAACATAATTTGCAAAATGAGGTGGGTCACAGGCAAGGCTTGAATTTAACAGAAACTTGGACTTGCAAATTTTTGCGAGTTGATTTTATTTGAACTCGCAAATCGAAAACATCAGTCGCGTTTTTTTCTCAATATTTTAGTAGCATACATAGTGACTATTCGTATATGCAATGTAAAACAACCTAGTGCTATACTTAAATAAAGATAGAACATGTGCGTTATTGTGGGATAGGCAAAAAATATCAAACACGTTTTACAGTAAATATCTAATAATAAGATACCATGATCAATCTATCTGGTCGTTTAAATTTTGATTTTAGCCTCATTAGTTTAAACAGTAATAATATTTTTGCGGTGATTTCAACTCGCGAAAATTTGCGAGTTAAAATAAAAGTCACTCACAATTATCAAAATCCACTCGCATTTTGCGAGTAGGCGAGCTTAAATTTGAGCTCTGGTCACAGGTTATATAAACTACAAACACAAGTGCAACATGAGATGAAAACACATAATAAAAATTTCGAAGTCATATTTCATGTGATTCATATAACAATTGTGTATATAACTGTTTATGCTCAATGGCTGACATGCCAATACTTGTGATTTATCAATCTACAATAAGGTCACGCCAAATCGGAATTCTGTTAAGCGTCGACTCAAATTTGATAAACCTAGGTACCTATTCACAAAAACACAATCTGAAATCTAAAACACAAGTATTTTTTACGACAAAAGACAATGCATTATATATATTTTTTTCAATAGAACAACATCCTCATAATATGAAACAATGGTCTGAATTAAATATAAAAAAATTTTCACGTAAAATATATATTGTAATAATGATACGGTTATGAAAAATTGCTTACGAAGAATAACGTCGTTGCCGAACACAATTTTCCCTGAATTAAAGTGTCGTATTGAATTCCGGAACATCGGAATTATTTAAGAAAATTTAATTAACAATTTTGTTTTTTATTTTGATTGAGGACTCTAAAACCTACGCGCATGCAGACGCTTAACAAAATTCCGATTTGGCACGGCCTAAGCCTGTATGTAGAAGTCTAAACCGTCCACCCTGTGGCACTTAGTAGACCAAGACATTTGACAAACACATTATTTTGCCCCATGTTCTTTGTCAAATGTCAATGTAAGTCAAGCAAATATGTGGCTCACAAAAAATTCTAAATGCAGAGTAATTGTTCATTCTTCCCAAAACATAGCTCAAGAATACGACCATCCATTGCAACCTACTTTTTTAAATATACATGTAGGATTAAAAATTAAGTCTACTGATCGAGGGGTCATGGGTTCGAATGCTGAGTGGGGCATACTTTCGTGGAAATTTGTCATAAAATAATTTCTATGACCATTTCCCCTTCTACCACTGATTCTAAATCATGTAAGAAAGAATCAAGTCACTGATTTAAGTATGCACCTAGTAGTTGGTTAACAGCTAAATACAGAGATTTAGTCTTTCCAGGAACAGTGAGTAATTAGGCTGACCACCTTGATATAACCTATACAATGTGTTGCTCACACAAGGCACTACACCCAACAAAACAAACAAACAAAAATTAGAATACAATCTGAATATTATTCATGCACTTTTAGACTGAAAATTAGCACTTATTAAACCATTTTTTACTTTTTCAGGTATTTTTCAAGGTTACAAATGAAAAAAAGTATTAATTATCATTCATAAGCATTTTCATGGCAGATATTAAAATTCAAGCACAGAACGTACGTATTAATGTGTTAGATACATGTGTACGAACTTGATTGACAATTAATTTTGTGTATAATAATTTAGGTTATTTTCTTTAAGGTAATCAAAATGAGTAGCAAGTTTAGGAATCACAGATTCCAAAGTTTTTTTTGCATTAGTAACTCTTGGTTGCCCAGATCTATTTTTCATTTGAAAAACATTGTGGAGACCATCCTCACCATTACGACAATATATAGTTTTTAAGTGGTTGTAATTTAAACCTGAAGAAGCAATATTTTCGGCCATACCCATTTTGACAACACCACTACTTATCAAATTGAGTAAGCTAGGTAAGTTTTTTCTTTTTTCTTTTGATCTTTGCATTGTCAGAATAATATCATATGGGAGAAAGCTCTTTCGTAAAAAACACATATTATTCAAACCATTTACATATTTAAATAATGCAGTGAGACTTGAGACGTCATCTTCTGCGTTGTGACAATTATAAGTAAGGTTTAATAAACTGCGAGCAAGATCTGCTTGTTTATAACTGCCCTGATTTTTGACCTCGCTTCTAAAAACTGGTAAAGTATCAACCAGACCACAAACAATAGAAACATAACGATCAATAAGATCACAATTACATAAAGCAGAACAAAGCACTACAAAATCAAATCTACGACCGTTGTGTGCCAGAAGAATAACATTGTCATAGGAACTAAGCCAGTTCAAAAATAACGTTAGTGCTTGATGAATATCATAACTTTCAACAACAACACCATTGACCATCATTTCAGTATCATTCTTCATACAGATCTTGGTCACTCTCTCCGCACATGGTGAAATAGGTAACTTTGGAATTACATAGGAGTTAAACTTGGCACCTGACAGTACTTCTTGAGCTGATATTTGAGTGATATGAGGTACTTGATCTCCTCTAACTGAAATTATATAGATATAATGCTTTAAAATATAAATTTAGGTCTCAACTTGAAACAAATATACTTGGACTATCATACTAAACAATGCTTTTATAATGTCTACTCTACCAAAAAACCATCAATCCATTGAACTAATTGTGCAGCAACACATATAAATTCAACACATGCAATATATACTGGTATCAAAAGTCTACAGAACACAATAATTTTAAAAATTAACATTTAGCCCTAGCTATTAGATATTTTAGTTAATTACATAACTAAGCCTAACAATGAAGCTGCAGAATGTACAATAGAAGCACTGTTCCCAAATCTGCATCTTTAGCCTTGTTTAGACTGTACCTATAATTCCAACATACAATACCTCTCTAAACAGGATACCTCTCTAAACCGGACAATTGGTCTGAACCCATGCTTGTCCGGTTTGGGGAGGTTCTACTGTATTAATATTTACTCACTTAAATCTGTAGTTTCTAAATCAATAACCACATATGTTGGAGTACCATCTAACGTCACTGGTTTGAACACACCCCGTGGTACAGGATCTGGAATTGTTTCTATATCTGCATCAATGTCATGACCAATTCCTAAATAAAGATATTGAGGAATAAATAACAAAAGATAGACCAGTATTGCAGGCAAGACATGTGTCTATAAAAAGTGTCAAACATTTCAATAATTGTGTTTTTCAACACAAAACAAAATATATTTTATATTGCATGATATGAATATATTTACAGGCATATTATTTTGAGAAAACATCAATCACATACTGTGACCAGAAATATGGGAATTTTATATTTTCTACAGGGGCTAAATGTTCCCACATTTTCAATAGGGCTGGGGCGAGTATCCGAGTACTCGGATATTCGCGATTTTGAACAGAAAATCGAGTACGAATATTCGTCACGTCCAAAATTGTCGGATCGCAATCTAGTTATGAAAAAAATTAAAGAACATTTCAGCTTAATTACCACTAAAAACGAGTTGCACGACTAATGAAAACTTCATTTATGTAAGGACCGAAATATCCAGTGTCAAAATTACGATTGACACACATTCAAATGAAAATGTTATCACTGAAAATGCCAATAACACGTCTAATAGTAATGTTTGGAGTACATATATAGTAAAAGCTTCTGTAATTTTTTACATATTTTGTTATTACATGAATTTCTGTATGCTTTTCCATTAACATGTGATTCGTGGTTCAATTCGTGAATCGCTACACATAAATCGTGGTTTCGGATCAGATCGCCACTTGCTTAACGATTCACCGCCCTAATTTTCAATGATAAAAGATAATCGATATGGCTTAAACTTACTTGTTGTCAAGACAGTCAGATGCCTATCGTACATGTTGTATCAGCTATTGAACATTGATTGTTATTTTGATGACATAACGGGAATTTTGCTCAAGGAGATGTGCAATAAATTATATGGTCCTTTAAAATTGAAATAAACTAACCATGGGCGGATCCAACAAAGGGGTCAGGACTCAGGAGGTCAAGACCTCCTAGAATTTCCAAAATGTACCAGTCTATTAGTGTATTTCTTGACTGTAAACCTTTTTTAAGTATCATGAAGCAATTTTTCTCGCTGATCAATATAGATTTAATGTTTTTATTATCAATTTGTTGCATTATTATTGCAAATAATTAAATGTTAATGTGGTTCGAAAGTTTGGACCCCCTCCTAAAAGTTTGGACCCCCCTCCCCCTAGAAAGAAATCCTGGATCCGCCCCCTGCCAACATATTATTCCTATAATGATACAATGATATTTTAGTGTTTCTCACCTGACTGATAAGTGGTGCAGTCTAAGGATTCTTGAGTAATTTGGTTGACCAAGCCTTCTTGCTTAAGAGCAAGTCTTCTTTGTTTTGTGACAGGCAAAACAGAAATTTCTTCTGCATGACGTCTCTTATGTGCACACTGATCAGCGTATTCCATTGTGTACTTGCTAGGAGAAAGACCAGCAGCAGAATTCACCTAAGAGAGAGAGGATATTGATAAAAAGAAATAATAATTTACAAAGAGAAAATCTATATGAATATAATATAAAGTTAACTAAATTAAATGCACACTGATAAAATAAACAAATTGGAAAATAATAAGAATGTACATTCAACACTTTAGACTTGGTACTTTCTCTATTGAAAATATTAATCTTACAGTGAAGCTTACCTAGTTCTAAATATTAATACATGTAGTGTTAATTCAAGTTGTAAGAAAGCTCGATTGTAAAACAAGTGCTTAAAACTTGATTTATCATTTTCGAGTCCCCCAGTACTAAGCTGGTAGAATAAAGTTTCTTGCTCAAGGAAACAACAGGGTACCGTTTTTGATGGGATTTGAACCAACATGGAGCTGGCTATACATGATTACCTGTCCAACGTGTTAACCGCTTGGCCATGCGCAAGTGCTCCTTTTAACTCACCAACTTGACATACCCCAATGAAGTCAAATAAACATTCTATTGAATGTACCCTAATGCACTAACCTTGTCTGATGCAAAATTTTATAAAAAAATATTAAGAATTGTCAATTATACAGCGAGAATAACCGCTGCAGGGAGTTTGCGAGAATACGGTATGATCTGTCCTTTTTAGGGTCACTAACTAGTACAGCATATTTTTAATTCAGTGCATCACTTCTAAAAAGAACATAAAGTTGGCACACTCAGCAGACACAGCAGAAGGAAAATATTTATGCAAAATTTGCTTATTAGCAATATTACAATGAAAATATTTTAAACATCAAAATAATTAAAAATAAAGTTAAAATAAGTCTTACTAGTATAAAATAAATAAGACAATCATATAAATATCCGACACACTTTATTTAATCGTAGAACTGTTTATGTCAGAACTAGATTTGTGCGCAGTTTATAAACATTTGTTTTCGGGAATTTTGTACCTCAGGCAAAATTTTAAAAAACAAAGGAAAGTTCATGAACATGATATCAAATGTAAAAATAGAACTAAATTATAGATACATCATAGTATTTATGACTTTAATGTTTTTCATACTTCATATCAAATGACTTCTGGCTAAAACGGGTCAATGGTATATTATTTGAAGGGATATTGTTCAATAGTTATATTTGAAAGACATACATTGTACATTGTTTCAACTGACATATAACTTGGGGACAGTATTGTCTTTGTAGTGCAAAAAGTTATACATGTATTTAATGTAGAACTTTGTTTGAATTTATAAAATCCTAATAATATTAAAATATTTAATAACTGAAATCAACATTAAAATTTCCTTAAACTAAACTCAACAAGAAAGATAATGTGGGAGCCACATTAAAGCCGGATTTTTCTGCATATGGAAACATTGAGAACAAGTTTATGTTGTTACAAAAGAAAGTCATTTGATATATTGCTTATCAGAAGGAATACAAAGGGCAATAATTAATCTTAAAGGAATAAAGAGTTTCATTAACTATATATATGTCCTATTGTATCTTTTCTGAGTATTTAGTTGGTATTTGACTAAGATGGCATAAGACATGAAAACTATGGATGAAAATAATGCAAAGCTAATGATATGAAATTGGCGAGAGAATTTTGTTAAAAAAAAAACGTGTATGGCAAATGGTGAAATTGTTGAAACAAAATGGCGGGAAAATATGACTGGAAAATGCCAGAATACTTGCTATTGGAGAGATCCAACATACTGAAAACTTTAACATAAAAAATACAAAGGGCAATAATCCATATTTAAGCCAAGTAGAGTTGCCGTTACTGTCTAATTCTTTCAACAGATGGTATGTAATCATTGTATGACATTTCATAATAATCTAACCATAAATGGCAGAGATACCCAACAATTTGAAAGCTTTAACACAAAAATAACAAAGGGAAATTATCCATTTTTAAGCCAGGTAGAGTTGTGGTTACTGTCTAATTCTTTTCAACAGATCATAGGTAATCATTGTATGAAATTTCATAAACATCTAACCATAAATGGCAGAGATATCCAACAATTTGAAAACTTAACACAAAAAAACCCAAAGGGAAATAATCCATTTTTAAGCCAGGTAGAATTGTGGTTACTGTCTTAATCTGTTCATCACATGGTATGTTACCATTGTATGAAGTTACGTAAAAATCTGACAATAAATGGCAGAAATATATGCTAAATTAAAAACTTTAACGCAATTGTTAACAACACCAGACACCCTAAATTACAAAGGGCAATAATCCATAATTAAGCAAGGTGGAGTTGCGGTTACTGTCTAATTCTGTTCATCACATGGTATGTTATCATTGTATAAAGTTTCATAGAGATCTGACTTTAAATTTTTTCGTTGAAAAATCCGGCTAAAAAATCATAAATGTGCAATAATTACCATTTGTGGATCTTGATCTAACGCCATACGATTTTGCTGTAAACCCATTGTTCCACCAGGCATCTATAATACAAATATAATCAGTATTTATTAGGGGTGTAACAATACGGTAAAACTGTAATGCAACATACTGCAATAGTACACATAACTCATATTACAATATAACTTGTATTGCAATATTCGACTCGTACAAATTGCTTTTTTGGCGAAGACAAGCAAAGCAGGAATTATTGAACATGCTACATATAAATAGGAGCAACATCACATACATATGAATATTTTCAAATCATCTATTATACGCATGTTTGAAATGGATTATACGTGTACATTCCAAAATGCATATTTTAAACATACTTTCAAAGGAAATTATCCTCTCGTTTGACACCACATGTAACCTACACTGGGGTCCAAAAATTTCTTTACAAATGTACATTTCGTCGATGTAATTCGAAAAACTCGTATGTCAAAAATAGCGGGAAATTTTTTATTGTTTTATCGTATTCTACGTTTCGCGCTGCGTTATCTGCGAAAATCATGGATAAGATAGCCAATCAGATAGCAATATAATGAACATGTGAAAAAACGTCGTATGATCATTGGTTGCAAAATTTGTTCTTCGAATTCAGCGTATAACATAGCAGAATCACTCCGATGAAGATACCCTAGGATATTTCATCATAAATTTGTTGTTTAGGTGAGTTTGTCAGATGTAATTCATTTCAAAAAAATTATTTAACATAAACGAATGAATATAGCCATGTGTATCATATTTGAATGAAGTAATCGATGTTTGTAATGAAAATACTTTGCTCATTCATTCGTTTTCCAAATACTTTGCTCTTTAGCGGCTAAAATAAGATAGGTTGAGGAGTTTTTTTTGACAATTTTTTTGTTGTTGACATTTATGGACTATTACTTTCAATTTGTCCCTCATTTTATTACATTATCTAAGCATATTAATCGCAGTAATAAAATATACGCTCTTTTCGAATTACATTTATTGGGTTATTCGTTCCTGTAAAAGGCATATACGAGGTTTATGAATTATCTGCTGGACAGGGTAAATTGGATGTGTAACTTATTGAATGATTAAATGAATGAGCTTATTCACAGAAATGTGTCTCGAAAGCAATTATATCTCGTTAACTGATTTATCAAAACATTTCCCATCAAAAACTGATGCGTTTTTTTTATTACACTTTCAGTTTATAGTTAACAAAGATGACATCTAGGGGTCGGCAAATTCTTCAGCTGGCTTTGGATAAGTTAAAGGTTAATAACACAGCTCCTGATGAAACTACCAGTTCAGACAATCCAAATGTAGAAATAATAAGTTCAAGTGATAGTCAAGAAAGACTTAATGCCAATATATCTCATATCAGAATACAAGGGTCAAACGTCCAAAGAATTGATCCAAGTAACAAACTTAAACAATTTGGATTCAAACGAAATTTGAATGATGATTATGACACCGAGAGTAGTGACTACGAAGCAGATTCAGTTTGTGACGAAACTTGGGTACCATCAAAGGATGATTTATTGTCATCAAGTGACGAGGAAACTGTTGTTAAAGCAATTGGGAAGGAAGGACAAGGAGTGAATGCCGATCTTAACAACAATAGCCTGACAGAAGCTGTGAGCACTGAATAAATTGCTCATGATGAATTTATTGTTGATCATGAAGAAGTATTGGGTCCAGAAATGCTGTCCCAAGAAACGAATCGTAAGAGAGCAAAGAAGGGCTTCGCAAATTCTAATGATTGGCAAAAGAATCGATACAAACAGCTAAGAATGGAGGGTAAGTCTTACAAAGGAATTAGAAAGATTGATGGAAGAAAAGTTTGTAACACAATGGCTCGCTGCCAGAACAATAGAGAGTTCTGTAGTGGTTATTTGACCAATGAGAGCGTGACTGATCACCACGTGATCATTGATACGGTCTGGTGGCCCGCAGCGTGAGTTAGTTCAGAGAGTTGCTTTCGAGCTCCGAGAGAGAGCGGACGTAGTTTTGTAGATATGTTTAATCTTTAGTAATAATAAGTTATAAACCTATGACGAGTGTTTGTCATTATGTTCTGATTGAGTTTAAGGGACAGAGTTAGTTAAGTACGTGGACAGTGGACATGTAGTGCCACATAGACTTATTTAGAACAATAGAGAGTTCTGTAGTGGTTATTTGACCAATGAGAGCGTGACTGATCACCACGTGATCATTGATACGGTCTGGTGGCCCGCAGCGTGAGTTAGTTCAGAGAGTTGCTTTCGAGCTCCGAGAGAGAGCGGACGTAGTTTTGTAGATATGTTTAATCTTTAGTAATAATAAGTTATAAACCTATGACGAGTGTTTGTCATTATGTTCTGATTGAGTTTAAGGGACAGAGTTAGTTAAGTACGTGGACAGTGGACATGTAGTGCCACAAGTTTACTGTGTTGACAAGTCAGAGAATCATAGAAAGATCAAAATGTACGAAGAGGTGTGAACGGTTCAAACAGTGTAATCATGTAACGGAAGAACAAAGAAAGCATATACATCAATCATTTTGGTCTACAATAAATTGGGACGAAAAAAGAAGCTATGTTACCTCATTAGTGGAAAGAGTCAGTCCAAAACAAACATCCGTCTCTGGCAGGCAAAGTCGACGTCAGTATACGTATGAATATTATCTTAAAGTAGGCATAAATCGCTTGCGTGTTTGTAAAGTGTTATTTCTCTCTACGTTTGGTATTGGAGAACATTCTCTTTATGCATGGATAGACAAACTTGATGATAATGGTTTGATTGAAAACAAAACCGACAAACGCAAGCAGCCCCGTGAAGAAACGCCATCGGTATTGAAAACCAAAGAATTCTTAAACAAACTGCCAAAACTCGAGTCTCATTATTGTAGATCACAGAGTAATTTGTTGTATTTGGAGCCATTATATACAAGCTTTTCAGACCTCATCCGTACTTATAAGGCGTATTGTAATGAAAATGCCATTGAACCAGTTTCTAGGCCATACTTTATGCGTCTGTTTCATCAAATGAATTTATCTTTGTTCCGGCCGAAAAAAGACCGATGTGACAAATGCACCGAACATTCTACTGGTAATATAGGCGAACTTGAGTACAACTATCACATCAACCAGAAAGAAAGAGCCAGGAAAGAAAAATGCGAAGATAAAGATAGGGCATTGAATAATGAGAAATATAAAGTACTTACCATGGACCTTCAGTCAGTTTTGGTCTGCCCGGCACTGATGTCAAGTGCATCGTACTTTAAAACTAAATTGACATGTCATAACTTTACCACCTACGATTTATCGTCTAGATCAGTTCAATGCTATTTTTGGCACGAAGGAGAAATAGGTTTGTCTGCTAATACATTTGCAACATGTATATAGTGAATGAAATCGAAAGCTGTGTCCAGAAAGGTGCCGAAGAAATAGTGCTTTATTCAGATGGATGTGGTTATCAAAATAGGAACTCCACCCTAGCTAATGCTTTACTTCTCACATCGGTCAAACTTCAAGTCGTTATATCGCAAAAGTTCCTCATTAAGGGGCACACCCAGATGGAGGTGGATAGTGTCCACAGTTCAATTGAAAGGAAAATTCGTAAAATACCAATTTACTCACCTGCAGGATATATTGATAAAATCAAGGAAGCCCGACCAGATCACCCGTACGAAGTGTCATATATATCTCATGAGTTTGTTCAAGACTACAGTAAACTCCGTTACTATGACTCTATCAGACCTGGAAAACGATCTGGTGATCCTGTGGTTGCTGATATAAGGGCTTTAAGATACTTACCTTTGGGTATAATCCAATATAAACTTGGATTTGATGATGAATATACAGAGTTGCCGAAACAGCGACATCCACAAATTCCAATGGCATCTGATGAAGTGCATTGTCTTTACAATGAAAGACTGAGGATAAAAAAATCCAAGTTTGACGATCTTCAATGCCTCAAGAGCTGCATTCCGAAAGACTTTCATCCATTTTATGACAATTTGCTACATACTGGTGTCTAATCTCACATTTGCAACAGTGACTGATCTAGTCTTAAAAACACGTGACAGACATAACGTTATTGTTCTTATTTGTTTTGTGCTGTTACTGACCAGTTTACAATAACTTGAAACAGACCTTATTAATGTCCGTTCATTTCTATAAGTGTTATATTTGTGAAAAAATCGTTCAATTGTTATTTCAATTTTACATGTATCTAAGTATTTACTAGAGTCTTTGTTTGTCTACTGACGCATCATATTGTTAAGACAGATTACCTAGTGTTAAGGTAATACGTAGTATCATAGATACTATGTACATTAACATCTTTGCAATTGACTTGAGGTTTGCTGATTTGTACTTGAATTTACAGCTGTAAATATACGTTGGCATAATTATTAAGATTATAAAAACTATGCTTACATGTATATTATTATTTCTATGCGGCTTTAGTTGGCTGTTTAAATTTTCAGACTGTATTGTTACAATTCAGTTATATACTACATTGTAGTTATATTTTTACATGTTTCAAAGTTTGAAAAAAAAAACTGTGAATGCATGCTTTATATACGGTGGCATAGAGGTGACATGGAGATATATCTAATTTTTTACGTGGTCACGCAGAAGTTATCACGTGTGCACACAATAACGTTTACGTGGCCACATAGTAGCTTTACGTGGCCACGCAGTAGGTACTACGTGCGCTCGCAATAACGTTTATGTGGCCAGGTAAAAGCTTTACGTGGCCACGCAGTAGCTAAAGCTATTACGTGGCCACGTAAACGTTATTGCCTGCGCACGTAATACCTACTGTGTGGCCACGTAAAGCTATTACGTGGCCACGTTAACGTTATTGCGTGTGCACATAATACCTACTGCGTGGCCACGTAATACCTACTAAAATATATTTCCATGTCACCTCTATGCCACCGTATTAATATGTTTGTGGGCGTGTCAATGAGTGTACCTTTAGAGTGAGTATAGATGTTCCGACGTTCGGGGTTTGTGGGTGTGTAAGAGAGATTGTATGTGTGTGTGGATTGTTAGTGTTTGTGTGTGATTTTGTAGGTGGTACTTACAATATTTGTTTGTTTCTGAGATAATTTTAGTTTTGCTGTATCAGGTTAAATTGATTCCAAATAGTTTCATATTTCAGTTTACCGTAAGGTTGATAAATATCACCAATGTGTTTAAAGGTTTTACTGTTGAGGTTTCTTTCCAAGTTAATAAATCAAACTTCTTCGGACATTTTGCCTTGTTTTAACTTTTACAAAATTATTATCATGTGCGGAATAGGCTTAGTTGTCGATATTGTCATGATTTACGACGGAAAGCTAACTTAATGTTAGTTTTCCTGTATCCTTGTCATTAACCATCGCATATGAAACTTACACAAGGTCGACAGTCTCTCAATATACTTTATTGATGGAGAAAAATTAAGAATTCGTCGAAATTGCATTGAAGAGTTCAACCAATCAGTGTGGGTTCGAATTTTTGGAAGCTAGTTTCTAATGTTTGCGTGTTACCATTGTACCACGAATCAGAGTTTGTATTTGGTTTGGGGTTTTACGCCGTTTTTTATAGTATTTGATTCATATCACGGCGGTCAGTCAACCCAATTACCGTTCCTGGAAAGGCTACATCTCTGGATTTTAGCTGTTAACCAGTTACTCGGTGCATACTTCCATCAGTGACTGACAACTGCCTTACATGATTCCGAATCAGTGGTTGGAGGGAGAACGGCCGTAGATATTATTTCATGACCAAGCTTCAGGAAATTATGATCCGCCTGGGGATTGAACCCACGACCCCTCGATCAGTAGACTTGTGCGCTACCGACTGAGCTAGCCGGACGGGCATCACGGATCAGAATTATCTAAAATAGCATTATTGTCATTATGTTAATTTAGTTCGATATACATGTATGTAGACTTTGAAGATGATGATATTCAGAAGAAAACCATGTATAACTCGTATCTGCTATCACACCTGTCAAAAGTTGGAAGCCAAACCTCGTATGTCAGATTTCATCACAGTTTGATACACCACCAGCACAACATTTTCACAGTTCGTTACATTGATAAAATGTAACAACCTTACCAAAAGCCATGTCAATATCATCACAGAGAAATAAAATATACAGTTTTTTGTGTCTCCTGAAAAGTAGTGGTTTTTGACATACGAGGATTTCTAATTACATCGACGATTTTCCTTATTTTCTCTTGCGTTATTGACAAAATATTGCAGACACATTTTGTTTTGTATCTTTATTTCATACTTACAATAGATAAAGAACATAGTAAATGGTTCATGCTGAACTATAAACATGTTTTAATTGTGAAACTTATGACTACAATGTCATGTTAACTATTTCTAAGTATACTTCAAAACATTGAAAAAAATTTGAAAACGTGAAAAGAAACTTACGGACCCCAGTGTATTTAACCACAATAAGATCATTTCAAATTTTCTACATTTTGACATTCATTTAAACTATTAAATTACCGACTGTGAAGACATATCAGTAAAGAAAATAACTACAAAAAACTGGTTAAGGAAAACCCTATCATGTGATATACATTGTACTACTCACCTGTGTAGCTGTAGGGGCTGTTACAGGTCCAGGTACCATACCTCCCATGATAGTTTGTCCCATACCAGGCATTCCTGGTACCTGACCTCCCATAGGATTCTGTCCTGGAATTTGTTGCATCATCTAAAATATCAAACATTCACATTGTAGAATTTATAAAAGGTTTCATACAGATTGTGAACACCAAATTTCCATGATTTTTCCATATTTCCATGAGTCCTCTCAGTTTTCCATGATACAACAGAGAAACATACGGAACCCAAAACAAGAACAATTTGAAAACACTGCATCACTGTAGAAAATATGAGTAGAAAAACTGAAAACAGTGTTGTAGTAAAATTCTCATTTTCAATTCCAAGTGTGATTTGTACCCAATATTTACAGTTGTAATTCATGTTTGAATTTAAGTTTTTTTAATCATTTAGACATATATTCAAATAGACATAAAATAGTGTGTTTTTTTAATGACACATTAAATTTTGCATGATGCTTTCTAATTTTCCATGAGTTATCCATGACATTTTCCCTATAATAAAAATTCCATGATTTTTCCAGAAAAATCTCATTTTCCAGGATTGTCCATTTGTATGTACCTTGTTATAACATATTACATTTTCATATTAGTCATTTCATAGTAGTCACCCAGCTAGATAAGTCAGTAGCGCACAAGTCTACTAATAAAAAAGAATGCAGGTTCGATTCCTGGGATGAGCATATTTTCATGAAGTTAGGCAATAAAATGTCTTCTACCGCTATTTTCCCTCATACCACTGACTATAAATCATGTAGGGCAGTTGTCAGTCACTAATGGGAGAATGCACCTAGTAACTGTTTAAAAGCTAAGTCCAGATATTTAGCCTTTCCGGGAATTTTGAATAGGTTGGCAAACTGCCATTGTAGTCTCAGTTTGAAATCCAACCAAAAAAGATGAAATTACTTACCCTTTGTTTATGTTGTGTTATAACTTGTCTGATACCATTGACAATGCCACTTTGATCATTAGGTATTAAACCAACAAATGATTTCCTTTTATTACTAAATGACAATAATAAAACACGAATATCACACGCTGTACTTGTAGGAAAATGAACACATCCCGCCTGCAATATAGAAATAGTGAAACACTTAACAACACATAAAAGTTGAAAAAAAACAGAGACAAAACTGTACTTAAATGTCTTAACTTTTATGTGTTTTTAAGTTTAAGTCTATGCAGTTTGGTCTATGATATCATGATCAGTTCACTTTAAAATTATGCACAACAAGTAAATCTGTGAGCTAATGCTCACTAGTGATACCCCCGCAAAAATCTAAAAATATGCGACAAACAGGAAGTAGATGAGCAAGGAGCATGAAATCGCTTTACACCACATGGGACTATGGGATGAAGCAATATGCCAAGTATTAGGCTGCTGCATGTTATAGTTGCTGAGAAAACTGCGACGGAAATTTTGTAACGGACGGACAGACGGACGGACAAGGGTAAAACAGTATACCCCCCTCTTCTTCGAAGCGGGGGGTATAATAATCCCTTAACATTGAAACTCCTTTTAAGCAGGTGATCCTCAAAATACTAATTTACACCATGGTGGAGTGGAACAAATTAATGTAAGTTAATTTCTCTCTCAAGGAAATTATCAGCACCCCCATTGGGGTTTGAACTTAGAACCTCTTGATCCCTTAGCCTGCATCCTCCTACAAGACCACTGCTCTTTCATATAGACACCAAGGTGCCATTTCATCTACTATGTAATTACACAATTTTTTATACAGGGCTTAATGCCATGTCAACACAAACTTATTTTTGTGGAATCCTGACCACCGAACCTAGCTTTCCTGGACCCCTTCCACAAGGCCAGACACTTCTCCATATACCTTATTTATGAAAATTGACATTATGGTCAAACCATGGAAGGGTATAACCTCCCCGGGTGGGATTTAAACAAATATATCAATGTCATACTTACAAAAGCACTCCCCATAACTTTATATAAATTTCTCAGATCTTCAAGATTTGTATTATGAAAGTGAAAGGCAACTTGATGGCTATTTTTAAACAGTGGATGTAACTGATTAGAATTCAACAATGTCTGTGGCATTAAATGCATTATTAATGTTGTTGGCCAACTGGATGTGATTCTGAAATAAAAAATATAGAAAATGATTACCTAGACCTGTCACTGAATGTGATGATATACCCCCCTCCAAGGTTCTTTATCAAGTTTGGATAACTCAAACTTAACTTAAGCAATGGACCATAACTAAATGGGATATTCACATGCCTGCTTAATACCTTGTCAATGTGTGAAGTTTGAATCAAATCCTTACAATAGGTGCTGAGATATTGAAAGGACAAGTAAAAGCTGTACGGACTGACCAATGAACGACAAGCTGACTCCTGCATTATACCCCCTCAAACATAGTTTTTGGCCAACTGGACGCAATTCTGAAGTATAGAATACATGTATAGAAAAGCATTAATAACAATTTCAGGGCCCAACATTAACTGTTGACCGATTGCCAGTGACAATCTTACTTTGGGTTTCAAGCAACAAGTTTTTATGACAATTTGACCAATCAGGCAACCAGAATATATTAAATACTCAACTTTATTCAAAGTGCCATTTGTTTCCGCAAGTAAACACTTGGTTTTGGGCAAGTGTATTTAATGTTTAGTTGTCTAATGGGCAACCAATTTCAAAAGTTATTGTTAAGTCCTGAATTCCAACAAAAAATTTAATCAAAGCCATAATCAGCAAAACATTCCTTTTAAATCATGCATGGCAATTGTCAGTCACTTACAGAAGAATGCTCCTAGTAATTGGTTAACAGCTAGATTCAACATATACAGTTTTATCGGGGATTCCAAAGAAATCCCTACTTGAGCAGTGACTCAAGAATTACTCCTAAACATGAAAGACAAAAATTTGGTTACAAATAAGCAGTCACTAATGGAAATAAAACAATTTATGGCAATTTTTCGGATCCTGAAAGAATCCCTACCTGAGAATCACTCAGATTCCTCCCAAGTTTTTTGGATCCCATGACTCCAGCGACACTGTTAATGTTGAACCCTGCCATAATATGACCTATACAATGTGTTGCTGTGTGGTTACTACTTACATGTCTGGATCATTTCTACCTATAGACACCATACATTGTAAACTTCTAGTTATTCTAGCACTTGGTCCTTGCATGACACCTTTCTTATCTTGCCATTCTAACATACCTGAAATATCAAACATACATAAGTGAAAGTCGAAAGTTTAGAATACTGAAAAATCTCCTTTCAAAATACTGAAATAAACAACTTTCATAAACATTATAAAGAAAATTTCATTCTTAAAATACTGAAATAAACAAATTTCATACATACATGTATATTAAACATGGAAAATTTATTCACAAAATACTGAAAAAAACAAAACAAATTTCTTCAACAATACAAGGAATAACTTATTCTCAAAATACTCAATTTTAATACAGAAAACTATCGCTGCAGTATACAATATGATAAATGATATACAGTCATATATTTAATTGTGTTTCATGGTGATTTCTTTATACGGTTTAGTTGCCTAGGCAAGGCAATTATGATCGGGGAACCTAACCATTAAGCTTTCCTGGAGCCTTGTCTATAACCAGTACTCACTCACCCTTCCACAAAGTCGACAACTTCTCCAAACTTCTTAAATGGACAAAACTTGACATTATTGTCAAATATTCATGTAATGGTAAAACTCCCTATGATGGGATTCAAACCTGCACCTCATTCGGGAAAGTAGATTCTAAATACACACACATACTACCAGTAACATAATTCATTAATAAAACAAATGTCAAAGTTATACACAACAAGAAATGTAATGTGGAAACCACATTAAAGCCGAATTTAAAATCGCAAAAATTACAAAGGAAAATAATCCATAATAAAGCCAGGTAGAGTTGTAGTGTACTTTCTAATTCTGTTCATCACATGGTATGTTATCAATGTATGAAGTTTCAAAAAATCGGACAATAAATGGCAGAAATATATGCAAAATTGAAAACTTTAATGCAATAGTTAACGACACCGGATGACCTCCCGACTACCCGCCCGTGTTTCACCAAACTATCAGCCGACTTTTTTCATGATTGAAAAATCTGGCTAAAACTTAAATAAACCAAATACCTTTCCATCTGATATTTCTATAAAACACAATAGATACAATAAATACCTTTCCATATAATAATTCTATAAAACACAATAATCAAACACAATAAATCCCTTTCCATATAATAATTCTATAAAACACAATAATCAAACACAATAAATCCCTTTCCATATAATAATTCTATAAAAACACAATAATCAAACACAATAAATACCTTTCCATATAATATTTCTATAAAACACAATAATCAAACACAATAAATCCCTTTCCATATAATAATTCTATAAAAACACAATAATCAAACACAATAAATCCCTTTCCATATAATAATTCTATAAAACACAATAATCAAACACAATAAATACCTTTCCATATAATAATTCTATAAAACACAATAATCAAACACAATAAATCCCTTTCCATATAATAATTCTATAAAAACACAATAATCAAACACAATAAATACCTTTCCATATAATATTTCTATAAAACACAATAATCAAACACAATAAATCCCTTTCCATATAATAATTCTATAAAAACACAATAATAAACACAATAAATCCCTTTCCATTTAATAATTCTATAAAACACAATAATCAAACACAATAAATACCTTTCCATATAATAATTCTATAAAACACAATAATCAAACACAATAAATACCTTTCCATATAATAATCTATATAACACAATAATCAAACACAATAAATACCTTTCCATATAATAATTCTATAAAACACAATAATCAAACACAATAAATACCTTTCCATATAATATTTCTATATAACACAATAATCAAACACAATAAATACCTCTCTATATAATATTTCTATTATGTAAGATAAACCAAATACCTTTCCATATAATATTTCTATTATTTAAGGATCCAGCAGCTTGTTGATCAGGCCCCGGTATATTAGGTTGTCCTGGTGGGGCTCCTGGCATGTTACCTCCACTGTTTACTATATTAGTCATGGAATCTGTTACCCCACCCACTGGACCTGTAATATATACAAGTACATACATAGAAGATATGCAGTGAAAATGTCAGAAGTTAAAATGTATTAAACAAAAATGCTGTAAGTAAAAATGTATTATACAAAAATGCCAAGTACAAAAATGCCAGAGGTAAAAAAATCCCAAACCTAACTGGTAAAAATTTCAGGGATAAAAATGCCAAACCCGAATTGGTAAAAATGCTTCACCCAAATTGGTAACAAGAGCTCCGCTTGGCGGGGCATTATACGCCCGTGTGCAGTCCATGCTGTGTTCTATCTCATATGAAGTCCCTCTGACCTTGACCAATGATCCTGGAATAGGTCCCATCCTTAACTGGAGGGCTATGCAAAGCAAAGATTTTGAGAACCTAGGTACAGCCATGGTTGAGTTATCACCGGCACAAAGTTTTCCCATACAAACTTCCAGTGACCTTGACCCTGGGGCCTCAGAACCAAAAGTTCTCACCCTTGACCCAAAGAGTATTGATACATAAAATTTGGTGATCTTAGATAAAGTTGGTCGTTGGACAAGGTTTTTCCTCATGATTTCCTTGTGACTTTGACCTTTCACCCAGGGGCCTAAAACCAAAGAGGCATATGCTACACCAGGGTTGCCAGCATCATACGTAAATAAAATTCCCTGACTTTTCACTGACTTTTCCCTGACCTAACTTTGTTTTTCACTGACCAAAATTACTCAACTTAATCGGCTTCCACCTCCCCTACAGCTGTCCAGTTCACCGTAAGTATGTTTATTTGGTTTTCCTTTTATTCTTTTAACAGTATGGTATTAACTTTTACAACAAAACTATGCTTTCAGGGCACCAGACAGGTACCCATACGTTCAGGAAGGGTAATTTTGCATTGTTTAAAGCCAGTATTGCAAATTTTCAGTCAACTCATAAGTTTGTACAGTTTTGACTTACCAGTCACATTCACTCTAAACTAAAGGATTTGAAAAGCTAGTTTAGATTGTGACTGTTGAATGACAAATAAAAAAACTACATTAAGTTGTTCTTAAACTTTCAACTCTCTTGGTACCAAAACATGTTTACGAACAAGTCTTATTTACAAACCTAGTTACAGGAGTCATGTTCATTTTTTAAATTGAAGGGGATCTGAGCCAGGGGAAAATACATATATGATTTTGAGAGGGGAATGGGTCCCATATTATTCCCCAAAATATACCAACCAAGTGCCCTGGCTTTTTATAATAGATCTACACAAAGTTTGGTAATTTTATGTGAGTTGAAAAAAAATGAAATTATGCATAATAAGCAAGCACATCTTAAATGATTACCGAATACTAATATTATTCTATCATTATTGATGAACAATGTATGTTTTAGCAACAAAATGAGGAATCAAAGTATCACAAAACATATAAATTTTACTTGTCGAATTAAACAGAACAAGTAAATCTGTGAGCTAATGCTCACTAGTGATACCCCCGCAAAATCTAAAAATATGCGACAAACAGGAAGTAGATGAGCAAGGAGCATGAAATCGCTTTACACCACATGGGACTATGGGATGAAGCAATATGCAATGTTATGCATGTTATAGTTGCTGAGAAAACTGCGACGAAAAATTTGTAACGGACGGACAGACGCACGAACACACGCACGCACGGACAAGGGTAAAACATTATACCCCCCTCTTCTTCGTAACGGGGTATAAAAAGATCTAAACTAAAGGTTAAGTATCTTTTATGGAATAGTAGACTAGAATAATTATTAAATGCCTAGTAAAAAAAATACATCATAAACTGTAAAAGCACCCAACAACATATCTATTTTACAAAAGTAAAACCACTGCTTGGTGTGGAGACTCAAACATGTTCCTACAACTTGTAAAAAAAATGACACACAAAAGAATCTCAAAAACTTAAAATTCAAAGGTAACTTGACCTCATAATAGTCAATAGTCATGTTAAAATTAACTATTACATCTGTAAGTGAAGCATTATCAGGTGTGATCAAACACACGTCCCTACAAATTAGTAAAAAAGGTTAATTAGCTCAGGGGGTAGGGGTTGCAAAGCCTTTCTGTCTTCAAGTTTTTAAGTAATCATAATATGATTACTTAAAAACTTGAAGACAGAAAGGTTATTTGAGTGTAAACTTTGTTATAATAAATAAGATATAAAAGTAGAAAGAATAACTTAAAAAAGTAGTTGTTAAAGCAATGCTATATACAAAGAGACTGCCAAAGCCTAACAAAATATAAAAAAGTCTCCATTGAAATTATTTTTCCCTGACTTTTCACTGACTTTCCAGGAATTTGATTTTTCACTGACCAATGCTCAAAATTCCCTGACAATTCCCTGACCTTGAAAAAATATCAGATTTCCCTGACTTTTCAAGTCCGCTGGCAACCCTGTACACATTTAGGCTATCCTTAAATAAAATTCGGTGAGCCTAGGTACAATCATTATTGAGTTATTGTCCAGAAAATATTTCAATATAAATTAAGTCCCAGTGACTTTGACTTTTGACCCTGGGGTCTCCAAATCAAAAGGGAACATCTTCTACAAAAGAGCTATCAGCACATTACTCCTTGACAAATGGGCTGATCCACATAAAATTTGTTAACCTAGGTACAATCATTGTTTAGTTATTGTCCGGACAAGGTTTTCCATATGATGCCCCTGTGACCTTGACCTTTGACCCAGGGGCCTCAAAACCAATAGGGAACATCCTAGACACATGGGCTACCCTCACATATAATTTGGTTAACTAATTTTATGTTACTTATTAAATATAGCATTATTTCCTTTGTTTGCCATTTTGACTTTATTAACATATTGATTGAACATTTGATGTCACTGCTTGGTAATTTGATACCTTCTGGTTGAAGGTTAAAACATGACCTAGGGGCCCCAAATAGAGAACCAATAGAGAACATCCTTTACACATTGGCTACTCTCACATGAAATTCGGTGAACCTAGGTACAGTCATTGTTGAGTAATTGTCCGGACAAGGTTTTTCAATATGATGCCCCTGTGACCTTGACCTTTGACCCAGGAGCCCCAAAACCAATAGAGCATATCCTTGACACAAGGGCTACTCTCACATAAAATTATGTGAACCTAGGTACATTGGTAGTTCAGTTATTGTCCGGACAAGTTTTTATTGCTTGCCATTTTGACTTTATTAACATATAAATTGAACATTTGAAGTCATTGCTTGGTAATTTGATATCTTCTGGTTGAAGGTTTAAACTTAATTCTGTTTCCCCAAAACTGATATTAAAGGCACATCCTTGACACATGGGCTACACTCACATGAAATTTGGTGAACCTAGGTACAGTCATTGTTGAGTTTTTGTCCGGACAAGGTTTTTCAATATGATGCCCCTGTGACCTTGACCCAGGAGCCCCAAAACCAATGGAGCATATCCTTGACACAAGGGCTACTCTAAAAAAAATTTGGTGAACCTAGGTACATTGGTGGTTCAGTTATTGTCTGGACAAAGTTATTTCATAATTATGATGCCTCTGTGACCTTGACCTTTGAACCTTGGGCCCCATAAACCTATAGGGCACATCCTTGACACATGGGCTACCTTCACATACAATTTTGTGAACCTTGGTACAGTGGTTGTAGAGTTAACGTCCGGACAAGGTTTTTCAATATGATGCCCCTGTGACCTTGACCTTTGACCCAGGGGCCCCAAAACAGAAAGGGAACATCCTTGACACATGGGCTACTCTCACATAAAATTTGGTGAATCTAGGTAGATTGGTTGTTCAGTTATTGTCCGGACAAGTTTTTTTCCCATATGATGCCCATGTGACCTTGACCTTTGACCCAGGGGCCCCAAAACCATTCGGGAACATCTTTGACACATGGGCTACTCTTACATAAAATTTTGTGAACCTAGGTACAGTCGTTGTTGAGTTATTGTCCGGACAAGTTTTACCTATTTTAAGTCCCAGTGACTTTTGACCCTGGGGTCTCAAAATAACCTAGGTACATCCTTTCTTGAGTTATCATCCGGACAAGCAATTGTCCACGGACGGACAGACGGACGGACAACATAACATAATACGTCCGTTTTTTCAAAACGGGCGTATAAAAACCCCAGAAGTAAAAACACTATAGGCAAAAATGCCATACCTAAATTGGTAACAAGAAAGATAATGTGGGAGCCACATTAAAGCCGGATTTTTCTGCATATGGAAACATTGAGAACAAGTTTACATTGTTACAAAAGTCATTTGATATATTGCTTATCAGAAGGAATACAAAGGGCAATAATTAATCGTAAAGGAATAAAGAGTTTCATTATTGCTGCAGCATCACATGGTCATGGGTGCAAATTCAAAATTTCGTAAAACCTGAAAATCCTGAATTTAGCATCATTTAATTGGTCATATTTAGTAAAAGAGTGCTTTCAGGAGTATAAAAAAACTGAACTTCAGGCAAATGCCTGAAAACTAGTACCCATGCATCATGGTATAGGTCATATAACGGCGGTCAGTCAACCTACTCACTCCTCCTGGAAAGGCTAAATCACTGAATTTGACTGTTAACCAACTACTAAGCGCATACTTGCGTCAGTGACTGACAACTGCCCTACATAATATATCATTAGTAGGAGGGAGAATGACCGAAGAAATAATGTCATGACAAAGCTCCATGAAAGTATGCCCCGCCCAGGAATCAAACCCAAGACCCCTTGATCAGTAGACTAGCGCGTTATCAACTGAGCTAGCCAGGCAGATTGTTTTACAATTTCAGACTATGCTAAAATGCTAGACCTATAGAACAAGAGCACTTGTTATTAAGATTTATTATACCTCACTGGACTTTCCCTATGCTAAAGCTCTATACCGGAGCAGGCGTTATTTTGTTCGATCACATTGTTATATTACCCGCTATCTAGGGGAGACCACTTATTAACGATTAGTAGCCATGATTTACAAGTTACTTCCCTTAGTTTATAAGCAGTTCCCAGCTTAAGACGGAGCGGTGTTATTTTGTTCGATCACATTGCTATATTACCTGCTATCTAAGGGAGACCACTTATTAACGATTAGTAGCCATGATTTACAAGTTACTTCCCTTAGTTTTATCTAAATGTGATAAATGTTTCTGTGTTGTTATTTGTTGTTCAATAAATATTTACATGTTACAGTTTTGTTCTGTATAATTAAACAAATAACACATCAGCTAGCGCCTTGGTTGATATTATTTTCCTCCGGTTGATAATCTGTACCATCACCCTCACTGCCATGTATTATTTATATATTACTCACTTAAATCTGTAGTTTCTAAATCAATAACCACATATCGTCGGTGTCGATTTTAAACCTCGTAGCTCCAAAAATTACAAAAAAATGAATTGTTTTTATCTGAATCTCATCCACTTTGCGCATATTTTCGTCTCTATCTCGTACCTCTACTCCAATTAAAACCCAATTAACTTGTCATGCGACAAAACATCGTAGTTTGACTGGTCCCCTGTTATGACGGAGGAAATGTCGTAATGACGTCAGAGCAGAACGGAATTTTGGAGTGGAGATAAACGTCTTATATTGTTGTTTTAGCTACACCAGTAACCATTTCTTGAACTGTAAGTTATTTTGACGTGTTTATTTTTATATTATATCATAAAAAATATCGCTGTTTTTGATCCTAAAGACATTTTTGTGAGAGCAAAAAATTGAAAGCAAAATATTGTTTTTACACCACCAATTCATTTTTAAATCGCTCACGCAGTAGATGAAATCGCTGAACATTAATGAATTAGAGTGGATTATGCGTTTAATCAAACACAATGAAAGTTGCATTTAATAATAATAACTGCAAAATCATGCATGTTTGAAAGGTACGATATTTCCAACTGAAAATAATGAATGCCTGTTTTATGTTACGTCATTAAGACGATAGCTACGACATTTCATTCCGACATATTGTTATCAGTTAGTGTTATATTTTTGCAGCTACGATGTTTCATAACATCATTTGACCAAGTAAAATCATCACATAATTTTATCAACCAACTTAAAGATAAGCAGTTAGGCTGTCGAATTAGGACTGCTTTTGTATCAATGCAATAACAATTTTCTCTCGAGGACAACGTATGGTTCAGCTTGCCTTGAAGAAGAATGCAAAAACCAAACATAAAAATACCAGATTTACATACGACCATAAACAATCTTCGTCAGAGCAAAAACATAACAAATGTGTTGATGACAATAATAATTCGGTGTCTGAAGATTCAGTCGCTCGGTCAGAAATAAATTCAAAAGTGTTATCTCTTCCTAAGGACGAAATCAGTAATTCTAAGGAATCTGAATACGATGATGATGTCCGTGATCCTGATTATTTACCAGTCAAAAAAAGGAAAAAGTTCAGTTACAAAGACATATTTAGCGGTAACTTTCTTAATAACAAGCCAAATTTGTCGTATTCTAGTGACTCACGTAATAGTGATTCAGTTTCAGAAGTACCTATCACTAATGAAGTAACTTTCGAGAATGTAACTGATTCAGTCTCTGAATTACCTATCACTAATGAAGTAACTTTCGAGAAAGAAACTGATTCAGTCTCTGAATTACCTATCACTAATGAAGAAACTTTCGAGAAAGAAACTGATTCAGTCTCTGAATTACCTATCACTAATGAAGTAACTTTCGAGAAAGAAACTGATTCAGTCTCTGAATTATCTATCACTAATGAAGTAACTTTCGAGAAAGAAACTGATTCAGTCTCTGAATTACCTATCACTAATGAAGTAACTTTCGAGAAAGAAACTGATTCAGTCTCTGAATTACCTATCACTAATGAAGTAACTTTCGAGAATGAAACTGATTCAGTCTCTGAATTACCTATCACTAATGAAGAAACTTTCGAGAAAGAAACTGATTCAGTCTCTGAATTACCTATCACTAATGAAGTAACTTTCGAGAAAGAAACTGATTCAGTCTCTGAATTATCTATCACTAATGAAGTAACTTTCGAGAAAGAAACTGATTCAGTCTCTGAATTACCTATCACTAATGAAGTAACTTTCGAGAAAGAAACTGATTCAGTCTCTGAATTACCTATCACTAATGAAGTAACTTTCGAGAAAGAAACTGATTCAGTCTCTGAATTACCTATCACTAATGAAGAAACTTTCGAGAATGAAATTGATTCAGTCTCTGAATTACCTATCACTAATGAAGAAACTTTCGAGAATGAAATTGATTCAATAATTGATTCAGACTTTTCTTTCATCGATGAAGTAGCTGCTCTTGTTGAAAAAGAACTTGATGAATGTTCAAATCAAATAGATCATGAGGAAATAGTAGAATCAAGTGAAATAGAAAAATTGCAAAATGAAATTGAATCTACAAATTATGTTGGAAAGAGAAATAAAAACCTTCGCCAACACGGCTTGAAATATCTTGGTCAAAAGAAATGCGAAACAGAGAAAAATGAATATATTGTTGAAAAGGGTGAACGAATTCTGACCGAAAGTAAGTGTGGTAAAAAATGTCAAAACTATAAAGAAGGACGTAAATGTATGGATGTTAAAGAAACAGAGAGGCAAGCAATCTTTTTTAAGTTTTGGTACCATATGAGTTGGGCTGAAAAGAAAGTGTATGTCTCAAGTTTAATTGAACGAATAAAAACCCCTGCTGATCACAAGAGGAGAGAGTATTCATATACAGTTAAATATATTTACAGGCATATTATTTTGAGAAAAAATCAATCACATATTGTGACCAGAAATATGTGAATTTTATATTTTCTACAGGGGCTAAAATGTTCCCTCATTTCAATAGGGCTGCGGCGAGTATCCGAGTACTCAGATATTTGCAATTTTGAACAGAAAATCGAGTACGAATATTTGTCACTTCCAAAATCGTCGGATTGCAATTTAGTTTTGAAAAAAATGAAAGATCATTTTCAGCTTCATTACCACAAAAAACGAGTTGCACGACTAACGAAAACTTCAATTTATGTAGGGACCAAATTATCCAGTGTCAAAATTTCGATCGACACACATTCAAATGAAAATGTTATCACTGAAAATGCCCATAACACGTCTAATATTGATGTTTGGAGTACATTTATAGTAAAAGCTTCTGTAATTTTTCACTTATTTTGTTATTACATGAATTTCTGTATGCTTTTTTATTGACATGTGATTCGTGGTTCGATTTGTGAATCGCTACACATGAATCGTGGTTCGGATCAGATTGCCACTTGCTCAACGATTCACCGCCCTAATTTTCAATGATAAAAAATAATAGATATGGATTAAACTTACTTGTTGCCAAGACAGTCAGATGCCTATTGAACAAGTATCAGCTATTGAACATTGATTGTCATTTTGATGACATAACAGGAATTTTGCTCAATGAGATGTGCAATAAATTACATGGTCATTTGAAATTGAAATAAACTAACCAGCAGCAGATCCAGCAAGGGGGTCAGGGGGTCATCACCCCCCTAGAATTTCCAAAATGTACCAGTCTATTAGTGTATTTCTTGACTGTAAGTCTTTTTTAAGTATCATGAAGCAATTTTTCTCGCTGATTAATATAGATTTAATGTTTTTATTATCAATTTGTTGTATTATTATTGCAAATAATTAAATGTAAATGTGGTTCGAAAGTTTGAACCCCCTCCTAAAAAAGTTAGGACCCCTCTACCCCTAGAAAAAAATCCTGGATCTGCCCCCTGCTCACATATTATTCCTATAATGATATAATGATATTTCAGTGTTTCTCACCTGAATGATAAGTGGTGCAGTCTAAGGATTCTTGAGTAATTTGGTTGACCGAGCCTTCTTGCTTAAGAGCAAGTCTTCTTTGTTTTGTGACAGGCAAAACAGAAATTTCTTCTGCATGACGTCTCTTATGTGCACACTGATCAGCGTATTCCATTGTGTACTTGCCAAGAGAAAGACCAGCAGCAGAATTCATCTAATAGAAAGAAATTTGATATTGATAAGAGGAAATAATAATTACAAAGAGAAAATCTATATGAATATAATATAAAGTTAACTAAATTAAATGCACACTGATAAAATAAACAAATTGGAAAATAATAAGAATGTAAATTCAACACTTAACTACTTCCTCTATTGAAAATATTAATCTTACAGTGAAGCTTACCTAGTTCTAAATATTAATACATGTAGTGTTAATTCAAGTTGTAAGAAAGCTCGATTGTGAAACAAGTGCTTAAAACTTGATTTATCATTTTCGAGTCCCCCACTCAGTACTAAGCTGGTAGAATAAAGTTTCTTGCTCAAGGAAACAACAGGGTACCGTTTTTGATGGGATTTGAACCAACATGGAGCTGGCTATACATTGATTACCTGTCCAACGTCTTAACCGCTTGGCCATGCCCAAGTGCTCCTTTTAACTCACCAACTTGACATACCCCAATGAAGTCAAATAAACATTCAATTGAATGTACCTTAATGCACTAACCTTGTCTGATGCAAAATTTTATAAAAAAATATTAAGAATTGTCAATTATACAGTGAGAATAACCGCTGCAGGGAGTTTGCGAGAATACGGTATGATCTGTCCTTTTTAGGGTCACTAACTAGTACAGCATATTTTTAATTCAGTACATCACTTCTAAAAAAGAACATAAAGTTGGCACACTCTGCAGACACAGCAAAAGGAAAATATTTAAGCAAAATTTGCTTATTAGCAATATTACAATGAAAATATTTTAAACATCAAAATATTTAAAAATAAAGTTAAATAAGTCTTACTAGTATAAAATAAATAAGTCAATCATATAAATATCCAACACACTTTATTTAATCGTAGAACTGTTTATGTCAGAACTAGATTTGTGCGCAGTTTATAAACATTTGTTTTCAGGAATTTTGTACCTCAGGCAAAATTTTAAAAAACAAAGGAAAGTTCATGAACATGATATCAAATGTAAAAATAGAACTAAATTATAGATACATCATAGTATTTATGACTTTAATGTTTTTCATACTTCATATCAAATGACTTCTGGCTAAAACGGGTCAATGGTATATTATATGAAGGGATATTGTTCAATAGTTATACACTTATACATGTTATGATGTACTTGAAAGACATACATTGTACATTGTTTCAACTGACATATAGCTTGGGGACAGTATTGTCTTTGTAGTGCAAAAAGTTATACATGTATTTAATGTAGAACTTTGTTTGAATTTATAAAATCCTAATAATATTAAAATATTTAATAACTGAAATCAACATTAAAATTTCATTAAACTAAACTCAACAAGAAAGATAATGTGGGAGCCACATTAAAGCCGGATTTTTCTGCATATGGAAACATTGAGAACAAGTTTATGTTGTTACAAAAGAAAGTCATTTGATATATTGCTTATCAGAAGGAATACAAAGGGCAATAATTAATCTTAAAGGAATAAAGAGTTTCATTAACTTTATATATGTCCTATTGTATCTTTCTGAGTATTTAGTTGGTATTTGACTAAGATGGCATAAGACATGAAAACTATGGATGAAAATAATGCAAAGCTAATGATATAAAATTGGCGAGAGAATTTTGTTAAAAAAAAACGTGTATGGCAAATGGTGAAATTGTTGAAACAAAATGGCGGGAAAATATGACTTGAAAATGCCAGAATACTTGCTAATGGAGAGATCCAACACACTGAAAACTTTAACATAAAAAATACAAAGGGAAATAATCCATATTTAAGCCAAGTAGAGTTGCTGTTACTGTCTAATTCTTTCAACAGATGGTATGTAATCATTGTATGATATTTCATAATAATCTAACCATAAATGGCAGAGATACCCAACAATTTGAAAGCTTTAACACAAAAATAACAAAGGGAAATTATCCATTTTTAAGCCAGGTTGAGTTGTGGTTACTGTCTAATTCTTTTCAACAGATCATAGGTAATCATTGTATGAAATTTCATAAACATCTAACCATAAATGGCAGAGATATCCAACAATTTGAAAACTTTAACACAAAATAACAAAGGGATATAATTCATTATTAAGCCAGGTAGAGTAGCGGTTACTGTCTTTTTCTTTTCAACAGATGGTATGTAATCTTTGTATGAAATTTCGTAAACATCATACCATAAATAACAGAGATATCCAACAATTTGAAAAATTTAACGCAAAAAACAAAGGGAAATAATCCATTATTAAGCCAGGTGGAGTTGCTGTTACTGTCTAATTCTTTGTGGTTACTACCTAATTCTTTGCAACAGATGGTATGTAATCATTGTATGAAATTTCATAAACATCTAACCATAAATGGCAGAGATATCCAACAATTTGAAAACTTAACACAAAAAAACCCAAAGGGAAATAATCCATTTTTAAGCCAGGTAGAGTTGTGGTTACTGTCTTAATCTGTTCATCACATGGTATGTTACCATTGTATGAAGTTTCGTAAAAATCTGACAATAAATGGCAGAAATATATGCTAAATTAAAAACTTTAACGCAATTGTTAACAACACCAGACACCCTAAATTACAAAGGGCAATAATCCATAATTAAGCAAGGTAGAGTTGCAGTTACTGTCTAATTCTGTTCATCACATGGTATGTTATCATTGTATAAAGTTTCATAGAGATCTGACTTTAAATTTTTTCGATGAAAAATCCAGCTAAAAAATCATAAATGAGCAATAATTACCATTTGTGGATCTTGATCTAACGCCATACTATTTTGCTGTAAACCCATTGTTCCACCAGGCATCTATAATACAAATATTTATCAGGGGTGTAACAATATGGTAAAACTGTAATGCAACATACTGCAATAGTACACATAACTCAAATTACAATATAACTGGTATTGCAATATTCGACTCGTACAAATTGCTATTTTGGCGAAGACAAGCAAAGCAGGAATTATTGAACATGCTACATATAAATAGGAGCAACATCACATACATATGAATATTTTCAAATCATCTATCATACCCATGTTTGAAATGGATTATACGTGTACATTCCAAAATGCATATTTTAAACATACAGGCCTCCTAGCAGGCCAAAACAAAAATAAAGGTTTTTATAAAGGCTCCAATGTATGAAAATAAAGCCTTTTAGTGTAAAATATGAAAAAAATAAAGAGTAAATAAAGGCTATTTTTGTCAAAGTTCTCATTTCTTTACTAAACCCACAGTCATACCAAAGTCATTTTTTGATGTTATATACTGTTTGAATTATGCAATATAATACATACCTTATTTATTGTGTATACCTATTTTCTCTGCATATATATATCATACATAGCTCCTGTTTTACAGTGTAGGGAAAATGCAGAACAAAATCCATTACTTGCTTTAAGCTAGCACGGCAACCAGTCAAAGCAAATATAAAGGTTTTGAGTGAGAATTACAGGCTATTTTGGCGTTTTAAAGGTTTTCTGGGGAAATGTAAAGGTTTTAAAGGTTTGCTCTGAAATTAAAGGTTTTTAAAGGTTTTAAAGGTTTCACTAGGAGGCCTGAACATACTTTCAAAGGAAATTATCCTCTCGTTTGACAGCACATGTGACCTACACTGGGGTCCAAAAATTTCTTTACAAATGTACATTTTCCTTATTTTCTCTTTTGCGTTATTGAAAAAATATTGCAGACACATTTTGTTTTGTATCTTTATTTCATACTTACAATAGATAAAGAACATTGTAAATGGTTCATGCTGAACTATAAACATGTTTTAATTGTGAAACTTATGACTACAATGTCATGTTAACTATTTCTAAGTATACTTCAAAACATCAAAATTTGAAAACGTGAAAAGAAACTTACGGACCCCAGTGTATTTAACCACAATAAGATCATTTCAAATTTTCTACATTTTAACATTCATTTAAACTATTAAATTACCGACTGTGAAGATATATCAGCAAAGAAAATAACTACAAAAAACTGGTTAAGGAAAACCCTATCATGTGATATACTGTACTACTCACCTGTGTAGCTGTAGGGGTTGTTACAGGTCCAGGTACCATACCTCCCATGTTAGTTTGTCCCATACCAGGCATTCCTGGTACCTGACCTCCCATAGGATTATGTCCTGGAGTTTGTTGCATCATCTAAAATATCAAACATTCACATTGTAGAATTTATAAAAGGTTTCATACAGATTGTGAACACCAAATTTCCATGATTTTTCCATATTTCCATGAGTCCTCTCAGTTTTCCATGATACAACAGAGAAACATATACGGAACCCAAAACAAGAACAATTTGAAAACACTGCATCACTGTAGAAAATATGAGTAGAAAAACTGAAAACAGTGTTGTAGTAAAATTCTAATTTTCAATTCCAAGTGTGATTTGCACCCAATATTTACAGTTGTAATTCATGTTTGAATTTAAGTTTTTTTTAATCATTTAGACATATTATATTCAAATAGACATAAAATAGTTTGTTTTTGTAATGACACATTAAATTTTGCATGATGCTTTCTAATTTTCCATGAGTTATCCATGACATTTTCCCTATAATAAAAATTCCATGATTTTTCCAGGATTGTCCAGTTTGTATGTACCTTGTTGTAACAAATTACATTTTTATATTAGTCATTTCATAGTAGTCACCCAGCTAGATAAGTCAGCAGCGCACAAGTCTACTGATAAAAAAGAATGCAGGTTCGATTCCTGGGATGAGCATACTTTCATGAAGTTAGGCAATAAAATGTCTTCTACCGCTATTTTCCCTCATACCACTGACTATAAATCATGTAGGGCAGTTGTCAGTCACTAATGGGAGAATGCACCTAGTAGTCCAGATATTTAGCCTTTCCGGGAATTTTGAATAGGTTGGCAAACAGTGCCATTGTAGTCTCAGTCTGAAATCCAACCAAAAAAGATGAAATTACTTACCCTTTGTTTATGTTGTGTTATAACTTGTCTGATACCATTGACAACGCCACTTTGATCATTAGGTATTAAACCAACAAATGATTTCCTTTTATTACTAAATGACAATAATAAAACACGAATATCACACGCTGTACTTGTAGGAAAATGAACACATCCCGCCTGCAATATAGAAATCGTGAAACACTTAACAACACATAAAAGTTGAAAAAAACAGAGACAAAACTGTACTTAAATGTCTTAACTTTTATGTGTTTTAAAGTTTAAGTCTATGCAGTTTGGTCTATGATATCATGATCAGTTCACTTTAAAATTATGCACAACAAGTAAATCTGTGAGCTAATGCTCACTAGTGATACCCCCGCAAAAATCTAAAAATATGCGACAAACAGGAAGAAGATGAGCAACGAGCATGAAATCGCTTAACACCACATGGGACTATGGGATGAAGCAATATGCCAAGTATTAGGCTGCTGCATGTTATAGTTGCTGAGAAAACTGCGACAGAAATTTTGTAACGGACGGACAGACGGACGGACAAGGGTAAAACAGTATACCCCCCTCTTCTTCGAAGCGGGGGGTATAACAATCCCTTAACATTGAAACCCCTTTTAAGCAGGTGATCCTCAAAATACTAATTTACACCATGGTGGAGTGGAACAAATTAATGTAAGTTAATTTCTCTCTCAAGGAAATTATCAGCACCCCCATTGGGGTTTGAACTTAGAACCTCTTGATCCCTTAGCCTGCATCCTCCTACAAGACCACTGCTCCTTCATATAGACACCAAGGTGCCATTTCATCTACTATGTAATTACACAATTTTTTATACAGGGCTTAATGCCATGTCAACACAATTAAACTTATTTTTGTGGAATCCTGACCACCGAACCTAGCTTTCCTGGACCCCTTCCACAAGGCCAGACACTTCTCCATATACCTTATTAATGGATGAAAATTAACATTATGGTCAAACCATGGAAGGGTATAAACTCCCCGGGTGGGATTTAAACAAATATATCAATGTCATACTTACAAAACCACTCCCCATAACTTTATATAAATTTCTCAGATCTTCAAGATTTGTATTATGAAAGTGAAAGGCAACTTGATGGCTATTTTTAAACAGTGGATGTAACTGATTAGAATTCAACAATGTCTGTGGCATTAACTGCATTATTAATGTTGTTGGCCAACTGGATGCGATTCTGAAATAAAAAATATAGAAAATGATTACCTAGACTTATCACTGAATGTGATGATATACCCCCCTCCAAGGTTCTTTATCAAGTTTGGATAACTCAAACTTAACTTAAGCAATGGACCATAACTAAATGGGATATTCACATGCCTGCTTAATACCTTGTCAATGTGTGAAGTTTGAATCAAATCCTTACAATAGGTGCTGAGATATTGAAAGGACAAGTAAAAGCTGTACGGACTGACCAATGAACAACAAGCTGACTCCTACATTATACCCCCTCAAACATAGTTTTTGGCCAACTGGACGCAATTCTGAAGTATAGAATACATGTATAGAAAAGCATTAATAACAATTTCAGGGCCCAACATTAACTGTTGACCGATTACCTGTGACAATCTTACTTTGGGTTTCAAGCAACAAGTTTTTATGACAATTTGACCAATCAGGCAACCAGAATATATATAATACTCAACTTTATTCAAAGTGCCATTTGTTTCCGCAAATAAACACTTGGTTTTGGACAAGTGTAATTAATGTTTAGTTGTCTATTGGGCAACCAATTTCAAAAGTTATTGTTAAGTCCTGAATTCCAACGAAAAATTTAATCAAAGCCATAATCAGCAAAACATTCCAATTAAATCATGCATGGCAATTGTCAGTCACTTACAGAAGAACAGCTAGATTCGACATATACAGTTTTATCGGGGATTCCAAAGAAATCCCTACTCAGTGACTCAAGAATTACTCCTAAACATGAAAGACAAAAATTTGGTTACAAATAAGCAGTCACTAATGGAAATAAAACAATCTACGGCAATTTTTCGGATCCTGAAAGAATCCCTACCTGAGAATCACTCGGATTCCTCCCAAGTTTTTTGGATTCCATGAATCCAGCGACACTGTTAATGTTGAACCCTGCCATAATATGACCTATACAATGTGTTGCTGTGTGGTTACTACTTACATGTCTGGATCATTTCTACCTATAGACACCATACATTGTAAACTTCTTGTTATTCTAGCACTTGGTCCTTGCATGACACCTTTCTTATCTTGCCATTCTAACATACCTGAAATATCAAACATACATAAGTGAAAGTCGAAAGTTTAGAATACTGAAAAATCTCCTTTCAAAATACTGAAATAAACAAATTTCATACATACATGTATATTAAACATGGAAAATTTCTTCACAAAATACTGAAAAAACAAAACAAATTTCTTCAACAATACAAGGAATAACTTATCCTCAAAATACTCAATTTTAATACAGAAAACTATCGCTGCAGTATACAATATGATAAATGATATACAGTCATATATTTAATTGTGTTTCATGGTGATTTCTTTACACGGTTTAGTTGCCTAGGCAAGGCAATTATGATCAGGGAACCTAACCATTAAGCTCTCCTGGAGCCTTGTCTATAACCAGTACTCACTCACCCTTCCACAAAGTCGACAACTTCTCCAAACTTCTTAAATGGACAAAACTTGACATTATTGTCAAATATTCATGTAATGGTAAAACTCCCTATGATGGGATTCAAACCTGCACCTCATTCGGGAAAGTAGATTCTAAATACACACACATACTACCAGTAACATAATCCATTAATAAAACAAATGTCAAAGTTATACACAACAAGAAATGTAATGTGGAAACCACATTAAAGCCGGATTTAAAATCGCAACAAGAAGCGCCGCAATGCAACGAAACCAGGTTTTCAACGACCAAGTTTGGATGTGACAGAAATGATTCGTTTGAAAGCAACAAAATCAATACATGCAAAATGAAGCAATTACGTGGAAACTGAATTTCTAATTTAGCAACAGTGACCTTGACCTTGATCACAGACAATTGGGTAGCAATCCCGAGCTGTCTCTTGATATAAGCTACCCATACACCAAGTTTGGTGTCAATAGGTCAAAGCAAACTAAAGTTATAGAGCGGAAACTGAATTTCTATTTTTAGTGTCAGTGACCTTAACCTTGATCTCAGACATCTGGGTAGCAATCCGAAGCTGCCTCTTGATATAAGCTACCCATACACCAAGTTTGGTGTCAATAGGTCAAAGCAAACTAAAGCTATTGAGAGGAAACTGAATTTCTATTTTTAGTGTCAGTGACCTTGACCTTGATCACAGACACCTGGGTAGCAATCCGAAGCTGCGTCTTGATATAAGCTACCTATACACTAAGTTTGGTGTCAATAGGTCAAAGCAAACTAGAGTTATTGAGCGGAAACTGAATTTCTATTTTTAGAGTCAGTGACCTTGACCTTGATTACAGACAATTGGGTAGCAATCCCAAGCTGCATCTTGATATAAGCTACCCATACACCAAGTTTGGTGTCAATAGGTCAAAGCATACTAAAGTTATTGAGCGGAAAATAAATTTCTATTTTTAGTGTCAGTGACCTTGACCTTGATCACAGACACCTGGGTAGCAATCCCAAGCTGCGTCTTGATATAAGCTACCCATACACCAAGTTTGGTGTCAATAGGTCAAAGCAAACTAAAGTTATTGAGCGGAAACTGAAATTCTATTTTTAGTGTCAGTGACCTTGACCTTGATCACAGACACCTAAGTAGCAATCCCAAGCTTCCTCTTGATATAAGCTACCTATACACCAAGTTTGGTGTCAATAGGCCAAAGCAAACTAAAGTTATTGAGCGGAAACCAAAAGTTGACGCCCGCCCGTCCACCCGCCCGCCCGCCGACTTCGGTATTACAATAACCTGGTTTTCGTTGAAAACCTGGTTAAAAATTACAAAGGGAAATAATCCATAATAAAGCCAGGTAGAGTTGTAGTGTACTTTCTAATTCTGTTCATCACATGGTATGTTATCATTGTATGAAGTTTCAAAAAATCGGACAATAAATGGCAGAAATATATGCAAAATTGAAAACTTTAATGCAATAGTTAACGACACCGGATGACCTCCCGACCACCCGCCCGTGTTTCACCAAACTATCAGCCGACTTTTTTCATGATTGAAAAATCTGGCTAAAACTTAAATAAACCAAATACCTTTCCATCTGATATTTCTATAAAACACAATAGATACAATAAATACCTTTCCATATAATAATTCTATAAAACACAATAATCAAACACAATAAATACCTTTCCATATAATATTTATACAAAACACAATAATCAAACACAATAAATACCTTTCCATATAATATTTCTATAAAACACAATAATCAAACACAATAAATACCTTTCCATATAATAATTCTATATAACACAATAATCAAACACAATAAATACCTTTCCATATAATAATTCTATAAAACGCAATAATCAAACACAATAAATACCTTTCCATATAATATTTCTATAAAACGCAATAATCAAACACAATAAATACCTTTCCATATAATAATTCTATAAAACACAATAATCAAACACAATAAATACCTTTCCATATAATATTTCTATAAAACACAATAATCAAACACAATAAATACCTTTCCATATAATAATTCTATAAAACACAATAATCAAACACAACAAGTAAATCTGTGAGCTAATGCTCACTAGTGATACCCCCGCAAAAATCTAAAAATATGTGACAAACAGGAAGTAGATGAGCAAGGAGCATGAAATCGCTTTACACCACATGGGACTATGATTACTATGGGATGAAGCAATATGCAAAGTATTAGGCTGCTGCATGTTATAGTTGCTGAGAAAACTGCAACGGAAATTTTGTAACTGACGGACGGACGGCCGGACGCACGCACGCACGGACAAGGGTAAAACAGTATACCCCCCTCTTCTTCGAAGCGGGGGTATAATAAATACCTCTCTATATAATATTTCTATTATGTAAGATAAACCAAATACCTTTCCATATAATATTTCTATTATGTAAGGGTCCAGCAGCTTGTTGATCAGGCCCCGGTATATTAGGTTGTCCTGGTGGGGCTCCTGGCATGTTACCTCCACTGTTTACTATATTAGTCATGGAATCTGTTACCCCACCCACTGGACCTGTAATATATACAAGTACATACATAGAAGATATGCAATGAAAATGTCAGAAGTTAAAATCATAAAAATGTATTAAACAAAAATGCTGTAAGTAAAAATGTATTATACAAAAATGCCAAATACAAAAATGCCAGAGGTAAAAAAATCCCAAACCCTAACTGGTAAAAAATTCAGGGATAAAACTGCCAAACCCGAATTGGTAAAAATGCTTCACCCAAATTGGTAACAAGGCTCCGCTGGGCGGGGCATTATACGCCCGTGTGCAGTCCATGCTGTGTCCTATCTCATATGAAGTCCCTCTGACCTTGACAGCATGTTCAATCACGCGAAAATCCACGTATTTCACGCCAAAAAAGTAAAATTCACGCGAATATTCAGACCGTACCGGGTACGAATACGCGGACCGAAATAAATCATAATGTAACGAACGGTAACTCTGTTAAGCTTATTACGTGTTTACTGGCATTTAGCCTTTACCCAAATGACGTCAGCAACGCTGAGTGGATTGTTTTTGTTTTCGTCGCTTAAAGAATCATGGCGTTGATAGTTTTCTGCTCTAGAGCGTCGACGACGCGATGATTCGTACCAATAATTATGTCAAAACAAAGGACTTTAACTGACTGTATTGCCGAATTAAAAAGGCGTTAATTTAAACTTTAATAATACGATCAGATTTGCGTACTAACGATGAAGAAACACTTAAACTTAGTGATTTGTTGTCGACAAGTATTGCACACGCGCGCGATAGAGCACCAGATTCACTTACAAAAAATTAATAAAGGCTGCTAGATTACACGATTTTCACTCGCCATTCGATGAAGCCGTGTTTATCTGGAGTGTTTATCATAAACTAATGTGGTGTAAAGTTAAAGATGACCTAGATTTGACGAAAATATGTTCGTTTTTAGGACGAATCGTCTAAAGACGAATGTGACTGGGGACAGATCGACTCGTTGGAGAATAGGGTAGAAATCGTCTTGCACTTATGTCAAAATAAATCTATTTAAACTGGTGTACCCACTTTTATTTCCTCATACCCACATTTTTCAACATTGGTGGGTACAATACCCACTCTAAAAAAAGTCACTGAACATGCTGCTTGACCAATGATTCTGGAATAGGTCCCATCTTTAACTGGAGGGCTATGCAAAGCAAAGATTTTGAGAACCTAGGTACAGCCATGGTTGAGTTATCACCGGCACAAAGTTTTCCCATACAAACTTCCAGTGACCTTGACCCTGGGGCCTCAGAACCAAAAGTTCTCACCCTTGACCCAAAGAGTATTGATACATAAAATTTGGTGATCTTAGATAAAGTTGGTTGTTGGACAAGGTTTTTCCTCATGATTTCCTTGTGACTTTGATCTTTCACCCAGGGGCCTAAAACCAAAGAGGCATATGCTACACATTTAGGCTATCCTTAAATAAAATTTGGTGAGCCTAGGTACAATCATCATTGAGTTATTGTCTAGAAAATATTTCAATATAAATTAAGTCCCAGTGACTTTGACTTTTGACCCTGGGGTCTCCAAATCAAAAGGGAACATCCTCTACAAAAGAGCTATCATCACATTACTCCTTGACAAATGGGCTGATCCACATAAAATTTGTTAACCTAGGTACAATCATTGTTTAGTTATTGTCCGGACAAGGTTTTCCATATGATGCCCCTGTGACCTTGACCTTTGACCCAGGGGCCTCAAAACCACTAGGGAACATCCTAGACACATGGGCTACCCTCACATATAATTTGGTGAACTAATTTTATGTTACTTATTAAATATAGCATTATTTCCTTTGTTTGCCATTTTGACTTTATTAACATATTGATTGAACATTTGATGTCACTGCTTGGTAATTTGATACCTTCTGGTTGAAGGTTAAAACTTGACCTAGGGGCCCCAAAACCAATAGAGAACATTCTTTACACATGGGCTACTCTCACATGAAATTTGGTGAACCTATGTACAGTCATTGTTGAGTTATTGTCCGTACAAGGTTTTTCAATATGATGCCCCTGTGACCTTGACCTTTGACCCAGGAGCCCCAAAACCAATAGAGCATATCCTTCACACAAGGGCTACTCTCACATAAAATTTGGTGAACCTAGGTACATTGGTAGTTCAGTTATTGTCCGGACAAGTTTTTTATTGCTTGCCATTTTGACTTTATTAACATATAAATTGAACATTTGAAGTCATTGCTTGGTAATTTGATATCTTCTGGATGAAGGTTTAAACTTAATTCTGTTTCCCCAAAACTGATAAGGCACATCCTTGACACATGGGCTACACTCACATGAAATTTGGTGAACCTAGGTACAGTCATTGTTGAGTTATTGTCCGGACAAGGTTTTTCAATATGATGCCCCTGTGACCTTGACCTTTGACCCAGGAGCCCCAAAACCAATGGAGCATATCCTTGACACAAGGGCTACTCTAAAAAAAATTTGGTGAACCTAGGTACATTGGTGGTTCAGTTATTGTCTGGACAAAGTTATTTCATATGATGCCTCTGTGACCTTGACCTTTGAACCTTGGGCCCCATAAACCTATAGGGCACATCCTTGACACATGGGCTACCTTCACATACAATTTTGTGAACCTAGGTACAGTGGTTGTAGAGTTATCGTCCGGACAAGGTTTTTCAATATGATGCCCCTGTGACCTTGACCGTTGACCCAGGGGCCCCAAAACCAAAAGGGAACATCCTTGACACATGGGCTACTCTCACATAAAATTTTGTGAATCTAGGTAGATTGGTTGTTCAGTTATTGTCCGGACAAGTTTTTTTCCCATATGATGCCCGTGTGACCTTGACCTTTGACCCAGGGGCCCCAAAACCAATAGGGAACATCTTTTTACACATGGGCTACATGGGCTACATAAAATTTTGTGAACCTAGGTACAGTCGTTGTTGAGTTATTGTCCGGACAAGTTTTACCTATTTTAAGTCCCAGTGACCTAGACCTTTGACCCTGGGGTCTCAAAATCAATAGGGAACCTCCTCCACCCAATGGCTATCTACACATAAAATTTGAGGAACCTAGGTACATCCTTTCTTGAGTTATCATCCGGACAAGCAATTGTCCACGGACGGACAGACGGACATCATAACATAATACGTCCGTTTTTTCAAAACGGGCGTATAATAACCACAGAAGTAAAAACACTATAGGCAAAAATGCCATACCTAAATTGGTAACAAGAAAGATAATGTGGGAGCCACATTAAAGCCGGATTTTTCTGCATATAGAAACATTGAGAACAAGTTTACATTGTTACAAAAGAAAGTCATTTGATATATTGCTTATCAGAAGGAATACAAAGGGCAATAATTAATCTTAAAGGAATAAAGAGTTTCATTAACTATATATATGTCCTATTGTATCTTTTCTGAGTATTTTGTTGGTATTTGACTAAGATGGCATAAGACATGAAAACTATGGATGAAAATAATGCAAAGCTAATGATACGAAATTGACGAGAGAATTTTGTTAAAAAAAACAACCTTGTATGGCAAATGGTGAAATTGTTGAAACAAAATGGCGGGAAAATATGACTGGAAAATGCCAGAATACTTGCTATTGGAGAGATCCAACATACTGAAAACTTTAACATAAAAAATACAAAGGGAAATAATCCATATTTAAGCCAAGTAGAGTTGCCTTTACTGTCTAATTCTTTCAACAGATGGTATGTAATCATTGTATGAAATTTCATAATAATCTAACCATAAATGGCAGAGATACCCAACAATTTGAAAGCTTTAACACAAAAATAACAAAGGGAAATAATCCATTTTTAAGCCAGGTAGAGTTGTGGTTACTGTCTTAATCTGTTCATCACATGGTATGTTATCATTGTATGAAGTTTCGTAAAAATCTGACAATAAATGGCAGAAATATATGCTAAATTAAAAACTTTAACACAATTGTTAACGACACCAGACACCCTAAATTACAAAGGGCAATTATCCATAATTAAGCAAAGTAGAGTTGCGGTTACTGTCTAATTCTGTACATCACATGGTATGTTATCATTGTATAAAGTTTTGTAGAGATCTGACTTTAAATGGCAGATATATATGGTACATTAAAAACTTTAACGCAATTGTTAACGACACCGGACGCCCGCCCGCCCATGTTCGCCATTTTTCGTTGAAAAATCCAGCTAAAAATCAATTGTCTGTACAAAATGCAACAATTACAATATAAACATGATACTGTAAAACACATGAATAATGAAAGACATGAATAATAATTTTCAACAAACTAATTTAAGAACAATATGTGGGGAGGGGGTACTTTGTAATAGAAGGGTCAGGCCCGGATTTACCGGGGGGGCACAGGGGGCACGTACCCCCCCACCTGGCCCCACAGATATTGACTCTCATACAAAGAAAAGGGCACAAAATCGGCACCATCAAAGCAATATCAACTCGACTTTAAGATTGATTTTAATATGCAATCATCCATCCGAGCTATTGAAAAAGATAGTAATCTAAATTGATACATTCAAGCATCTCAGGGTACCCAGATCGGGCCTTATCAAGCGTTCAAATCATTGATGGTGCAAGTGTATGGTCCCTCGATCTATACAGACACATAGATACCAATTGTTTATTGTCTATATTACACATACCTCAACAGTATATTTAAGACTGTCACCAGTGAAATTACCATGGTAACTAGCTTACGAGGCCTAAATTTGGTTATTGTGCACTCTCTTATCTTATTTACTAGTGGATATCATCGGCGTTTTCATAGCAAATTAGACAGAGAAAAGACGAGGACAGCTAGTCAAGTGCATTTTATACGTCACTACTATGACACTCGAACTTAGTTAATTTTGAAAACATGCACGATCGTTTGATGATTTTTATGGTATTAAAATTCCGAATAACTTTTAAAAAGTGACCGAGCCTTAACATAAATTAAGTATTTATGGAGGACATCGGCGTTTTTCATATCAAGTAATAGACTGAGAAAAGCCGAGTATAGCTGAATGTTTGTCATTAAAAAGAGTAAATTAAAAGTTACTTAAAATCGGAAAAAGCGAGCCTTTTATGTTGTTGTTGTTTTTTTAGAAAATGTAGGTAAATGAATTAAACTTTCAAGTAACTTTTCAAGAGTGAGCTACCCTAAAACAAGTTTTCTAACGAAAAAGAAGACAAAAATTAATCAGTGGTTAAACATTTTTTTCATCCAATCATACATTAATAGGCTTGTGTTTCGTTGATTTTTAAATCGTTGCTTTTATTTCATATAATTTTACGTGTTTAAAATACTTGTATTCTTAATGATTTTTCCAAAGGAATAAAAAAATGTGATTCTTCGAAGGATTTTCACGTTTTGGATCGTCCCAACAACCATTCTTGTAAATCCACTGAAACGTCCGAAAAACAACAACGCTGAATTTCAACACAATAAACTAAGCCTCTTATTTAAAAAAAAAACGTACCATAAACCGGCTTTTTTGGTTGTTAAATTGGAGAATTTTCTCATTGCATTTGTTGATTTTATACAAGTTACCAAGTATATTTTTTTTAGCTTCATTTTATCCTTTTAAAGTGTGATCAAAAGTGCTCAGATTTACACCTTTGACATGCAAAAATTCAAAATTTTTCCACATCTTCGGGAGGGGATACCCCTCCCGTACCCACCCCAACCGTACTCCCCTATAACGACTCCTCTGTGTCAGGCCCTGTGATCTCACTCACATTTTATAAATGCATTTTCTTTATCTATGAATATTTATAAAAAGCTAATCAATCACATGAATCTGAATTGTTACGCATTGCATCACTTTTCTACAGAAAAAAATGATAATTTACCTAGTTTTAGCTTCATTCAATTTGTTTAAAAGAGCATTTTAAAGTGCTCATATTTGCACCTTTGACATGTGAAAAACTCAAAAATTTCTATACCGTCGGGAGGGGGTACCCCTCCCGAACCAACCCCCTGTGCCCCCCCACTTACGACCCTTCTGGATTCGGCCCTGAGGGTCAATCCTTCTACTGGGTCTGCTAGAAGAAAGATAACATTACAGCGGAAATAAATAAAAATAAATACATGTAGAAGAAATAAATCAACAATTTCAACATGGCGTGTGTAGAAAGTAGCCCATTATTCAGACTTTGTGTTTAACTGACATCCTTCTGCTGTAAATAAAAGCGTGTTTTCTAATCATTACACAAATTCATTCACATAATCAGACAGCCAATAAAACAAGCTTTCTTTTCAGGGGCTGAATGATCCAGGATTTTTTTCGGGGTGGGGGGGGGGGGTTTCGAATTTTTCTAGGGGGTGTGTCATTGGGGTCTGTCAAATGCAACATATTGATAATAAAAGCTACATAACCATTATGTTAAGCACCAGGAAAAATTGCTTCGTACCACTTAAAAATGACTTACAAGCAAGAAATACAATAAAAAAGTTGTTTACTTTGCTATATTATTGCGTATGACGTCATCCATTCGTGTGCACAATGTTAAGTAAATAATCAACGCAACTACAACTGTCAAACGAGAATAATGCGCAAGAAGCAGGTTTTTAGAATGAATATTTTGTGATGGTGAATATTTTTCAGTAAATCCTTATTACCTTTTTCTGCTATGTCAGTACAATCCATTAAAAATTGTTTAAAAGTATGTTATTGCAAAAGAAGCACATGGAAGGTAGCCATTCCTGTCTTCTGCTCATAAAGTCATGTGACAGCTAATTATCATAGGCAGATCCAGGATTTCCAGTTACGGGGGGCGGAAAATTCAAGTTACGGGGGGCGGAAAATTAACAAGCAGACTGGGGGTCTAGGGGGCCGTATTCAAGGCCCCACTATGGGTCCTGGGCAAAGCCTTGACCAGAGATTCACGGTTGCTGCGACCCCAAAAGCTCATTTCTAATGGATTCAGGAACATTTCAGAACCTTTTCCGTTCCCAGGGTATACGATAAAAGCATCTAGTTATACAGTCGTTGGATTATGTTAAAATCTTACAAATACTTAGAAGCAATTATCCTTGAATTATTGTATCTTATGTCATTGTATAAGGGTAGTTCCAGTCTTGTAATTAATTGCGCGCATAGCGTGCGAAAAATTTTGACATTCGTATTTACATATTTTCCTATAAATATCATATTCTGTGATGAAAAAAACTTTGCTTTGGCAATTTTAGGGGAGGCGTACGCCGGGTCCGCCCCCGCCTGGATCCGCCTATGATTATAACCTCACAAATAGCCAAATTCGGTAGAAATTCGAAATTAGGTCATCTATTTTTAGCCGCCATGACAGTTTTCAGAAAATGGTCGTGTTTTTTCTGGAAGAATTTGGATATGTTGCAAATATAAAATATCAACAAACATATAATAGGAATGTGGAATATAAGTTAAAAGGTGTGTTTTTAATGTATTTTTCTAAAATAATTGTTGCATTAAAATGATTAATTAGAAATGGCTCGTTGAGTCCTTAGAGGTTTGAGAACCGGTGTGTCCACCATACATTTTCCAAATTCTAGGGGGGGGGGGGTCTGGACCCCCTGCTCTACCTGCCCATGCTAGATTGTTGAATAAATGTGTGATTAACTGATAGATTGATCTTTCAGTTAGAGTTCAATCCTCCTGCCAACAGACCCAGCAGAAAGATTGATCCTTCTGCTGTAATTTTATCTTTCTGCCAGATGACACAGCAGACGGATCGTTCCTTCTGGAATATTTATTTTCTTGTCGGAAATCTCTACTTACTTGTAAGAAATTTATAAATAAAGACTGTTGATAAAAAGATACTTACTATCAGGGAATTAGATATCTATGTCTCTGGTACTATGCACGAGATCAGTTTGACATATGGCGGTTAATAACATTAATTCTCACACATCTACGGTAGTATTGGCGGGAAAATCAAACATGTCTGTATTTATTATCTCCCTTTGACCGAGCACTTGTTAATCCGGAAACGGAAGTTAAAACGTTGCTATACAGGTTACTAACGGCGCTTTCTTTCATCGTTAATTGACAATTAACGCTTTTGTTATTCAATTATCGTTTTTATGTGCTGATAAGGACGTGATTAGTGAAACATGGCGAGTGCAGTAGCTGGCACAGTACGAGCGATTAAGAGAGACATCCAAGATATATGTCAAAGTGGGAATTATTATGTCACGGAAGAATTAGGCAGTCAATTTAATACTCTATCTAATGGGTTGGACCATTTAAATCTTGATGGATACTTGATGAATACATCTGCTAGTTGGCAGAAAGGATTTGATGCCTCACAAGTTAACGCACATGCAAGAAGTAAGTGTAGTGGACGCTTTTTTGCTATAAAAATCAGAATGAACAGAACCAATATGACAATTATATTGAACATGTGACCTTCCCAGCAAACATTGTAATATCGGACCGATATCGGCTATATATCGGAATATCGTTGTCGGATTTCCGACATCGGACCGATGTCTATCCGATATAGTAAATACACCGACATAGGTCCGATGTCGGCCCGATATATGCATTCAGTTCCAAAAATTTTAGTTTCGCAATTTTCATGTCCCAAATTGTATTTATGTGAGAACTTTTCGAGTTTTTACCAACTAAAATGGGTAGCTACGATATCGGCTATATATCGAAATATCATTGTCGGATTTCCGACATCGGACCGATGTCTATCCGATATAGTCAATTCACCGACATAGGTCCGATGTCGGCCCGATATATGCATTCAGTTCCAATAAATTTGGTTGCTCAATTTTTATGTCCAAAATTGTATTATGTGCCAACTTTTCGTGTTTTTACCAAATATAATGGGTAGCAACAATCGGCAAACATTAGATTGGCACCGAAACTCGTTGAACACATGTTTTACACAACAGTGTTATTTTACCTATGCACCGTACATCCGGGAACTTTTATGTCACCGCAACCGCCTTTTTTAACCGTCCAACAAATCACTAAGTATTTAGCTTTGTAAAATCATATTCATTTGATTATTGGTTGAAATTTATTTGATTTCTTTTCAACTGAATGAGTGCTGTTGATATTTCAATCCTTAAAGTGATAACAGGATAAGAAAAGTTCGTTTGGAAATTTGTAATATAAATTCGCGACCATTCAACTTCAATATTAAATCTGGAAATCGTTGTACGTTGACAATAATAAAATGTGGTCATAATGATGCAGTGTTACTTTTCTTTTATTATCAGCAGTTATGAATCAAAGCTGGCAAATAAAAAGGGATATTTAGGAGGAAAAACTGATCTCGGCATGACATCGGCTCCAGATCGGTGAACCGATATACAGCCGATATCGGACCGATATGTAGCCGAGTTGCACATCCGATGTCGTTCCGATATCAGAATCCGATGTCGGGCCGATATAGATGTTGATATCGGACCGATGTGTAATGTTTGCTGGGTTTATTTTATAGCAACTGTTATCTTTTATATACGGTTGTTTAATAATTGTATAAAGCTAGAGGTTTTTTTTTATTTTGTATAATATGTGCTTACTGACCTCATTCCATGTTCATTGGCTTATTATTGCATTAGTAATCTGGTTGGAACATATAGTCCAGTAGTCCTAAATATAAGACCCTACATAACTATTTTATCATACGGACGTTCTTCTGTTATGAAGGTCCAAATGATAAAAAGGTTTCTTAGGGTCTTATATTTAGGACTAATAGTCCAGTGATAGGATGCACGCTCAGGGATCAAGAGCTAGTTTGGGATTGAAACCCCCATCAGTGTCACCCCTTATATCTTCCAGAATGAAATTTACCTGTGATTGCTTTTTCTCAACTAAGGTGTTAATGGGTAGGCCTACCTCTGAAGGTGATACATGTATATAATTCTGTTGGTGCCAATATGTCATAGAATAAACTTAGTAAGACTGCCGAGGGGAGATTAATAAATTAAATGCCAGTAGCCCAATGATCAACGGTAATATATAGCTGCATATAAGGTAAATATGCATCAGCATGGCTGTAAAATGCAATAACTTATTTATTTAGTGAAGCTAATTATGATGCATTATTCATCAAAATTAATAGGATAATATTTGCCCTAAGGTTTAATTAGTTTTCATTCATCAGCTCAGTTAACCTTTAATTATGCATCCTGCTGCCAGTGCCACTGTAGAATCTTATATCTGTACCTTACTTATAGCTTATCAAGCACATTCCATAATCAGATTCCAGAAATCTGGTAGTGTCTTGATATCTACATGAATAAGAATACTGGATCAGAAAGAACAACAAGTGAATGGTCTTATAGCACTCATTATCATCATTTTCATCATCTTCCTGGTAAGGGACAGGAATCTAATCTAGATTGTACTAAGTCCCGCTGGACACTGTTGGAACTCATCTCATAACACCCTAATTTAGAAAGAACCCAGCCCATGACAGGGAGAAGAACCGTTTTAAGATTGCTCCTCATCCATATCATAATTATTAAAGACTGTAATTTGCATGTAGAACAATTCTTTAAATCCCATATGAGTCAATACACCCAAGATTCTGTTTAAGTTTGCACAAAGGCAAATGGTGTTGTGTTTTATAGAAATATCAATACAGTTTGAAATAGCATTATAGTACATCCTCTCTTGAGCAACACCCAATGGGAGGTACTAAAAAGTGTTGCTCTTCAGAGGTTGTTGCTCTGCAGAGGTTAAATTCAATTAAAATTACACCAAAGGGAAATAACAAAAGACATTGTTGTGCAGATGATTTGTTCTGTAGAGGGCCGCTCAGCAGAGGTTATACTGTATTAGATAATCTTATTTCACTTGCTTATGGTATTTCACTGTACTCTATAACCTGATAAAAATCAATGTTCCAACAAATGACCTTCTAAGTAGTAAGGGGACACCCTACCACATTGCTATAAAAACTATCTTGAAGGCAGGGTAGTAAAAGTGTCGTCTATGCTACAATTGGTTTATAGTAACAATAAGTGATAAGTTGTAGGGTTTAGAAGTCTTGATATTGAAGGTGTATCTTAGACTAGGTGTGATGCTATGCTGATGAATGTAACAAGTAGCCACATTTATATCTTTCAGATGCTAAAGATAGCCTTGATACCTTGGGTGCCACACTTTTTGATTATAAAAGTAAAATGGGAAACACAAGTATAAGTGCTTGTCAAGAAAATGAAATTAGAGAACGACACAACTGGGCTAAGAATAGTTTACTTACAGCAGAAAAGGTAATCCCTCATGTTTTAGCTTGAAAAGTTGTGAGATTGTATATCTCTTTGTCTTCATGTAGTGGAAGAATACTATCTCTACATATTTTAACTTGGTCTTTAATGATATAGATGCTAAAATGACTCCGTGGTGTGACTGAGTGGTTACGTTTGACTAGTAATCATTGGATAACCAGTTCTGCCTTGGTTCAAGTCACATCTAAAATCTACCTGATGATGATGATGATGATGACGATGATGATGGCGGTGATGACAATAATAATGATGACAATAATATTGATGACAATAATAATGATGACTTTAAAAATGATGATGATGGTGATGGTGGTGATGATGATGATTATGATGATGATGATGATTATGATGATGATGATGATAAGTTAGTAAAAAAATGCAAAACCATAATTTCTAAAAAAAATATTTAGAGCAGTGACAGTGTTGCCTTAAAGCTAAGACTACCATGTTATTCTTCTACTACCTATTGAAATTAAAAAAATATATAAAGAATTCACACTGCAGCATATTTTTAGTGATTTGAGTACATGTAATGTCATACATAATTAGATTTTTGTTATTTTGTATCACAGGAATTGGCACCATTTACCACAGGAGCAGCAGATAGAATTAAACAATTTGGTGATCATATCGGTGTAACAGATAGATATACTGGTTACCGTAACAACCTGACACGTGGAACCAGAGAACCATTTAAACTTGGTACATCTTGGATGGATAAGAATACCCAGGGTGGATTCTTGAGAAGTAGTTTTAATAGGTCAAACAGTGAGTAATTTTCTTATGTATTGATAATAAAGTTTATGCCTGGGTCTGTGGCACTTTTTTGGGGTTTTTTTGGCCTAACATCTGTGGCACTAATGGCTATATATGCCCAGAATTCCTATTCTAGTGTCCTGAAGGGGTGGCTGATTTGAAACCAACCAGGGCTGGTTATTATGAGCTTGCCAAGAATATTCAATAATTATGTTGATTGTACTATTAATTAGGTATATGGAGAAGTTTAAATCAATTGAACTTACTTCTAAAGCTAGTATTCCACATACCTATCATCGTGACTTTTCTAGGTAGCATGAAGCAAATTTTCTCAGGCTTACTTTGCTCATCTTTGTTCTTAACATAGATCTAGTAGTTATTTAGCTTTTATTAATAATACATGTATATTGCATTATTCTGCCAACAATGTATAATGTGCTTGTAATTCGAAAGTTTGGACCCCCCTAGAAAAAGTTTGGACCCCCCCCCCAGAAAAAAATCCTGGATCCGCCCCTGGTCTGTTGTGGAGATATGACACACTTCAGTTGTGGAGACGTCACTACAAACTAGACTTCATGTCAGAGAGAAAAGGGCTAAACATTCTTTTCTAAACTTCATGTTCATATTTTATGAACACATATACAGTAAAGTACTCCTCTCAGCTCTGTATAAGACCATTTTGGTTAATGAAAAAGCATGCAATTTTTGACAATAATCTAGTCCTAAATGCTCAATTTGCAAAACAAAAGGTTCCTAAATAAAGACTATTCCACTATTAAGACCATTGACATTGATGGTCCTATTAGTGGAACATAACTATAGTGTGATATTTTAATATATTTATAACAGCATTTGCTGGTATGCCACAAACAACAAGTCAATCAATGGTAGCTCCATCTAGTGGTAAAGTTAGATTTGGTACAACACAACCAGCTACAGTCAATACTAGAGGTAAGTTATGTATTTATTACAGCATTTGCTGGTATGCCACAAACAACAAGTCAATCAATGATAGCTTCATCTAGTGGTAAAGTTAGATTTGGTACAACACAACCAGCTACAGTCAATACTAGAGGTACATTTTATTTAATTTAATATAGTTCATACAAAATAACAAAATGTGTTTGTGTAAACATTGAAAATTGAACCAATTCATTCCAGAGGTAGCCAGTATTAAAAATAAAAGTTTTATACTAGTTAATTTTAACAAAATTAGTGTGGCAGATAAACCACCACCCCTTGGTCAATCATGCTTGTAATGGTAGAACGCGTAACCACTACTCCAACACAAAACTCATAAAACATATTAAAATAATATCCAAAGGAAGTATTATGATAAAAAGTCAAAATCTTTAAAGCCACTTAATATAGGAGAAAAGGTTACAATTCAACAAGGAGCCTGGAAACCTGCAGAAATAACTAAGCAAAATAGTGAAAGATCATACACTGTAAAGACCCCAGATGGAGGAGATAGGCTTTACTTTGATATTTCAAAATGCATATCGATTATTGATTGAGAAAAAAATATCAACGACTACACATCAATATCATTGGAATCGATGACTATTGCATTATATTGCTTTACCATGTCACATTCTCAGTACTAATTTTGTATCTAAATATTTGCTTGAAAGCTGTCCAGTTTTATAAAGTTACCCCTGATATATATTTGAAAATAAAAACTGAATAAATATTTAGTTATATTTCATTCAAATAGTGACCGTACACACTTGGGGGATGCTTACAAATAAGAAGTAAAGGTTTCAATATAAAAAGTAAATAATCATACATTCAATGTATAAAGGAACATTCAAAAGGAATATATGACTTATTATAGACTAAATAGATTAGAGTATTTGAAATTCAACTCCGTATAACTTACAATGTAAACCTTATAAATTAGTTAAACTAATTTACATAAAAGTTCAGTATTGATTGAATGTTATTGAAAAACAGAATAATTTCAGCATGTCACACTTGGAAAGAAAATATTCTTAAATTTAAAAGTCTCAATAATAAACTATTTGCTGGCATCATAAATTTTAAATTCCCAAGGTCTTGGTCTTTATTATACAGATAATGTAAAATAGCTACAATGTATGTATTTGGTCTTTAAAATGCAGATTATGGCAAATAACTACATATATAAACCAGTGGGTCAACTCAAAACTAACAGGGCTTAACATAAATTTTAAAAGAGGGTTGCCTGGTTGGACAACCTGCTATACATTTAACTTAACTGAACCAAATGTTTACTTGCAGTAACAAGTTACCCGACCCCAAATATTGATTGTCGGGGCAATCTTATATGTCGAGCCCAGAACTCGTGCTTATTGTGTTTATTAAGGTGGTATGGTACATCTGACTTTTTTTAGATTTGTATATAATTTTTGGTACCGTTGTAAACTTGACGATATTTCCGATTCGGATCTACACTTTATTTGACGTCATTATTGCTAATAACGTTACCATGACGTCGTAAACATGACGACCGCGTGCACTTTTTACGTCAGTCGACAATGGTAAGAAAACGTCTATCATGTGTTGTTAAATCTTTATTTTCCGCGCCACAGCAACAAATTATACATCAATTTAAAGCTTACATCATTATCTACCACCTGAACAGTGTAAATATACGTTTAATATTAAAATATTCGAAAGAGACAAAAACTTCCTAATTGGCAACATCAGAAAAAATCCAGAAAAATTGCCTTCAAACCGGTTTAATGAAAAATCTGCCCGATAAATTTTTGCCAAGTTTTGATATGATGTTAAGCATGGTATAGACTTTCATACAGCAGAATTTGAGAAAAGTTGTCTGTACGATTTTTCCGCTGTATGTGTTTAAGTATTATCGTATGACGTCAAAAACGTCATTCTGACGTCAAGATAAAGGATTGTCTGCTTGTCATAACCACGAATACTTGGTCATATGTTTTATTTTTCTAGACAAAATGACCAGGAACATGAAAATATATAAAAATTGTATAGTTTTAACATACATATCAAAATCGAAAGATAAATTCAAACATAAAATTTTTAATAAAGTAAGCCTTTATACATCTCTAGATACATTTACACATACATTCAATAGACTTAATTTGGAACTTAAATTTGAGGGTGTTTCCGTCCATGCACAGGTGATCAAAACAAAGTTTGTTACACATTATTGCTGAAAAAACACACGCTACAGATTAAACAGTATTGTTCTTCGTGGTCTGACGATGCTCAACAATAGACAACAAAATAGACAACTCCGTACATCTTAAATGATTTTGCCGATGTATTCCATATACTCGTATTCTTTAATATCGACATGTCTTTGTGGTCGCCTTAAAAAACAATTTTTTTATGCCTTGTATATTATATAAGTATTAAATCAGTATATTGATATTTCATATATATGCGTGCAAACTATTTTTAAAAGTTGTAAACACATGGAAAATGGTGATCGATTTTTCGCAACATGCGTTCAAGTGTTATCGGTACGACGTCAAAAACGTCATTTTGACGTCAAGATATAGTGCTGTATAGTATAAAACTCGGCATTGGATAAAAAAGACTTTCTCTTGAAAATTTACTATAATTGCAAACGTTCTAATAGCTAGCCAAATAAATGTCACCTAGATGAAATTAAAACTATTTATCCTGAAATCGAAATAAAACAACTTGGGTACAGTCCCGAATTTTTAAAAATAGGTGCATACGTAAATGACGATGCGTCTATCTGTAACTTTATTGTTCCAGACGGAAAAGTATTAGCGAATGCCACACAGGTAAATGGTTTGAATGTATATGTTCAAAATGGAACAAGGTTGCTTTGTAAATACGGTTACGAATTTGACGCATTTCGCCCAAATGAATGACTTTCCTTGTTTATTGACTGAATAGACACATGAACAAGTAACATAAAAATCTGTATGCACACAACAGTCTCATATTTGACTTTCAATTCTGTATAACTAAACTGCATGATATCATTTGATTCATAAGTGATTGGTGATAACTTGTTGATAATTAAAGTCATATAGCGAGCTAAAATTCACGTACACTGACATTTCGAGGATGACCTGACAAGAGGGGAACTATGCTTCGCTTGAAAACAACACTAACTAAAAAATGTTGAAATCGTCAATGAAAATGAGCTTTATGTGACACCAGGACCATAAAGACATTTCGGTTTTGTAAAACATCTGGAATTGATTCATCTCATAATTGCCGAGTTTTCTCATAAAGGGTCTGTTTTTTACCGATAAAATGCCGCCGTTTTGAATTTTGGTAAAATCTTATGTGTTTTTGATTATTGACCCTTACGTAATATCCTTTATCTATTGTACTATTTTTTTCAAGCTAAAATGAGTGTCTTCAGCCAAATTAAAAGGCCGTTATGAAAACAATTGATTATTAACATTATATTAACTACATTACTTTCTTTCATATTACTGTATGAAGGAAGATTTTTTATGTTATACTTATCATTCGCCTTGCATTTTCCATGTGATTTTCATACTTTTGAATAAGAGTTTGTACTCAACAATATGTGTAAAAAATTAAAAATGCTGATTTAATACATTATTTATAATATTCAATACATAAACTATACAATCTTAATATATTTTCATGTTCTGGTCATTTTGTCTAGAAAAATAAAACATATGACCAAGTATTCGTGGTTATGACAAGCAGACAATCCTTTATCTTGACGTCAGAATGACGTTTTTGACGTTATACCGATAATACTTAAACGCATACAGCGGAAAAATCGTACAGACAACTTTTCTCAAATTCTGCTGTATGAAAGTCTATACCATGCTTTACATCATATCAAAACTTGGCAAAAATTTATCGGGCAGATTTTTCATTAAACCGGTTTGAAGGCATTTTTATTGGATTTTTTCTGATGTTGCCAATTCGGAAGTTGTTGTCTCTTTCGAATATTTCAATATTAAACGTATATTTACACTGTTCAGGTGGTAGATAATGATGTAAGCTTTAAATTGATGTATAATTTGTTGCTGTGGCGTGGAAAATAAAGATTTAACAACACATTATAGACGTTTTCTTACCATTGTCGACTGACGTAAATAGTGCACGCGGTCGTCATGTTTACGACGTCATTGTAACGTTATTAGCAATAATGACGTTAAATAAAGTGTAGATCCGAATCGGAAATATCGTCAAGTTTACAACGGTACCAACAATTATAAGCAAATCTAAAAAAAGTCAGATGTACCATACCACCTTAATGAAAGATATCGAGTAGTTTTGTTCTGACCCATCAAAATGATCTATCAGAAATTATGGAGTAAGGGAAATAACTCTAATAATTATTGCTTGTTATTCAGTTAAGTGTACATTTAACACTAAGTGGCAATTGTTGGTCTGTATGAAGTTAAACATTGCAATATTAATTAAGGATAGTCATGATATTGTGATACAGTACAGTTATTGCATTAACCTACTAGCTCTAAGCCTAGGGCTAGAAAAAATATATTTAGACTAGTGAAAATTACTTAATTCATAAAATCAGCACAATAGGACTGATTAATATGCATTTCTGAGAATATTTTCAAGAGTGAAATGTTACTTTCTTATCTCACGAGTTGTTTAGTTCTGAGTTTTGTTAGAGATATTTTACGATAGTGTAACATGTCATTTCTTCTCCAAGATGATGTCATTTATCTTCTAAGATGATGTCATTTATCTTCTAAGATGATGTCTTTTGACAATGAAAACTGTAAAGGATTATATTTTTCACTACAATGAAATTGATATTTTCATTGTATAAATTCATCGAAAAACATCACATTTTTAATCATTAACCATGAACGATTGTATTCTATTTCCAGGTTATCAGACAGTTGACAGTTTATATCCCCGTAGTAACACAATGTTCGTAGACGATGCTGCTAGTCGTAGCCAGGCTTTAGCTAATCTCAAAGCTGCCAACTCTTTAAATGCTACTGCCTGCAACGGTCAAGGTTTTACCGCGATGAGACGAGGACACAAGAATCTCTCTGTGCAGGAACAAGCTGGAATTAACACAACGTATCCTGGAAAGACCGAATACATGACCAGATATAAATGTCCAGCACAAAATGTCCGTACTAGCGATTTTACTGTTAACCCAACACCAAATTTCATGTGTAATGGTCGACCACTAGGCTTGACAACGTACAACCCATGTTTCACCGAGTATCAGACCAGATATGAATGGCCGGATGGTAATAAAATTGTCAAATTACCATGGAGACGATGTTAAATACTTATTATATGTAGTTGACATTAGCCAAATCCAAAGAAATTTAATAACATACTTATTCTGTAGGAGTTGACTTTATTATGTACAAAAAAGTATTACATTTTCATATTATTTTGATAAAAAAATCTGCAATATCGAAAGCAGAATTTGTTTTTAAGATTACTTTTTCCTCTTTTTTATAACTGCCGACCTTTATTAATTAACAAACCGTCTTTTACATGTTAACAAAATGTACAATACACTATACTTAGCTGATCATGTAATCCTACATATTTGGAACTTAGTTCTCAATGTGTTATATAATCATTTCTATTCAGGAAATATGGGAATCATGATAAAATACTAATTTAAATACTGTGTACTTTCATTTATCAACTATACTATATATATATATATACTACATATTTATAAATTGTACATATATTAGCCAGCTAGTCTTTAATTTTATTTTATAAAGACTAGAATGGTGAAGTAAGGTTGATACAAAATGAACATGAAATAGGTATTCATAGATGTGTCTGCTTCCTGATCTCAGAGCTCAGAAAGCAGACCACATGTTCCAAGTACAGAAAAATCTACAATCTGAAAATCTAATGACTTCCTGGAACGTCGGGATGCATGAGGTATACCGGGTTAGGTATTTTCCTTGGTAAGAAAGTTACAATATAATTAAGAAGGTAAAAGCTGGGACTAAAATACTGCTTGTTTTGGAGAGTATTCTGAAAGGTCAGGATTAGTTTTTACTGTACAGTAAACAAAATCAAGACATTAAGATTTTTAACAGTTTTTTATAGTTGCACTTTATATAAATATTTTGTTATAGAGCTATACATGTATAACTATTATATTATATCATTGTTATGGTATATATTTTAAATTGTTTGTGCTATCATTGTTAGACCATGACATAAGATTCTGAAATATACATTTTTTATAGATTTTTTTATTGTAAATGTAGTATGTCTTCGTGTATTTACCTATCAGTATTTATTTCAGTATTGAGTATGAATTTTATGTTTGAAAATTAATTTAAATACTTCTTAGCATTTTTTCCTTATGCATAGTTCGCACTGTTCTGGTGTACAGCCCTGATACATTCCGGTTTGGACGTCGGGAAAACTGGGACTGCAACTGTAGTGGCGTTGTGAAGAACCATATTAAATGGTGATAAACCTTGTTAAATTGGTGATCACTGGGGAGTGGCTCCAGTGGTTTTTACAATTTAAATACAACTGGGATTCACCAAGGAGCACAACCAATGCCAGCTTATTCCTGGGAGATCTGGGTGCAATCACTGTAGCTTTTCTGGCATGATCAGTCCCTCAACCTTAAAACCACCAGGTAAGATGGTAGTAAAACTGGTACGAACTGTGTGTATAGTGGAGATTCAATGACTACCAGTTCGGCCCCTTGATTTTCATAAAATCATCCTGATCCACCGGTTACTAATTATGAGATAGCACCAGGTCATACACTGGAACAGTGTGAACTTGAGTATGATATATATCTATGTAACATAATTGTGAGCAAAGAACAGGATAATATAGTCAGTACTCAGATGTATATGTATTTTTTCCATGTATATTGTGTTTTTTCTTGTTGAGATTGCCTGTGATATTTGTTTGCAATAATGTTTTTATATATAAACAGTTTTAAGATATATTTTTGTTAACCTGGAGAATTTTTAAGATTTTAAATATTCCATTTGAAGCATATTACTGGGTACAGAATTTGGTGCAAATCAAATACTTTATCTATCAAGCAAAATGATTAATACCTCTTATATCCTCACTTTTTTATATAACTGTGTACTTTAGCCTTTACAGGGAGCATTATACTATGCACATGTCATTTTCATCGGGGTTATTTTCATACAGACTTGTTAAAGATTTTCTTTGGTTAAGTATACATATAATTTTACGAGAAGTGTATCTGCGTGCAAGTAAATGAACATATAAAACTTTTTTCCATGATATTTAAACCAATGTCAAGGATGATACCAAAATTAATTAGAAACAAATGTATGTTTTATTCATTGTAATTTCACTGAAACCTTCACATAGTTACTTGAAAAACAAACAATGACAACCAAGTTTAGATATGCAGCTCGAGAACTCTTTATATTTCGACTTTTTTGTGAAAGAGTGTAAAGTGTGTGTGTGTGTTTATATCTTGTGTAAATAATTCATAAGTTAAAGTATATATTATGCTTGAGATAGAATTACCCAAAATGCACTTGATGTGAAATTGTTCAATGTTATGCTCATGAGTAAAATTGATAGGAATGGTCCTGAAAATCAGGGTTTTAATGCACTGATAAAGGGTTTGTTATTATTTATAGTAGTAGTAATAATAATAATAATAAAAACTTTATCTAACGAGTCTACACATTTGGATAAATTTGATCTTACATGTGGTTCCTATGTAAAAGCTGATGAAATAATGAAATTCAGAAATTTCAAGTTTTTATAGATTTTGATCTTTCATTCATGTATGCAATATTGCAGACTAAGAATCTGCAACCTGAGGATCTGGTTCTTAGAAAATGGACCTCATTCCCCAAGCATTCCATATTTCAACATGGGTTGGTATGACATAACACGACATTTCACGACAAGCATTAGGGCTCTTCTATAATATATGGTATTTATTTGTGTCTCTATACTAATGTTATGTGGTATGAATATTTTGTTACTAATTTACTTCCTCCCTCATTCCAAGCACAATGCTGTGTAGAAATAGCACAAAGTTATATCTTTATTATTTCTTATAATCATGTTTTAGAGATATCATTAATGTTCTGTTGAATTTTGTTTTCTACATGAAATTAAAAAAAATAAAATTTATATTTTTATCATTTTCTTATTTGTGTTTTCATATATTTTCCAAACATTTATTGTCAGGCAACACTAAGCTTGCCTTGAAGTTGTATGCTATCTAAGCCCGACTATGTTTTCAACAATAACAACCAACAACTGTCCTACATGATTTACAATCAGTGGTAGGAGGAAGAATGGTCATAGAAATTGACACTACGCCAGACTTACCATTTCTAAATATTCATTATCTGTCCATAAAGGATTATGGTATACTTGGACAAACTAAGTCGCATGCCTTTGGACACAAAGGATTACTTTGTTATGCAAATTAGCCACTTGTCTAAGGGGGTGGTTATAGCAGCCACAGCACTGTCAATTATTTCATGACTAAGCTCCACGAAAGTAAACTCTGACTGGGAATCAAATCTAAGAGCCCTCAATCAGAAGACTTGTGTGCTACCGATCTAGCTGGGTGGCAAATAATCACTCAAATAACTATCTGATTGGTTTATAATGAAAAGGAATGACAGATCAGATCAAACCAACAGAACGGGTGAGTTTTACACCAGACATAAATTATAATGTATAAACATCAGAACTACTCAATAAATCATTTCTACTAATGGAAAAATATATGGGAATCAACCACAATAATGAACTATCCAAATTGTTCAGCGTCTACAAATTCTGATAATGGAGATTTAATTGAAGTTATGATGGCAATACAATCTAACTCTGATATCAGAATTGCTACGGTTTGAAGCAGAAAACAGTGAAAAGTCAGCCTCCACTCAAAGTTTTCCTTTTCAACATGTTACAGTAACAAGAAGTCTTTGAATTGGAAATCTTTGGTAGGTTTTTCATGGTGTTTACAAAAAGTATAAAATTGGCATTGGAAATGTGATGCACAGCAAATAGTAAACACTTTTCTTGTTTGTTTGGGTTTTACAGCACATCAACACAGAAAGGTTATATTGCGCCGAAAACACTTTTCTGCCTAGCCTAGAGTAGGCACCTAGTAAGTCTGACAAGAATTCAAATACTTACAGCTGTATAAAATTCTAGTCAAGGTAGATTTTCACTGTTTTCTTCTTCGAGACCATAGCTTTTCTGATGTCATAGTCACATGGTATTGCCACTGTAGTGTTATACTCTAGAAATTAAAGTCAAACAACATAAATAGACAATACTATTCAAATACCATTTAATTTTATTTCTTACAAGTCAAAATTACAATTAACATTTATATACAATTTAATATAATACATGATATAAACAATGAAACATATCAATTCTATACGTACATAAATCATTATAAAACACTATTTACAGTGACATACATGTACCTGACTGGTGTTGTCTGTTTACTAGTTTACTATAAATATTGAAATATTTGAACATGAATACAATACTAGTTGCACCACAACCTTTTTTCCTCTAATTACTTTGACCTTGGCAAAAAAACCTGTTGTCAAAAAATAGTTATAGTTGAATCCCCATCCCATAAACAAACGCTGCTTCTAAGTGCCACAATGAGCAGGGCTTGACATTCATTTTAAAACTAGGTTGCCCAGTTGAACAACCAGCCATATGTTTTACTTGCGCAAATCAAATGTTTGCTTAGCAGTAACAAGTTGCCCAAACTATAAAGTTAATAAGTCACCAGGGGCATTAAGACAACTTTAATGTCGAGCCCTGATGACATATCTAACGGTAGTTTCTGGAATAATACCTTCATTATAATTAGATGACATAATAGCATCCTACTAATAAATGTTTAACTGTGTTTTTTGTAAATAATATTTAACATTTATTAATTTTTCTTCTCTTTTTGTCAAACATAGTATCAATCTGAAAGTCTAAATCAGTCAATTTTAAGTATTAACAATATTCAAACATGATTTCAATAAAGAAACATAAACATGTTACCACTAACCAGCACCACACAGTAAATAAACATAATCAACAATTGTATATTACACTCAAACCAGTGAGCAATATAATATGTCTGATTAACCTAGATACTAGTGATTAACAGATTATCCTAAAGCAATATACCAGGGCCATTTTCTCTCCTCTCTCCTGCCTTTTTTTAAGTCTTCCCTATGCAGAAATAGTTACTTTGAAATATCTACTCTCTGATGCATCAAGGCCCTTTTTCTTCTTTCTGTCTCCATGCCCTTTTCTGAGTTCAAAAATAATCACTAACTATACAAAAAATACCTATCTCATAAAATCCAACATTTCTTTGAATATACACTGACACAAAACTTGTCTCTATACATGTTTATAATCACAGATCAACACTCTCTATCATGCCAGTCATCAAAAATTAGATTCTACCCACATCATGTCATCTACACAAGCATCCAACCACCACGTTCACAATCACTAGACAGCAGTTCCTCTCTCCAGGTTCTGTTTAATCTCGGCAGTATATGTACCATAAAATCTTTCCAATTTTTTGTTAAATTTAGCATTTCTTTCATTAATATAGTCAATATCTGCATCTTCATCATGTGCACGCCTTCTACTGTACTTGGCTCTCTTCTCAATCCTGAATAAACATAACATTGTTAATATTATAAAATATTCACAATAAAATACAGCAAATGATGAGTCAATATGCAAAAAATTAATAAAATCTTAACACATTTTACCATATTGAAGATATTGGTCCAAAATACACTGGGGTCCAAAAGCTTCTTTCTTACAGTCATGTTAAATTTTGATGTTTTAGATATACTTCACATCTTGTAGTAAGTTTCACTCATAATATACATTTTAATATGAAGCTTCAATTATGTTCAATCATATCTCCCTTTCGTAAAAACATAGTTTTTGTTGAAAAATGGCTTTTATTTTGTGCTTTTTGAACTCCCTACAAATATTCAAGTTTTTAGAGAACATATGAAAAAAAAATGTGTAAAGAAACTTTAGACACCAGTGTATATCCTGAGTTTAGGACAACACAACCCTACCTAGCAAATATCACCTACACTCAAGTTTTTGGGGGTAAAATTATAAAAAAAATCATTATTAAAAATGAATATTATTATATTGTAGAAGACTATTAATGAAAATCATAATCGGTTCTGTAACAAAATAACTTGGGAGCCTACCCTACCTAACTTTTTTCAGACCATAGTCTTTAACACAGCGTTTTTATTTTGGCTTACAGCTGACCTCAAAATTATTTCATGCACAAGAAATAAAACAAGAGCAGTCTTGGGACAGCACTTGAAAACTTGTGTTAATTAAATAAATCTTTATGACACAATTTTATTTAAGAAAGTGAAATGGAAAGTGTTGCATTACGATTACATTTTAACAAATTTTGCAAAGTTCACAAAACAACAAGATAACAATACATACTGTTTTTCTAAATCTTCCACCATTCTATCAACAGCTTCTTTAGGATCTTTCCTTTGTGTTAGACCTAATGTATTCTTTGTGGCATAAAAATCTTCACCCCTGAAAACGTATAAGTAAAGTTGCATTGAAAATTTGGCAGCAGCAAAGCAGTGTTCTGGTATTGACAATTTTAGAGCTAACTAACATACAACTGCAAAAGATAATGCTTTTATGAATAAAAAATGATTTTAGTACACTTTAGTGACTTTCATTAAATATTTCTCATAATATAAAGCCTGTCTAATACAGACACGTCTCCTGTTGGGTATACTCGGCTGTACAAGAGTTGACTGGTATGAGTATTGGGCTTCAATCGTGTCTGTGGATTAGTTGGTACAAGTTAGACTCATTAGACTCCATGTAGTTCGAGTAAGTACAAATAAAGCACAGATATACTCTGTCAAGCAAGATTTGTCACAATATGATTTGCATATGATTTTTATACAATTGTTAAACGTTTCCAAGAACTGTCTGGTACAGTCTGATACAGTCAAGCATGACCAAACACAACATTTACTCAATTTCTTGACATTCACAGGGTTTACATAGGGTCTTGCAGACTTTTGTTCCATATGATTTATTTACAGTATTGACAAAGTTCAGCTCACTCGTGTAGTGGACTTCATGTTTGGTTGTATATACAGTCTTGTACAATTGCTTAAACAATCACACGCAGACAATACATCCGTGTCAGTTTTTTGAAAGTTTTAAAAATCATGCACTGCTTTCACGGACACACTTGAATGGCCCGAGTGTAGCTCAGGTCAGAACACGGTTGGTTCAGCTGTATTTACAGTTTACATGGGTGGCCAACCATACAAGCAGTGTGTTTTGTGTAAGACAGGCTTAAGTGACAAAGGTCAGTTTGCCTAGAAATATAAAGAATTCATTTTAACACAACTACTAACAATGACAAGAAAGTAAAAAAATAAAAAATATTCTTACATTTTATTTTTCTGTCTATCATAATCTTTGAGATCAGGTTTAAGAGTTTTTGTATTTCTTTGATATTGTCTAAATGTGGCAGCCTCATAATCTGAAATAATAATAAAAAACATCATAATATACAAATATCTATAAACATAAATTAATACTCATACATACAAATACAGTCATCATTATCTAAGCATGTTTGAAAGTTCAAAACTTTAAAAAAACTCAATTTTACTATTCCAACAGGTTTTAAATACAGGGAAAGAACCCCTCTTTAGACCCAAATATCCTAAACTACAAGACTTGTCCAGAAAACTTTCCTCCATGATGACATGGGACGTTATATTTTTTAGTTCATGATAAAAAGTGTAAGCTGTGTTGCATAGTAGTCACATGATCAACAACTGAATGTATGACGTCACACTCATGTGTGAGGTATCTTTGTTCTCAACTTGTTCAGATGTTCTGTTTGATAGGTAATATGTAAGCCTGTATGTGAGAATAGTGTGTATGTGGAATGACAAGTGGAGAATATGACATTTGTTATACTTATTGTTTAAATAAACATTGTACATAATATGTTGTTGACACTGTGACATATATTTAAGAAAATGTCATTTTGCAACTACATAAATAATTCATACATATTTAACTTTCATTTTGGGAGTTAAAATGAAATCAACTTGAAATAACTTGCAAGTACTACTTTTTGTTAAATTCAAGCCCTGCATAGTAACAATAATATTTACCTGAGAATCCAGGATCAGGATTTTTCTTTTTCTTCTTACGTTCCCATTTCTCTGCCTCATCAGCTCCAACTTCTAATAATTTAACTCTGTCATACTCTTCACCACGAGCCTCTGCTTCCTAAAACAATAATAAACAAGAAATGTAATGTGGAAACCACATTAAACCGGATTTATAAACTTTAACGCAAAATTACAAAGGGAAATAATCCATAATAAAACCAGGTAGAGTTGTGGTTATGTCTTATTCTGTTCATCTGTGGTATGTTATCATTGTATGAAGTTTCATAAAGATCTGACAATAAATGGCAGAGATATATGCTAAATTGAAAACTTAAACACAATTATTAACGACACCCGATCCCAAAGGAATCCCTGGTCAGTTATTTAGAGTTTCAACCTAAGCATTAGGAATTGCTCCAATAAAAGGAAAAAAATTGATACAGGTTTGCAGTTGCAAATTGTGATTAACAATTCATGGAAACTCATATTCATATAAGCACAATCCAATTTTTTAAGGGATCCTGATGGAATCCCCAGCTAAAATCACAGGGTTCCTCCCAAGTTTTGGGAGTCCTCAGAATTCCCAGACACTGTTAGTGGCTGGTGGGGCACTAGATGGCTACATTGATCCTTAACTGTGTTAGTGTGTGCAGATGCGTCTTTAGTTGGTGCTAGATGTAGAATCAGGGTCATAAAGCATGACTTTAATAATTTGGTATTGAGTATGGTCTGGATTGTTCCCAGGTAAATTAAGATGTTGAGCAATTGGAGTATCTTTATTTCATCTCATAAGTTCTTTTTTATACACTCGCTTTAATGCCTTGACATCACAATTTTTTTAGATTATTTTACAGAGGCCAGTGCATCTAACCTAGCTTTCCTGGACCATTGTATATAAACAGTACTCACTTACTAATCCACCAGGCCTGAAACTTTTCCATATACCTAATTAATTGAGGTAAATTGACAATTTAGTCAAAGTTCCATGGAAGGGTATAGCCGCCCCAAGAAGGATTCAAACCTGTACCCTTTGGACACAAGTTTGAAATCCTGACACACTACCAACTGCACAACAGATCCAGGTTAATTCTTAAGGTCAGAAAACAATATATCAAACCTTTCTCTTCTTCTCCTCTTGTTCTTCCCATTCTACAAACTTTCTCTTCTGTTCAAAGTTAGCAGGTAACTTTTTACGTCTATCTTCTTCTACAACTTCTTGATGATTCATCTTTCTTGCCTCATTCTGAAATAAACAGTACTATGTAACATAGAAGAACAGTCACCTCCAAACATGGCTAGAGTGTTGTCATACAGGATCTATAATGTATCCATGGGGGGTCACGTCAAGATGACCTTTGTGTAGACTAATCAATGTGTAGCTTTTATCTAGACGAAACACTATTAATAGCAATTTGATTTCAAAATTTCTATTTTTAGACCAAGGTTTGCAAGCTAATTTGACAGCGGTATTACTCACAGTCTGCAATTGGACGGCTCAGTTCAAATTGCGTGACATGGACGATGAAAACAAATTATTAAACAACGATTTCGTCATAAATACTATAAAGAGAAAGTCACCTGAACGTGACTAGATCTAAATTAGCAAGTAGGTGAGCAGAAAATTTTAGATCAGGTTTTTATCAGATTGATGGCTGACCAACATACTAATCCCATAAAAAATTTAAAGGTTCACCCAGATCTGCAGGTTTACAGGACAGGGCTGAGACTGTCCAGCAAAGAATTTGATCTCATGCACACAATTTTCGATTCATCAAATAATGTAAACTGTCTTCAGTCCTATAAGAATTGGTTCGGTCAGCCTGTAAAATTTTGATCCTCACAGGACCTACTGTCCTGTAATGAACTGTTGAGTTTTGCAGTGACTGTAAGAACTATGATATTAACATGAGAAGGCGTTAAATAGTCAACAACAATAGGCAGGGACCAGGAAATCGCCGGTTTTTCGGTTTTCGGACCGATTTTTTCATTTTGGACCGATTGAGATTTCAAAATCCGTAAAAAAATCGGTCCGAGAAAAACTCGCAAAATTTGACCTCAAACCTTTAATTTTCAAAATTTTCAAGAAAACGTATTGATAAAATGTTATCATACATCGATCAGTTGAATAAACCCACTTGTTTATTGCAGTAATATCCTGCTTAATTGTCCATAGGTTATATCAAGGACCCTGTATATGTATCCATGGTTACATGTATCATCGGGGGTTGACGCAGTGATATTTTTTTAAGATCGAGCACAGCAAGGTACGCTTGATTTGCACTCGATTAATTTGAAGAACAGCAGAAGAATATGTTCTTACTTAATCGTGTCCATCGAACCGATTACGTTTTTCAATCGGTCTGTTTGAAACCTGTAAACTTGTTAAAAACAATAATGTTTTGTAAAAAATGTTTTATGAATAATTAAAGAAAACAATTTAATTGCTTTTGTTGTCAATTCCTGATTGATGTATTCGTTTAATCTTTAATTTGTTTGACTTGATTCTTGATTTATTCAGGGAATTAGATCTATGTCTCTGATTTATTTTACGTCTTAAATTGAGGTGTGAATAATAAGAAATTATCTTAGGACATGTATCCACGCAAATTCTTATAAATCGAAGGTACAGTTGTTGATGATCAAAATTCAACCTCGCTTCTCTCTTCTTTGATGAACAAATGATTGAGGACCAGTTTACGGATGACGTCACAAGCACCTGCTACCTATATTTTGGCTGATTTACTGGTTGGCAGAAAGAAACCAAAGTTTACATACATTTGATAGCAGCAGAATTTTTAAATCAAGATAACTTTTTTATTTGATGGCCGATTTTTATGATATTTATATTGATAGAAAGCTTTTGAAATTCATATTTTTAAAATATAAGAAAATTGCCAAAATTTTGATTTAAAAAAAATATACGAGGTGATTTAAACCTGTCATTTGAACTATCATTTGTCTATCTTCTTGCCGGTTTGAAGCTCTAGGTTTAAACACTCGCTAATAAAAACAATTCTTTTTTGACAAATAATTTTTAAATATTCAAAATATGAATTTCAAGACCTTTCTAGTGATATAAAATACTTAATTGTTTGATGACAAATGACTTAGTAATTGCAATTTTAAAATTACTGTGTTTTCATTGTATTTACTCGCTATAATTTCTTGCCAACCAGCAAACGGTTACCTGTAGTTTTTATCATCTCCTTGTTACTATTTATAGACATCATAACAATAATAATGAACTGGTCTAAATTCCAAATTCAACGAAAATAATTTTCAAAAAGAACAGTTTTGTCATTAATTTATCTATAAATAGATGTACTATGCACGATTTGATAATCTTTTGTGTTAAACGAAACCGCTTGAACCATTGTGATGAGATGTCATACATTTTCGTCACTTTGTATGAGAAACGTTTTAACCTACGTGCGTAAATAAAAAAGCTTATCATTATTTTACGTTTGCAAACGATGCTAAAAATGATAGACATTTACTTTGGACCCGTTTTTTGCGCATGCGCAGTTAAAATAATTCCCCCACATTATGACGGAGTTTTCCAACAACATTAGAACTAGATGAAACAGCCTTTTTCAAGTTCTGTTTATTGAACTGAACGACGATTGCGGGGAGTAATTTCGGAAAACACGTTTTTATGCTAGATAGAAGTTAAGTTTTGTAAAAATTCAAACAAACAATGCCAATGTATCGTATGCATTCCTAATAAAAGGGAGCACAAAATAAGTACTAACATGGTCGTGAATAAAGTACAGTAAACGGTCGGGTCCGTACGGCTTTGGACCGATTGACTTCGGTGAATTTCCTGGTCCCTGACAATAGGTATCAACTAAATACACAGTGCCATCTATAGTAAGGGGAGCCTTACTTAGATTAAGTATTTGGTGGCTATATATTAGAGATTCCTATGTCAACCGCCAAACTGCCAATATAAAATGGGTGCCAATACTAGGACTTGTACAGTAGGTTAATTCATAATAATATTAGTAAATGGAAAGGTTCATTTAAAGAAAATTTAACATTTCATAGCAAAACAATATCAGAACTATCAGATTAACAAGGGTTCAATCTAAAGATTGAAGAAAATCATACCATTCTCAATTGTAAATTCTTCAGTCTATTTAATCTTTCTTTCTTCTTATCATCCTCTGATGTAGATGATGAAGGTCCGGGTAAACTGTCAACCTGAAATAAATAACAAATAATACTTGTAAAATATTATAATAAAGGCAGAGGCTAGAGTTACCCAAGGTCTAGAGTTATGGAAGAGCCATAACTGTAGACAACCCATGCAAGGGAAGGCTAGAGTCACGGAAGTCTAATAACATTTATATGTTTCAACTTTTAAACATCAGAAAACTTGTTGATATTTGTTATTACTCAAAATAAACACATATTTACTGTTGTACTAATGTTGTCTTATCCTATTCCTACTGTCATTACACACTTCATTTTGGATATTTATAATAAACTTATCAAAATTACAGCAACAAAATTTCAGTCTAATTCTTCTACCTGGTGACAACAAAAGCTAAACAGTTGGTAAATAATACTAAGTGTTTTACACCTATAAAATGTTATAGACTTAATAACAAACATTATTTCCCTACTACAATTGACCTTACGCCAGAATACCTATGCTCCGCCCACCGATACACGTGGTAGATTGTCCGACATTATCAGGGATTAATCTATGTCCCTAACCATTATCTATGTTTTGAAAGTAACATGTTCAAATGCATGCGTTTTACTTACTTGTCATCCGATTTCGATAAACTTAATATTTTTGAAAAGGGCATTGTCTCATCTATCAAATGATACATTATTTATGAATATCCATTTATAAATATTCAAATTAAATGTGAGTCCATTTGCTCCAACAAAAAAATATATGCACAAAGAATGAGCAAGTTGAAAGAATACACTTAAATTTGAACGCTGGTAATAGTCGTTTGGATCATTGGATGTATGGATTTTAAACAGTAAAACAAGCAAAATATATTACATTAATTACGTTAGCTATCAAATGATGTAGAGTTAATCAAAATATGTCGAGAAATAAAAAAGTTAAGGGTGGGTATTAGGGGCTATAGACGGAGTTGTGTTCAAATACATGCATATCATTTACGAGATATCATATTTCCTAAAGATTAATTTGTCTGAAAATGACATTGTCATAACTTTCAAATGATTCCCTTTTTTATAATATCCATTGATATATATTAAAAATAAAGGTAGGTTCATTTGCTCCAACAAAAAACATTATATGCGCAAAAATTATCAAAGAACGCAATTCACATTGAACGTTTGTAGAAATCCTTTATAAATAAAAAAACTGTTGGATACACATGAAAACAACTTTATATACATGTAATCCTTAAAATGGTGTATAGGTGATAAAATATGCTGAGAAATAAAAAGTTAAGGGGTGGGTCCATAGATCTTTGTGGTACATTTTGGGGGTAAACATGCATGAAAAATGTAGTTTTCAACCTGATTTATTACATACTTGTATTTATTGTTGTCAGATTATTATGTAGTTTAATACTTTTATCACAGTATTTATAGACCCCATGTGTACATATTTTGACCATTCTAATTTGTTTTATTGAGTTAATAATGCTAAAGAAGGAGCCTCAGCAGGAGATGCTGGCAGCTGGTTCCAGATCCTGATTGTTCTTTGAAAGAAGTTATATTTAAATGTATCTGTTAATGCAGCATAAACTTGGTACTTCAGGGTGTTACATTATACATGTATGTTATAAAGGGAAACAACCCCTGTTGAATATATAACCTTGTGCATGCTGATTTGATCTCACTCTCTCTAAACATAGTTCTTACAATAAACATCATCTTATCATTTTACCTGGCTTCTCTAGTTTTATATAAAACCCAAGAACGTTACATGGTGTCAGAAGTGGTAGTTTAATTTTTGTTACGAAATTAAACACTTTATCTTGAAATAAAACATTCTGTGGATTTAAAGTTGTGTATTTAACACTGTAAAAAAGTGATTATCAGTCTATTTTGAAACAATGGATGTAAATACTGGACTTAATCCCAGAATGAATTGGGAAGCTAGAGATTTAAAAACGGAATTCAAAAAGTTTAAGGAACATTGCAATTTTATGTTTGGTGGACCATTAAGCGGAAAATCAGAAGAAGTAAAATGTAATTACCTTATGATTTGGATTGGTGATAAGGGTAGAGAAATCTTTTCTACTTTTGAAATGAGTCAAGATGAAAGAAAAACATTAGACGCATATTTTCAGTCTTTTGAGGGGTTTTGTAAGCCAAAAACTAATAACATATACAACAGATATATTTTCAAGTTGAGAAAACAACTAGACGGAGAGTCGTTCGACAGTTTTGTGACTGAACTGAAGCTGTTGATCAAAGAGTGTGGATATAATCCTATTGGACATGATGAATTACTAAGAGATCATATTGTTTTTGGGATTAGTTCAACTCTAGTGAGAGAAAAACTGATCAATGAAGGATCAGACTTGACACTGGACAAATGTATTGACATTGCCAGAACACATGAACTCAGTGAAGAACAATGCAAGGCAATGAGTGAGCAGCCAGAAGTTCATGCAGTAAAAAGGAACATTAAAAAGAAGGAGAAGAAATGTGGAAAATGTGGGAAGAAACATGGTGACAATAATTGTCCTGCAAAAGGTCAAAAGTGTTTTATATGTGACAAAATGAACCATTTCGCGACAGTGTGTCGGAATAGGACTAAGGATAAGAAACGTATCAATGAGGTAAATAACTCGTCTGATCTTGTTCCCCAAACGTCCTTGTCCTCCCCTAATTTTGTCGTAGATACAATACACCACAACAAATCCACAAATCAGGTATTCGCTACCATTAACATATGCTCAAAAGATATCAGTATGAAAGTGGATACTGGTGCACAGGTTAACATTATACCTAGGTCAACCTACACAATGTTGAATATCAATAAACCAATTAGATCCACAAATACATGTCTCACAGCATACAATGGTCAGGCACTTACAATTGATGGTGTTATTAATTTATCATTTAGTTATAATGACAAGCAAGCATTTGATGAATTTTACATAGTAGATACAACATCAAGTCCGATATTGGGATTACATGCATGTTTAAAACTCAACATGATAAAATTAGTAGAAACACTATCAACAACGTGCCCACTCACAAAAGAAATCCTTCTAAAAGAGTTCCCGGATATATTTACTGGTATAGGTCAATTGCCAGGTGAATCTGAGATACAAATCCGTGATGATGCCTCACCTACAGTGCATCCACCTCGAAGAGTTCCCTTTTCCATCATAGATAAGCTAAAGACAGAGCTTGATCGAATGGAAAATTTAAACATTATAACTAAAGTTACAGAGCCAACAGCTTGGGTAAACAGTTTGGTCACTGTTGAAAAAGCTGATGGTAGTCTGAGGGTATGCTTAGACCCCAAAGACTTGAATGAGGCAATAAAAAGACCTCACTATCCAAATAAGATGCTGGATGATATACTTCCAGATCTCCGTGAAGCAACTGTATTTTCAAAGTTTGATGCCCGCAGTGGTTACTGGTCTATACAACTAACAGACAAGTCATCTTATTTAACTACTTTTAATAGCCCATTTGGTCGGTACAGATTTCTTAGGTTACCATTTGGCATTAACTGTGCAAATGATTTGTTCCAACAAAAAATGGATCAATGCCTAGAGAACCTCACCGGGGTTCGAACCATAGTAGATGATATTGTTGTCTATGGAAAGGACCAGGTAACTCATGATAAAAATCTAGAACAGTTGTTGTTACGTTGTAGAGCTATGGGTATTAAATTAAATCCTGATAAGACAGAAATAGGTAAAACTGAGATACCATTCTTTGGTCATGTTCTTACCTCAAAAGGGTTAAAAATGGATCCTGCCAAGGTCAAAGCCATAAAAGATATGCCAGACCCTACTTGTAAGTCTGAACTTCAAACGGTTCTAGGCATGGTTACTTACCTTCAGAGGTTTGCCCCTAATCTATCAGAGATTACTACCCCTTTAAGACAATTGTTGTCAAAAGACGCTTTGTTTACGTGGGACGCGCCCCAAAAACAAGCATTTGAGAAAATTAAGAGCATTATTACTGAATGCCCAGGGCCAGTGTTGGCGTATTTTGATCCTTCTAAGGAAATCACGTTACAACTTAATGCATCAAAATATGGATTGGCTGCTGTACTGTTGCAAGACGACAGACCAGTTTCATTTGCATCCAAAGCCTTGACCCCCACTGAGATTAATTATGGTCAAATAGAAAAAGAATTATATGCTATACTTTTTGGTTGTAAGAAGTACCATCAATATGTCTATGGAAGACGTATTAGATGTCAAACTGATCACAAGCCATTACTAGCTGTGTTTAAGAAAGCCTTACACTCAGCACCCCCTAGGTTACAGCGCATGTTATTACAACTTCAAAAATATGATATTGAACTAGTATTTGTCCCTGGGAAGAATATTCCGTTAGCTGACACGCTCTCGCGCAAGTTTCTCCCAGATACATGCCCTGATATTGCAGATGGTTTAGATGCCCAGGTACATGCTATCATGTCTACTCTACCTGTCAGTGATCAGAAAATGGAACAAATTCGCACTGAAACTATGAATGACCCTAAAATGAAATTACTCATGCAGGTTATTTCCGAAGGTTGGTCAAATGATAGGTCAGAATGTCCAAAATCACTGTTAGATTTTTGGAACTACAGAGATGAATTAACTGTAGTTGATAATATAATTCTAAAAGGATTAAAAATCCTTATTCCAAAGTCACTAAGGCCACTCATGTTACAGAAAGTTCATGAAGCCCATTTAGGTGTTGAAAAATGCACACAACGTGCCAGAGAAATTTTATTTTGGCCGTGTATGAATGAAGATATAAAATCTATGGTTCTAAAATGTCCAATTTGTATTGAACATAGGCCCTCAAATGCTAAAGAACCACTTAATCCAAGCATCATTCCTGATAGACCATGGCAAATTTGTGCCACTGATTTATTTCACTGGAATGATAATGACTATGTATTGTTAGTTGATGCATACAGCAAATATTTTGAGGTCAGCACATTATCAAATACCAAAAGCAACACTGTCATAAATAAATTAAAAAGCTATTTCAGCAGACATGGCATCCCAGAAATAGTTCACAGTGATAATGGCCCTCAATATAGCTCTGAAGAATTCCAGGTGTTTGTAAAGCATTATGACTTCAAACACACAACATCATCCCCAGGTCATTCATCGGGTAATGGGTTAGCTGAAATTACCGTTAAAACTATCAAAGCTCTATTCACCAAGGCTAAACAGTCTGGGAATGACCCCTACTTAGCACTATTGGAATATCGCAATACCCCTTTATCATGTGGTAAATCTCCCTCTCAATTGTTAATGAGTAGGCAATTAAGATCTACTTTACCGGTTATTTCAAGTCAGTTAAAACCTCAAATTCCTGATGAACAGATTATCAGAGATAAAATAACAAATACAAAAGGAAAATCTAAGTTTTACCATGATAGAACTTCAAAAATATTACAGCCGTTAAACATAGGAGAAGGTGTTAGAATTAAATGGGGAAAACAGTGGAAACCAGCAATTGTACAAAAACAATTTCATGACCGATCCTATCTAGTTGAAACAGAAAATGGTGGTCCGTATCGCAGAAACAGAAAACATCTGTTAAAATCAAACGAAAATATCACATTCAAAAAATCACAAGTTCAGTTCAAAGAAACAGAGATCACACCCAAAAAGCCACTAATTAGTGAACAGGATATTAGTTCCAGAACTTCTGTTCAACAAAAAGACACGGAAACAAGTCCAGGAGGCCAATTAACCCCAAATATTGAAATTGACACTCCAGAACCGAATGGCACTGTCCCTTATATTACAAGATCAGGTCGTGTTATTAAGAAACCTCAAAGACTTTCCCTTTGAGTAACAAATGTGTTATTTGTTAAAGATAATCACTTGAACTTGATTTGAAGATCAAACATTGAACAGGAAATCAATTTAGTGTAGAATCTGTAATTAATTAATAAACAAATTTGTTCAAAGACGAACTCTTAAAATTAATTTAGACTGGTGATTTTATTTAAAAGAAAGGAGATGTTACATTATACATGTATGTTATAAAGGGAAACAACCCCTGTTGAATATATAACCTTGTGCATGCTGATTTGATCTCACTCTCTAAACATAGTTCTTACAATAAACATCATCTTATCATTTTACCTGGCTTCTCTAGTTTTATATGAAACCCAAGAACGTTACACAGGGAGTGAGAGGATCTAGCTAAAACCTAAAGACAAGTGTTCTAGAAAGCTGATCAGAATCAGATGTCATGGTGTTGTTTTCCCAAGGACAAGGTATCAATGTACATAACCTGTCATGGTACTGAGTTAATAACTTTGCATGCCTTCACTGAAAACACATTAAATTCTTGTAAGTTTTATAACCCAGAAAAATCTGTTTAGGCTCAAAATTTTCATAACTTCAATTTTCAAGACGTCTAACTTTAAATGAGAACAATTTCCACGTCAAAATATTTCCAATAAAAGTTGTATCTATTCAATGTGTGTATATTGTTTACAGTTAATTGGCAAAAGTTTACTCAAAGAACTGAAAAATATCTAAAAATGAATCGGAAAAAATGTAAAACTTACGTTCGACGCCATTGTTGTTGTTGTTGTAGTTTCCATTGAGTGAACACATCGGACACGAAAAATAATTTGCGGTTCTGATGATTGCGAAAAAGTTTATTACACGGACACATAAAACAAATATGCGGATTGTAATATCTATTGGATTCAAAGTTACATGTCCATGGCCAAGTAATGATATGGATAATTAACTGATGGGTTTGATTAAAACTTTTCCTTTTTTGACAGATCTCAATAATACAAAGTAAGGAAATGTATTCATGACTTTTTGTTTCTTGTTGATTTAATTAGATTTACAAATTTTGCATTTGATAGTAACAAATTTGCTAGGAAAGTGTGCCTAGATAGCTTCAATGTCGGCAACAGTTTCCAGTATCGGGCAAGTATGCCAAAATATGATATTGGCACACTACCAACTAAAATTATTTTGTGACTGTCAAAGTAGAAAATGCTGTTGATAAAATATCACCAGATTGCAGTCATGCATTTAATGTTACTGCATTACAAGAACTATTTATTTTTATTTTTATTTTTTATTATTATTGGGTTTAATGCCGTAGTAACACAATTTAGGTCATTTTACAGCGTCCAGCTGGATACTTTTCTTGTCCAGTACACTCCTTCCCTTCCACAAGGCCGGAAAATTCTCCATATATCTTATTAACGGAGGAAAATTGACAAATTTTCATGGAACGGTCTAACCTACCCGCGTGGGATTCAAACCAGTACCCTCATTGGGACACAAATTCCATATCCCAGCGCCCTACCAACTGTGCCACCGACTCAGGTTTAGGATGATGGTCCATCACAATGAAGGAAATATTTTTAAAATGTGGTGTATTGAAACAAACATAATAATTATTCATTTAGTTTCATCTCATATAGATCAACAGGTTTTTTTAATCAAATTCCAGGAAGATATACATGTATCTCTTTCTTAATTCCTCTTTGTGGTTTAACGCCAGGTCATCACAAATTATGTTCATTTTACAATGGCCTCCTCACCTATCCTGAACCCAAGGCCAACAACTTTTCTCTTCATTTATGTAGAATAATCAACATTACATGTACAGTCAAATTCCAATGGAAGTGTATAATTATCTTAGGTTAGGCTCGAAACATCAACCTCTTTTTTTTTACTGGGTTTAACGCTGTGTCAACACAATTTAGGTCATTTTACGGTGTCCATCACACCTAACCTAGCTTTCCTGGACCCTTGTCTATAACCAGTACTTACCTACCCTTCTACAAGGTCAGAAACTTCTCCATATTATCTAATCAATGGAGGAAAATTGACATTACTGTCAAATTTTCATGGAAGGTTATAACCTCCCTGGATGGGATTCCAACCCGTACCCGCTTGGAGTGAAGAGATTCCAAAATCAGTGCATAGCATACAGAGCTAGTGACCAGAGGCTCGTATTATCAAGCATCTTGATTTTAGTCGTAAATCCTTCTATATTGTTATGTTAAATAGTCATAAGATTTTTGATAATATGCTGCCCAGGGCCTTACCTAATTTCCTGTGACTATCTAAATACAGATTTGACTCTATTGTAGGCTATGTTATACCAGGGATTTCATATGTTATAATCCTGGCTATGCTAAGATGGTAGATGCCAGAACAGCAGTACTCAAAACTTTTTGTAACCTTGAACCTACATTCTCGTTCCCAGAGGTTATCAAGATTCTCAATACTAGCTAGATTGAGAATCTTGATAACCTTGGGGTACGAGAATGTGAACTTTAGGTACATGAAAGTTTTTTTCACCAAACAAGGAAGATGTCCCAATAAACAAACATAAAACAAGATATAAAATAGACTTTATAGTTTCTGCATAATATTTTATTTAAGTTAGATAATTATCTCATAATAACAAAGAAGACGTTCACAGAAACAAGGTTTCAAACATCAATGATAGGATGTACTGTATAATCTATATATAATCTAAAAAAATAATTATCTTAAAATATATATTATTACTATACACATAGAATAGTTGGATATGTAAAACTCTTCCCGGAAGAAATAAAAATTAAACCATCAATATTCATATAAATATTAAATAACACATCAAGGGAAGTAACTCTCAAAGAATATTACAGACCAATTATAGACAAATTATCTCCCTTTTATCTAAATTAGTCAGTTTTATTGATAAGCTATGTAAGAGCTTATAAAATGTTTAAGTGAAAGTTTGCAGGAATTAAACAATCACTTTGAATTGAATAAATAATGATCAGCCTAAGCCAAAGATGTCTGTCCTTTCCGGATAAAAATGCCAAGGTCCAAAAAAAACCTTGACTATTATCGACTTCGATGAATTACTCCAGCAAAATTATGTGTTGGAATAAAATTTTAATTAAATTCCCACAAACAGCAAGTGAAAATCAAGATATCCAAAAAGCATACTCCAGGAATGATTATGTTATCTTTGTTTGAATGAATCATTTAATTTGGGTAAAATGTGTAATTATTTAGGATGTATTCTGACTTTTTCAGAATGGCAAGTCACCATTCAGGCAGACAGGCTTTCTGGCTTTACCAGCCTGGCTAACAGATATAGATTTAGAAAACTTTGTCACAGACTGTACAATGATATTATTATGATGGTACACACTATGCGGGCTTAGCGCAAAGCGGTCTTAACGCAACTTAAAAAAGAGTGAGTTACGATCGTTTTTGCGCTAAGCCAGCAAAATTTAGTCTAGTAATATAATCATGATAAATACATCAGTTCAAACTCATTATTGTTCAATTTTATTGACCTGTCAGTGGCACATAATTAACCTTGCTGATTTAAATACTAATTACAGTTAATTTGTTCTAAGGAATAATAAAAATAGACAGCCGTATTTCAGTATGACTGTGGGAGTCAATGTATGCACCACTGGCAGATGGATAAAATTCAACAATAGAAATGACCGAAAAATTATATATATATATATGTATACACAGATTCAGAAATTATTATAAAGACTGGCCATTATAGACATAGATTAAAACATATACAATGTAGAACATAAACATATAATTAGTATAGGTATTTACTGTATTATTTCCAACATTTAAGACTGGGCCTTTTATCAAAATACAGTAAAAACTGCCTTAGCGACCCACTGAATTAAACGACTCACTGTCTTATGTGACCGTATTTGAGACCGCCCAACATAAATGCCTATATAAAGTCCCTGTATTAAGCGACACACTGTCTGACGCGACTAACGACCTTATTTTATCAGTCCAATACCAATAATTAGGTTTAATTAAGCGACTTTTCAGGCCTCAATTGACCCAAAGATGTTTTTCACACCTCGATAATTACTATTGAATTGTATAATTGGCCCATCAATCGACACGCGTGATACAAAAAAATAGCGTTGTAAACATGCTGCAGACAATGCGGATTAACAAAAGGCATAGCACAACTGATTGTTTGTTTAAACATTATTAAATAGCTTTTATAGACAGTCATTACTTAAATTTGGCGAATGAATCGATTCGAATGTGATTGCAAAACAATCGGCCGCTTTGTTTGCATCGCTAAAAGCCGTATTTCGGTTATTACCGGTATTTTCGTCATCAAAGGAACTTGCATGCGAGTTTCGTTCTCAAACATATGTCATTGTTTATGTGTAAAACAAATTTATTTTTAATATTGAAATTGATATGAATTACCTATTATCAAACCAAAGACAATTTTTAAATTAATTAATTTTAATCAAATTGAGTAATAAAATTAAAAAATGTCTAAGAATTTTTTATTACTCTTCGAGGGCACACATTTAAATTTGATAGAATATCGGGAGAATTATGCTATGTAATATCATGTTTTTAACTGTTTAATTTCCCAACTTAGTATGGGGGTTTCACTTATTTGCCTGAAATGTGCAATATTGGTGACACGCTATTATATTGACTTGAACCTGGATTTAAAGACCCACTGTCATATGTGACCGTGTTTGGATGTTCCGCCAGAAAGTCGCATATGACAGGTTTTACTGTAGTTGAATTAAGGCCCTATTTTGTCTTTTATGAGAAATTAAATATCATTCAAACCTCTTAAAGTCTTTTAATATAGGTTGCGCAAATTGACCTGAGGCAGATTAATACATTATACACTTCAATACATTACTTTTCAATGAGTTGACATGTTTAAGGCATTGTATTGGGATTGCAATTGTTTTTTATAAGAAATCGCATAGTTGAAATTGCTTTCTTAATAACTGACAAACATGGGAATGGATTTGTTCATAAATAATAAACTCTCTTGATACTTTGATTCGTAAAAATATAAGGCATATCATAATTAATGGATTGCAAGTTTCTAAAATGTTGATGACCAACTTACGCAATACTAAATAACCAACAAACAACAAAGGATAAACAAACTGTTTTGTTATGTCAATGAACTTACATGGTTATATCAAAAATAAAACTGTAGGCACACTTTGGCACAAAGAACAGTTGCTTGTATATTGACAGTCATACGCTATTTTCTTTAATAAAATTAATACCATTATTCACTTTTAGACCACTAATTAATTAAATTGTTAATATAATACAAAGTCTATAAGCCAAGATGTTGTTTGGAATGAAATCTATCACTTATAATTCATTAATCATGAAAAAAAATGCAACAAAAGTCATTATCACACAGAAACATAATTTAAGAAATGAATGAAAGTATTAGTTGAAGATGAAAGAATGAAAATCAGGTAGATTGGTTAAGATAGGCCAATATAAGATATAAAAACAGTAATAAGGCCACAACAAGTTGATCATAATTATGTTCTATGGATTCGTTTGCACCTTAATTTTGACGGTTTTTACAGAAAGAAATATTTTTTATTTCCTTGCTTGCTCATAAAAATTTGGTCAAACCTCGCTAACTGAATTAAGATTTTTTTTTCTTCGCTCGCTCGCCCAATTTTTTTCCAGAAAAATCCGTAGAACACATGATCGACTTGTTGTGGCATAATAGTGAGGTTCTGCTATATAGACTACCTTGACCATTGCAAAATCATGTAATTTTTTGACGATTTAAGTTCAAAATGCTGAAGTTGAGAGGAAAATGGTACCTATACTTAGACCATTCCTTTTTTTTTAGACCATCAATTTTAATGGTTCTAATTAGGGCTGTCATGATATACCAGTATATTGCAATATGCAGCTGCGGCAATACGTACCGCGATACGAATTTAATGTACAGGTTTTAGCAATATTTTTTATTTCATTGAAAAATTTTTCATTTCGCCAAATGAAAGTAGCAAGACGTTAGTTTTCCATAGTTCATTCGATTTAAGCTTAAGTTCAAAGAATTTAATCAATCTGGGTGCGTTTGGAATGTTCCCATAACTCTAAAAATGTCCAGTTTTTGCTTTAGTCAGCTACAGGCACTTAGTCGACAAAATCCTATAATAAATGTATTATGCAGCCGTGTCTTTTGTTTGCAAAGCAATATATAGTGGTACGTATCGCAATACGGTGCTAGCGCATCGCAATATATTGCATTACGCTTCTGGCATATCGTGACAGCCCTAGTTCTAATTGTGGGACTTTACTATATAGTCCATGCAAGTGCAATGTTTAACTTTAAGATTTTACATTTGGCTCAATTTCACTGTACTTGACAGTATTTTTGTTGTTGCTTGGAGAAACCTAGCTGTTATCGGTGTACAACAGCTCTGATGGTTAAAGGACAATTATGTACATGTTTATAGGTACAACATAATACATGGAATGTTAATTTATATGGAATCTGTTAGTTAAATAATTATATAAAATATTATATAATAATAATATAAAGTAAAAGTATAATATAATATATTCTACAGTGAACCATAGTTTCTTTATACAAATATATTATTTACAAATTTAAGAAAGAAAAATAATAATTTTATGTTACAATAATTTTTATCATTATGTAGGCCAACAATAGGTCTTTGTTATAAATTATATACAAAATACTCTCTTCTCAATATAATTTCATTGAATTGTAATCACAAGTCTTTTTAAAACATAATAAGTTACATTATGACAAAGTTTCTATACAAATAGCCTGTGCAAATTGACCTGTGACGAGAAACAGTCAAATCAGATTGCCACAGTGTTTATTCTGATGCATGATTTTCTGTCTCAGGCCAATCTGCATAAGCCATATTAAGTAATATTATCCTTCTGATCCCCGGAATATGTTCTTCCATATTTGACCATCACATCAAATTACACAGCATACAACAGAACTTACATATAAAGTAATGAACAATATTGTTTTGTATCACAAATGCAATCATAATGGAATGTTCTATAAGGTCACTTGTACAGTGTCCTTGGTCAATAAATGATATATAGAGTTATCTGTACACATTATCTACATACACATTGTTTCTAACTTAATTAAGTCCTTCAATGTTAGTCACTGTACATAACATACATTGTTCATTTCAGTATGGTTCAGAATAATCACAGACATAGTCAAAAATTACTTCTCACAGCCCAATTTTGTACAAACTTCTAACAGCCCAACTTTTGTACAAACTCCCTATGACCCACTTTTTGTACTAACTCCTGCACAACAGTTTTTCTAGACTCCAAAATCACCACTCAATGAATGTTTGTTTATGTATACCACTTACTTTAAAATCCAAGCATGATAAATCCAAGAGTTTTTTAAACTTTATAATTCCAGACTCACAAATGTTCACTAGCAATCACATTCGGGCTAGTTTGTGTGGTTTGTTTAGCCAAAGCTTTTTTAATTGATCTCTCAAGGTTCATTCTGTGACCAACTTGAGTTACACCAAGGTCTATGTAATTATTTCTGGTTAATGATGACAATTTTTTACCATCAATGCAGTTTCTTTGAAAACTGGATTTGTATTGGCTCAAATTTAAACTGTCCAGCCAATCAAGCACATCATTACAAAACCACTGATTAATAGGTTTATCACTGAAAGATTTTGAAGATTTTTGAATATTTCCATTATTATCGTTACCAAATTCAGGCGGTGGTGGTATGACACTCATTTCACTATCGTCAAAGCCCGGAGGGGGCGGAGCTATAATATCATCAAAACTGTTACCAGATCCATCATTCTGATCACCTGATAGTGATGATAATGTTGATAATGATGATACAAGACTCGCTGTATCAGGTGAGAATGCTGGACTATGTTGTTTTGTACCATTATCTGATGAGAAATTAACAGGTGGAGGAATAATTTCCAATTGCACAACATTATTATCATTTGACCCCCCACCATCCCTAAATCCCGGGGGAGGGGGTGGCACATTACCATAGTTTTTACTGTTATCTTTGTTTATATCACCATTGACTGTAGATAGAACTTTTTTGGTAGGTTTGGCAGACACTGGTGGTGATTTGTTAGGAACTTGAGGTTTTACTTTTTCCGGTGTCCCAGAAGTAGAGGATGACTTAGATTCAGAAGATTTTTGTTTCCTCTGAAGCCATTCTTGTCTCCTTTTCTCTGCTAGAGCAACATAATCAGATTGTCCATTTGAACTCTTCTCACTAGTATTTGAAGTTGTCACACTGTTACCATTTTGAGAATTTACAGAGTTAGTTTCAGTTTTAACAATTGGTTCTGGTTTGAATTTAGGACTTTCATTCACTTTGGCACTGGTAACTGAAGATGGCTTATTAGATATCAAAGGGTTAGGAGCATACTTTTCCTTTGTTTCAGTAACTCCAATTTGACTTTTTGACACATTTGCTGGTTTAACTTTAAAACTTAGTTCAGTTGCTTTCACCACACTATCAGCTTTTGCTGGTTTATCCATAGTCTTAGGAGGTGTAGTTTCCTTCAGAGCAACAGGTTTAACTGAACTTGATTGCACTGTTGTAACAGGTTTGTTTTGAGTGTCACTTTTTGACTTATTGTCAAGTTTTGTGTCAGTATCTTTCTTAGAAGATTTGGAACCTGCAATTTGAAACTTTGCAGCCTGTAACTTTTTGGTCTTTTGAAGTCTACTCTCAATAGCATCTATTACATCTGTTTCAGATTGCTTTTCAAGTTGCTGTCTCCTCTTTGCAACAGCAGCGAGAATAGCAGCTTGATTGGAGTCTACAGGAACAGCAGGTTGTGCAGGGAGAGTTTTCTGTTGTGATATCAGAGGTCCGTCTGCTTTCATTCTTTCCTGTCTCTTTAATACAGCAGCTGCAATGGCATCAGTAGGAACAGGAACAGGCGCAATGTAATCAGCCTTTGCAGAAGATTTTGTTTTGTTGATATCATCCATTGAAGGTGCTGGAGGGGGTGGTGGTGGCGGGGGAGGTGCAGGAGGAGGCGGGGCTACAGCGGGTGGGGGAGGAGCTACAGGAGGTCCAGCCTTGGGTTCATCAAAATCTGGGGGAGGAGTTTGTGGTAAAGGAGGAGCTTCCACCTTTTCTTCTACAGCTTGGTGATTAACTTCAGCTTTTACAGTAATCAATTTAGGCGATTGATCTGGTGGCAATGGTGCAGACTTTTTACGTGTTTGTGCAGGAGGGGAAGGTGCAGGACCATTTGGTCTTGGTGGTATAACAAAACCAGATGACTGCTTTTCTTCTGATGGTATAGATGAATGCACAGTGTATCTTTTTTGTAATGGTGAAGCAGTTTTATCACCAACAGATATTACTGTAACAGATTGTCTCTGTGGTTCTCTGACTTTCACAGGAGATGCTGGTTTATCTTCACCACTATCGCTGTCATAATCTGGGGCAGGTTCGTCTTCAAACATTTTTGATGTACGTTTTCTCATACTAGCCTGTCCGTCTGCTGTTATTAACAATTTAGCGTTAGGATGTTTCTTTAGGAAACTAGCAGCTTGGTCTAATACTTTATCTTCAGCAAATGATACATTTTGTTTATCAGTATCACCAACCTTAAATGTCACTACACCATCAAATGATTTCTGTTGATTTGATTTGTATTTCCCAGAATCCTTTGGTTCCTCAGTTAATTTTGCTGAGTCACCGGGTCTGAAACTTGACTCGTATTGTGAATCTCTTTTATTCACATGAGATACATATACTTTACTACTGGCGTATGGTGATTCTTTCTTTGTTTTAATAGTAACAATATCACTAGATGAATCGCCTGAGTCACTGCCAGGTGGTCTAGGTGCTTGTTTCTTGGGTGATCCTTCTGGAGGGGGAGGAGGCGGGGCATTCTTCGGCCTCATCTGTACTCCAGTAGGTGACCCAGATGATATAGCATTTACTCCGGGAACAGCATATACATTGGATTTCTTATCAGGAACAGTAGGTGTGGCATATACAGTATGTCTAGATTTGTTGTCTAACAGATCTGGTGTACTTTTTGATCTTTCTAGTTTACCATCTTCTCCGATATTATCCATGTCGACACATGATACACGTTTAGCAGCAGTTCTACTACGTATGGAAGCTGTTTTCTTTTCTTCTGAATCTTGACGACCTTGTATAGCATCATCCAGTGTTTCTGTTAAATAGAAATAATCCAATATTAATTTTGAAGTTTATGACAACCAGCAATGCCTTCTGGATACTAGATTTAAAATCATGATTGCAGCCTACTAAGACATGGTTGGGACGCTAAGTTAGAAATCCTGAATGCAGTCTATTGAGCCACAGACCTAGGTATTGATTATGACTACAGTATTATAATTTAAACTATAGATCTGTATGACCAGATTGGATTGGACTTGTGATTTTATTTTTTCTTCTTTTTTATTGAGTTTGACCTTGTGGTGTTACACAAATTATGCTCATTTTAAGGTCTCAGCTCACTTAACCTAGCTTTCCTGGACCTTTATCTATAACCAGTACTCGACAACCCTTCTACACCTTTAAATAAACCAGAAACTTATCAACATACCATATTTATGGTGAAAACTTGACTTTAATTAATGTCAAATTTTCATGACAGGGTATAATCACACAGTGTGGAATTCAAACCTTTACCCCTTTCAGGTAACCTGACTTTTTAATATATGTACATGTCTACATACAAGCTTGCTTTCTAAACTAATTTCTTATCAAATTTATGATAAACAAATCAATGAAACAAATTTCAATCTTATCATTGGTTATTAGGTACAAAACAAATTTAGAGAACCATCAGAAATTATACTTAGAAAGGGCAGATTACTAAACATTGTATTGTTAAAGTTTACATCAATAAATAATCCAGTTATCTCCCTTGCAATGTTGAGGTTATTTGTACTAAAACTAAATTAGGTATTATCCTATGTATACATATTTTAGTAAGCACAAGCAGTTTTCATATAGTAGCACTTTAGCAACCTAATAAAATAGACCCAGCTGACTTTAAAGAGTGACTTCATACAGTGGGATTTCAGCAACCTATAAATAGCTTTTGGGAATTAAAAATATTCCATAAGCATATAACTTCATTCAGTCAGTAAGCCCTATTGCATTAAGATACAGACAAAGTTAACCAATCATTCAACTCAAAGCTCTGGATAGCTAACTAGCATTGCTGTATATATAAGTACCAGTATGTGAATAAAGCAGCCCCAAAAATGTGTTCTTATAAATTGTCTCTTTAAGCATCAACATAGGCGATGAGTATTTGATAACAAACAGTGATGTCAATGATATGATACATATACGCCTTCAATACATTTTTTGTTTGATTTAACGCCATAGCAACAAATTGTATAGGTCACGGAAGTCAGTCAACCTACTCCCTGTTCTTGGGAAGGCCAAATCTCTGGACTTGGCTCCAATTACTAGGCACAGGCGTCTCTCTGTGACTTAAAACTGTCCTACATGATTAAGAATCAGTGGTAGGAGGTAGAATAACTGCAGAAATTATTTCAAGACCAAACTCCATAAAGGTATGCCCTGTCTGGGATAAGATACCACAATCCTTTAATCAATATATTTGTGTGCTACCCACTGAGCTAGCCGGCCAGATGAACCATTTCATAATGACCATCAACCATGAAACAATAAGTATATTGTATTGTATACTGTGTGCTAGTGCTTAATAAACCTGATTTTATATAGTCTGTAATACGCTACAATCTAAACTACATAAGTGTCTTCTGAAATTTCAAAATAAAGTATTTAAAATCTAGCATGATGTTTAAAAATTTGCAAACATTTGATAATCTTTCTTTATTGGATTTGATTTGACAAACTAGGCACTTGAAAGTTTGTACCGAAACTTGAAAGTTTGTATTGAATCTCTTCACATATCATACATACAAAATGTCAATGAAAATTAGATAAATTGAAGAAAAACTTTTCACATGCAAGGGAGATAATCATTAAAAAACAAAACCTAAAATTGATGCTCTGACCTATTAAACAGCTTTCTTCCAATGATTTGAAAAGATTTGCTCAGTTAGAATTGTTATGTCATAAGTAAAAACAGGAGTCCATCTAGAAAGTTTCAAAACTAATACTAGTACTCTACATTGTAAAATGAGTACTAATTACAACAACTTGGCATGGCAGTCTTAATTGAACATTGAAAACAAATTATACAGTCTGATTTTTTGTAGGATGACCTTTTCCAAAAAAATATTCATAACAAAAACTTAAGCATAGACCAGTTTAGATGAATATGCAGGTCTAAAAATCCATAATTATGCCCTAAAATGCTCATCAAATCCTAAGTTATCAATCAATGATTTCAAATAATACATAGTATCAAATGATAGAAATCATCTACTCTTGCACAGCATTGGCATCAAAATGTGAGAAAAAGTAAGATTTAGCATCTATTGGCTTAAAAACAGATTCTTGCACAAATATAAACAATTTTCTATCAAATTTTACTAATCACATGATCTAGTAACCAACCCATCTAATAGACCATATCTGGAGTATGAGGGTTTTCCCAGCCGTTCAAACAAACTTTCACCTTTACATTGAAATTATATGTACAAAAAACATTTCATCTGTGTCGCATGCTTTTCAGCAATTATGCGTAACAAACTTTGTTTGTACATGTTGTACTTCCTGTGTACTGATGGAAAAACCCATAAAATGGAATTCCGAATAAGGTATATTCAGGACCATGTTTTAACAATACTATAGGTATAAATCTCTTATAGTAATAACTTACCCATGACAGCCATTTCTTCACTAACAGCATAACCTTCAGATTTAGACATTGATAATGATGTTCTAGGATCTCTTTGTGGAGGTTGTGGTGCAGCTGTAAATATATAAAACATAGCAATAGTTAACACTAACAATTTAACACTACCAAACACTCACTTTAACATGTCATTTTTTGGTTGGGTTTATAACTATAGCAACACATATAGTTATATTAGTGGTCAGACAACCTACTAACCATTCCTGGAAAGGTTAAATCTCTGGATTAAGCTATGAACCAGTTACTAGGCACATACTTCCGTCATTGACAGACAACTGCCCCACATAATTTAGAGTCAGTGGTTAGAGGGAGAATGGCCGTAGCAAAAATTTCAGGACCAAACTTTACGAAAGTATACCCCGCCTGAGAATCGAACCCACGACCCCTCAGTAGACTTGGGTGCTATCAACTGAGCTAGCAGGGCGTCTTGAGTTTATAAAGGGAGGGGTATTTAATAAAGAAAATATGGTACATCAAGGTTCATATCATTTATATTAATCAACACTAAAATTGTTTCCATGACAACAGCAATAATGCTTACCATGCAAAAAAGTGATTATAATAAATTATAAGTAAACAAGATAAATGATGACTTTTGAATGAGCCGGGAACCAGTCAGGTACAAATAAACTTGTTTTTTAATTTGACAGCTGAAAAGCCAGGAGTCAGACGTATCATATAAATTATGTTAAATTATTTATTACAATTATTTACATCACTGAACTATATCAAGGAATGTGTAGCTGTATACTAAATAAATAATTGAAGTTATTCATGCTTCAATTTTAACTGCCACATCGTCATTTTTTAAAATACAAATGGAAGTTTTTAAAAATTGCTATTTCATATATTCTCATATTACGTAAAATGTATATAAGGAAAACATTTAGTTTAAGTTTACCGAAGTCTATCCTTAATGTCGCGGGCTTAGCACATAACAGCCATAACTCAATTAAAAAAAGAGAGAGTTACGACCAATTTGCACTAAGCTCGCAATGTATGTTTTCCACTAAGCTTCAAATTAACAAAACTCCCCCCCAAATGATTATACTAATTTTTTCCACTAATACCTATACGTGTGAGAAGTTATTTTTTGCTCATCTTAATGCATGTGCATAAAGAAAGGTGTGGACCAAATCACAGACAAACTAACATTTGACTGAGATCCTAATCACAGCCTAATAGTAAATGACTTAATGTTTTAGTTCATATGATAAGTACACTAACAAACCATTGGCAATGTGTCTGCAAAACATATATGTATTTATTTATACTTGGCACACCTAACCCAGCTTTCTTGGACCCTTGTCTATAACTAGTACTCACTTAACCTTCCACAAGGCTTGAAACTTCTCCATATACCTTATTAATGGAGGAAAACTGGCATTATTGTAAAATTTTCATGGAAGGGTATAATCATAACCTCCCAGGTGGGATTCAAACTTATACCCCCTTCGGGACACTAGATTCAAAATCCTGATGTGCTACCAACTGCGCTACCGAACCAGGTTAATAATATATGTGTGAAGAGAGAATATGACACAGTGAATAATGTGTTATAATATGCAAGTTTTAATGTTATACATGTATATACAAAATGTAATTGTATCATAAGATAAAACTAAATAAGGATATTAGTTAATTAAGTAGTTAATGAGAATTAAGATAAGTATACTCATTAACTGTAAATAAACATTAGTGTCATAATATAAGATAAACATAGTTTTGTTTTGTATATGATCAGTGTATCAAGTGAGTTGTCATAAAATACTAGTTGCCATAAAAAGTTATAGTTAAAAGTTTAAATGCAGTTTAAAGTCCGTTTCCATTATCCAATATAATTATATACTTGTGGTTATGATATACTTTCAAGAATAAGTCAAATTCAAATGAGATGAATTTGTATTTTGATTCTTACCCTTAATTACTAAATCAGTTTCTGCAAATGCATTTGAAAAGGAATAAAACACATTTTATATAAAATATAGAAATATAAAGGGTCGCTTAAAGGGGATATGGTGACTTCTTTTCATTGACTTAAAGATGCAGCCTTAGTTTGCAAATCATCATCCTAAGCTTTAACTCATCCTTAGAATTTTTGTCCTAAATTTTCTTTCTTTAAAAAAATGATAACCTAACACTGAAATGTATTCAACATAACTTGAAAATAGATTAGTTATGTCAACCATTAGTTTTGAAAAATCTCATTGAAAATATCTTAAGACAAAAATCTCAACTTAACTCTAAAATAAACACCATTAGCAAATATGTATCAAATATGTAGATTAAAACTTAAGTGTCCTATTTCGACCATGATAAATATATAATAAATTAACCAACTTGGCAAACCATCAAACATCAAAAGCTTATATTAATTATGGTGCTGGTCACTGACTGCTTTGGGTGTAAAATTCTTTTTATATCTATAACTAGGTATATGTTAGGACCATTAATCACCTCTTATGCACAAAACGATCGTAACTTAATATAAGAAAAAGGCGCATTACGACCATTTTGCGCTAAACCCGCAATTTGTAACATTAATAAATAAGAGATTTATTTGTATTTCTTGTTGATTTTAGTTGACACAAAATGGTTAAAGTTAAAGTTTTATGTATCTTCAAAGTGAAGAGAGTCAAGTCATAAATTTTATCTGTTTGTATTAAAAGTCACATCAACTGCTAAGGTCAGAGTTTTAAATGAGAGGTTTTTAAGTTGAAGGCAAAAATACTGGATTTTTAGCAGTTAGTAAGAGGAAAAGATCATAGTTAAATCAAAGTACTGATAGTGCTGCCTGGACATGGATTCAACAGGGCAAATTTGATTGTGCCATCAATATTAGTAGGGGCCAAAAGGTAAGAAACCTAACAAAACTCATCTACAAGGTTTTGTTGAGCAAGACGCAATCAAATGCTCTCTACAAATTTAATTAAACTCCATCCTGAAAAAGTTCTTACAATTTGGTTTAAATCACTTTTAGTCACTTCCTGGTTCCCCAAGCACTCAGAGCAGTAAGGATACAGTTTCTTGCTCAAGGAAACAACAAAGGTGGATGTTGAATGTGATTTCAACCAATGCAGATCTGGCTATCAAATGATTACCAGTCCAGTGTTGTAACCAATCATCCATGCCACCTCTTTCTAAGATAAATGTGAACCTGTATGACTGGTTATAAAAGGAAGAAAAAAACATAGCTATAAGAATATACCTTTCTTTTTCCTGTTAGGCATGGTCATTGATTTATCTTGATTAAACCAGTCTTGTGACGTACTAGATGATTTCACAGTCACAACTTTCATAGCTAACGTATCACCAGTACTACGTATCAAATGTACAACTCGATCATGTGAGGCACGGACAACATTTTCTCCATTGATCTGAAATTATAAAATATCACGTAATACAATATTGTGCCGAAATCAATTTTAAAGGTCCTCCTATTGCCCCTGACAACCCGGGCTGTCCGAGTGCCGGATACGGCTTTATAATGTGTACCGTACAGATCAGACCGTTTGCTGTACTGGGACACATGACTGGGGTTGACCCATGCATGACTGGGGATAAAGTGATGCATGACTGGAGTTCAAGCAATCCACAACTGGAGTTAAGGCGATGAATGGCTGAGTTTTTAGCCATGCATTACAGGTATACAGGTGACCCATAATAGGGGTTAAGGGGCTGCATGATTGAGGTTATTTAGGATTGTCATTCAACATGGGTATGTTTTATCTATATGACCTACTACCTACACATTGATATAAAGATATGATAATAATGATATATAAAGAATGTGTACTCCCTATAAGTAAATATTATAAAACAATCTAATGATAACAGCTTGTTTCATCATATTATATGTAATACACAGTACCTTCCAAAATTTCTATGAAAAATGAAATTTTCAGAAAAATTGATAATGCATACCACAAGTGGTTTTTGTAGGGTTTAATACCATAGCAACACATTGTATAGGTCATATCATGGTGGTCAGTCAACTAACTCATTATTCTTGGTAAGGCTAAAATCTCTGGATTTAGGTGTTAACCAGTAACTAGGCACATACATCCGTCAGTAATGACAACTGCCCTACATGATTGAGAATAAGTGGTAGGAGGGAGAATGGCCATAGAAATTATTCCAATACCAAACTCACTGAAAGTATTACTGAAGCTTAATTAAGTAACACAATGAATCCTATATTGAATCCTATATCCTACTAATTAATGCTGATTTTGGAAATTGCTATGACTTGTGGGTCTTTTTTCGTGGGTATCTGTGAAGCAGTTTATCCTAAAAACTGGATATTGTCCAAGGACTTTGAGAGGACACTGTATTATCATACATTGTTTTATATCTATATATCATTTATCATCTTTCATATACAGTTTATATACCCCCATTGATGTCATACCATAGACTAAAACACTTCAGATAACTGTTTATCTTTGATATATATATGTTTTGTCAATACTCAAAGTCTATTATCTCCATCATGGGTCTCGTCATTATGGTTGGATATTTAGAATCAAGGAAGTTTAGAAAGAATTTCAGTCAACACCCTAACTGACACTAGCCTGCAGAGCAGGGACAGTGAAAATCATTTAGGCTAGTAAAAATAACCAATATTTTATACTATCAGGCTAGTTGATACTTCCGTTCGTTAACTTTAAAAGCTAGGAAATTGGGTTAGTGCTGGTACCAATGACTTTGGATCCTAAAGGCAGTCTTTGCCAAAATATGGAAAATTTAATGACAATTTCTATATTTGTAGGATCAATAATTTTGTTCACAAAGGCCAGTGTCAAAGAATGAACCCACAAGACTAAGGTATCATTAAGAGTCAACACATGACCACAAGACTTGTATGTTTTGACCATCCTGTTCTATATCAGACAGAACTTTACAAATGCATTAGACATATAGTATCATAATCTCAAACAACTTTCTACATCCCAACTTTCATTTAGCTGTAACACTAGGACAAATATCAAAGATCAAATTATCACACCCCACCCACTTTTGTCATATGACTTCAATACATGTTGTATAATATTGTATGACAGACTTTACATAAGGTATAACAATATTGAAAGTAGCAATTGTCCAAAATTTTATTGACAGAAAAAGTATAGACTTCAACATTTCTATTGAGATGTGACAAAATTTTGTTAAATACTTAATACAGTATTTACATTTGTTAAACATAAATTCCTTGATCAGAGACATAAGGCCCGAGGACAAATGTACTAAAAACATTAAAGATTTTATTATAATGTTTGTGTTATCTTAAAACGTTTCAGTTTAAATCAGTTTCAAAATAGTGCAACACAACAATGTAGATATTGGCAAAAATATTTTATCTAGAATTTAACGTGATATTTAGATAGGTCCTTATTGCAGTATCGCCAAAAGACATGCTAATGTTTAGAATAAGATAAGAGGTTTTTAAACACTATGACACGCAATAATGACATAACTGACAAATTATCAATATTTAAGTGAATTTAAAGCTACTCTTTCACATATTTCAACTAAAATAACAACTTTTCTAAAACTCTCATGAAAATTGAAAAAGAAACGTATTGGAAGCAGTTAAGCAGTGTTCTGAAAATGACAATTTTAGTACAAATTGATATACAACTGTATAGATGGTGATTCTATGCATATAAACCTACCCCTTTAATGATAGAATAGATTATTTCAACACATTTTTGCCCCTTTTCATCTTTCTTGAAACTCATACGTCAATTTGCTTTAAATATTAAGATTTCATTTTCTTAACACAATAACAAACACAAACAGGTAATCTTAAATAATTAAAAACATAACAAAACAAATCTGGGAACCAGCAGTTTTAAGTGAGACATGAAATTTGGCAAAAATCGATGAAAAATAAACAAATGTTCTTAAAAATCATAAATAAACTAAATAAAGCTTCACATGAGCCAAAATTTCAACTTCATGAGCATACTTAATTTCTGATAAAAAAATCTGTGAGCTAATGGTCACTAGTGATACCCCCGCCAAAATCTAAAAATATGCGACAAACAGGAAGTAGATGAGTAAGGAGCATGAAATCGCTTTACACCACATGGGACTATAGGATGAAGCAATATGCAAAGTTTCAGGCTGCTGCATGGTATAGTTGCTGAGAAAACTGTGACGGAAATTTTGTAACGGACGGACGGACGGACGCACACACGCACGCACGCACGGACAAGGGTAAAACAGTATACCCCCCTCTTCTTCGAAGCGGGGGTATAAAAATCACAAAACCGCAAAATCATATTTATTTATATTTAGACATAACAGATATTAGACAGTTCCAGACTCATAAAATCCTGAATTTCTAGTAAACATCATTATACTTGCACAGTAAGATATGTGAGAATGATATCCGGGTAACTACAGCATGTAAATGACATTATCATTATATTGAAATTTAAGAAGCAGAACTAATGGCCAGACATTCTAAATATAACATTGCATACAAATTGCAAGAAGATAACATTTATATACATATACTATGTTAATGATATAAAATCATCCCAAGGAACAACAAGTACATCACAATTCTAGCCGTAGCTTGTCCGGGACGTCCTATTGCCCTTGACAAACTATATTTGGGTTCGGGCAACCAGTTCAACACTGCTATTAAAGCTATTACTTGGGCAAGTTTAAACTACTGTTGGCTGTCCATTTGGGAAACCTAGCTAAAAATTAGTGTCTAGTCCTGTTGTCCCAAGCCTGGATGTGAAATGGAGAGGGCAACACTGACTAGAATCTTAAAGAAAAGCAGCAGAGGAAGAAGGTTCTTCCAAAACAATGTCTCTCTAAAAGCTTTAACGTTTAAGTTTGAAGTTAAGTTCTGGTCAGGGTCAGCACAGTCGGACAGTCAGTCCTGTGAACCTGCACAATCTAGATGGAGGACCTTCAAATGTTCATAGGATTAGTCTGTTGGCCATGTAGAACATAGCACAAGCTGGATCTCCCAAGTGGGAGACTTAAATCTTACTGCACATCAAGCAAGGGCAGACCAAAGCTAACCTGGGAAGACCTGATTAAGATTGAGCAGCTGGTACTAAAAATGGATGGCACCAACCGTCAAGACCACCAATCATGGAGAGGAAGACTTCACTCCAGACAAGACAGACAGACCTCACCATTGACAAAGGAATAATCAACGCCTTGATGATGATTATTATTATTATTATTATTATCATAATTATTATTATTATGATGATGATGATGATGATGTCCACCAAGTTTTAATCTGACCGAGATATAAACAATACAACAATGTACATGACTTATACAGCCAGGATACATTCCTACTGCAATATTTACATTCCTAACTATGTAAATACACAAAGGCTTGCAGGTAGGAATTAATAAATTTAAATTAGCATGAAAACTGTATCAGTACTTAGGTAAGTCATGTTTTAGCATACAATGATAATAAAGGTAACTGAAAGTTAAGTAACATTACTCATGTACTTTATCAATACATTATCCTAGCTCTGAACCCTTAGTACTTAGAAGTAATGATAAAGTTTTGCTCAAGAAGAGATGTATTATGAGGAGGTTTCTGCATGATGTGATTCAAACCGACAGTCCGAATGAGACTGTCCATTGATTTCAAAACTAATGTAATCACAGGCCACAACAACTGAGGATGATTTTAGATGTGATTTGAACCAACAAGGGTCTGGCTATTCAATGATAACCAGCCCTATGTTGAAACCCCTCGATCATGTACCCCCTAATCCTAAAGAGAATTTTGGATTTAATTCAACCCAACAAAGATCTGGCATCCCAATGATCATCAGACTGACATAGTAACAACTAAGCCACACCCAGTCCAACCGAAAGGAGGGTTTTAAATGTGATTTGAACCAGAAAGGCCCTGGTTATCCTCTTGATTTGAACCAGAAAGGCTCTGGTTATCCTCTTGATTTGAACCAGAAAGGCTCTGGTTATCCTCTTGATTTGAACCAGAAAGGCTCTGGTTATCCTCTTGATTTGAACCAGAAAGGCTCTGGTTATCCTCTTGATTTGAACCAGAAAGGCTCTGGTTATCCTCTTGCCCTCTCTTTAACCTTTCATATGTCAAGAAATAGAGACAAATAATCTATAATGGTTCACTCACCTCAAGAATAAAGTCTCCACCTTTAAGACCAGCTCTATCAGAGACACTTCCTGGATCAACACTATCAAGATATTGTAATGCTGGGAACTCAGCTGTAGGTTGAAAGTCCAACTCTCCACTTGGTTTGAGTTGAGCTGAAATATTAAAATAGGCAATTTTATAATGTGCATATTGAAACAACAGCATTATTATGCTGAAATAAGTTATAAACAGTTATGAAATTTCACATGCATACATATCAGTTTTCATGACAAACTTTTATCAGCAATGGACATTCATTCCATCACAATGAAATTATTCACTATGCCAAAAGAAAGTTTACAGGAACAACTAGTGATACCCCCGCAGTGAGAAATATGACTATCATAATGTAACTTTCATTTAACGAAATCTAAAAATATGCGACAAGCAGGAAGTAGATGAGCAAGGAGCATGAAATCGCTTTACACCACATGGGACTATGGGGTGAAGCAATATGCAAAGTATTAGGCTGCTGCATGTTATAGTTGCTGAGAAAACTGCAACGGAAATTTTGTAACGGACGCACGCACAGACAAGGGTAAAACAGTATACCCCCCTCTTCTTCGAAGCGGGGGTATAAAAACATTCTTAGTGATATGTTAAAATATTAAGTCAACAATTAAAATAATAATAATAATAAAGAATTATTATTTATTATTAATAATTGTTGGTCTTTGTAGCAGAGCAGTCTTAATATAGGGATTTCTTTCTCCTCAAATTAAGCCTTTGATTGGAACTTAAAATAATACAATGAATGACCCCAGTATCATTACATTAAACAGCTACAGACACTTATCATTATATTAATTGTTTTATTGCTCTTACTTTATAGACTTTTCAATATGGAATGTTAACCATTGATTTGACGTATACTGCTTAGTGTATTAACGAGACTGACTCTGCCCCATCCACACTTTTATCAATATTAAACTAAACACCTGTCACTGACCAGTGATGATGGAACTACTTTTATCACCTAGAAATTGACTGCGTAGTAAATCAGAGACACATGCATCACTCCATAGGTTAAACTGGTCAGGCATTTTCGTTGATAGTTTTCCATCTGTGGTATAACTTTCAGCAAAATCGTGGAAAGTCTAATCATAAAAAATATTTAAAAAATGCAATAACCTATGTGGTGTATATAGCAGAACTTTATTATAATAGTATCATACAATGTCATATTATATATTTTTAAACCAACAAACTTAAAATAAGAAAACTATAACAAAAAAATGTTAATTACATAATTGACAAAAACATCTTATTTTCTCTATTTTATGTTTATGACATTAAATTTACATTTAACATTAAAATGTAACAATCCACAGACTGTCTAGTACATAGTTTTAGAATGTCATGTATCGTTATATGATGATATCGTGTTCTTTGTACAGTGCATTCCAAAAGTCAAGGATAAAATCTTAATTTTGAGGATAAACAGATTCAAATTTACCATTTTACATAAAAGATACAATAGAGTTTGTTCTGCTGCAGTTTACAATTGCAAATTCGTGCAGTGTTTGACAATTTTTAAGTTCCAAAATGCTTAATTTGAAAAGAAAAATGCCCCTATATTAAAACAATTCCCTAAATTGAACCACCAATTTAGATGGTCTTTAATGTTAAACATTACCATACTAGAAAGAGTAATCTGAGCAAATTTCTAAAATCAGCATTCATTAGTTTATCATCATATGATGGCTAAGCTTTAACTATTGTACAATTACTTATGATGCATGATCAGTCTTTTCTCAAAATTCCAACTGTCCAAGATAAGAACTTTTGATGAGCACAGTATAGTAAATAGAACTTTTGAAGGCCCCCATCATATTAAGTAAATATTTTGGAGGGTACTGTACATAAACTTTAACATCACTAAACAATTATCTAGGAAAATGTCAAACTCTATGTTTTAAGATCATTATGACATCTAACATACAGGCCCATTATTATATATAATATATTAGATATAAATATACTGCAATCTTGTTCTAGATTGAACAAAAAAATAACTTAAAGTGATTGTATTTTAAATGGCTACATCAACAGACACTGGGTAAATTAGTGTATTATCAGTTTTAATGGGAATGACGAGCATTGACAGACTTCCTTTTATTGCAAAATGATGTTCATGAAATCATGAACTGTCATTTATGGCCAGTCCATGAACAGTATTAAAAACATTTTTCAAAGTTCATGAACTTAAGTTCTTGAACACTACTTAACTGTTCTAAAAACATGTTCATGAAATATGTTCATGAACTAAACAAGAACTGTTTGATTTTTTATTATTTTATAAACTTGAACCATTCATGAGCCCTTCGTTCATGAACTGTTAAAGAGCCTGGGGGACACCACTGTACATAATATATCCATGCTAATATCACTTTAATGAAGATCTTAAACATTTTTGGTTTGTACTAAAATTTGTTATCTTATAATTGACTGAAAGTGAAACTAAAAAAATCCTTCTTAAGTCTTATAATGAAAAAACTTTTTTCTAAAAGCCTATTTCATACAAAATAACACAGCAAAGTAGCAATGATCACACATGTAACTAAATAACATTTCAAACACTATTTGTACATAAATAACAAAGTCAACCACTGCAAATCAAAACAAAATCTATAAAATTGATATATCTCATCTAGCTATACTAGTTAAATATTCTTTTTAAGAGAATTTGCTAAAAAATCAGAGCATAAAATATTCACTTAAACTGGGTTATTGCATTTAACATAAGGAGCGCAACATCTGGACTTCTCATAAATACATTTTATCAAAATGGCTTTGTAAATAGACTGTAAAAATATTGATCTGTAAGTTCGTAAGTTTTTTTTATTATATCTTTAACTTAATCAAAACATGGCGAAAATCATTCTTTAAAGCCAGCAGTCAATTGTTAAACATGTATGCATATAAGAAGGTCTGTTTAAAGTCAAATAGAAATGATCTTTCAAATATAAAGGTCCAATTTTTAATATATAATTAAATTTAAATAAATATTTTAACTATGAAAGCCAAGGTTGTATTGCAACATGAAACCACCCAACAAGGTAAAATTGCATTTGTATTATTTTATTTGTATACCGTTTGTCAATCAAAGATCAATTCTAAAATTTCAGACCATTATAATAAATCTTCAGAAAATACTAAAATGGCATATTTTGTTCGCAAGGTCAGCATTTAAGAGTGGAGAAACCTAACCAAGTTTCATTACAATCAAACTAATGCCTCAGTCCCATAAAATCGTGGCTTGTTGCGGACCCATACATGCAGACAGCTGTAGACCATGGGAAGCCTTGCGTATTAAGGTGACGGCACGCACATGGCACAGGACAACACACCCCTACGGAGCCGTAGCTGGAAGATATGCAAGTTTAACCCATATTCTGCCCTGATTTTGTTCACGATTTGACTTTGAAACTAATACGTGTATCCACGGCTCATCTCACAGACCCTCGTAAAATGTAATTGTCCGTACGTGTATGCGAGAGTTCGAACGGGTCCTTGCGGAGCTTGATCGCACGGTGCCCGTGCGGTGCCCTCAAGGCTATTTTTATGTTTATGGGACTGTAGCATTACATACATTGATACATACAGTAGCCAAACATGTACAATCACTCTTTCAAAGATAACTCACATGTATGTCTCCAATGATACAGGTCCCATAATGATGTAAATACTATATGAGGAACATAATAATAAATATATATTAAATTTATTAATAAAATACTAAATATATTTATTAAATAATAAATGTGTTATTTGCAAAGTGGCAAATTCACTGCCCAATACATCAAAAATAACTGGGCCTATATCAAATCACTTATTTAATAACATAGAGTATTGTTAAATTTTATAATAAAACCATGAACTGATCTACCAGGAAATGTGAGGGATTATGTCAAAAGATGAATTTGATCATTAAATTTTTTAAAGTATGAACACTCCAGCAATGTTTTGGATAAGGAACTTAAGAAAAGACTACAGTAATTATTATGAAGGGATATACCATAAGTATGGCCAAAAAGGCACTCATTTAACTCTTTAAAATTTGGTCTTAAAATTGCTCAGTTTTATTCAACTGTCTATGGTGCATACATTAACTCCACTGATTTAAATCTTATTTCATCAATCATAAGTACTGAACTACTGAAGTGAATATTTAAATCAGCAGGATTTAAATGTATGCACCAATGACAGTTGAATATAAGTTAACAATACATGTACTTTTCTTATTACATAAGCAGAGAAAAACTGTCCATATAAAGTATTGGGATCTTACTAAACATTTTATCTATAAATATATGAATCCTATTATCTTATCAAGGTGAAGAAACATTCTACAAAATGTTCACAACAATACTAATTTATCTCATTGTCATATTACAACATAGATACATCAATCTATCGTCAACATTACATTACATTATGTTGACAGCCTTAAGGGAATAAAATGAACAATCAATACACAATGTTTTCACCTTTAATACAAAATATCTTATAAGGCCAAACAATGATGTCTGATGATATGTTTACTGTTTACTAAGAAAAGGCAAAGATGGTATCTTATCATTATTTTGATTAAAATTATTCTATCAGCTATTTTTTACAAATGAATGTCTTGCACTTAAAAACACTGACATCGAAGAGTAAATAAGCATCATACACCAACGTACCAAATTGACTCATGTTATGTCAAAGTACAATGTACTTCATCTGGAATTCAAATTTATGGACTTTTGCACTGTAGTACAATAAAAAATGTATGTTAAACTGATTAATACATGTGCAGAAAAAAATGATTAATTTTTTATTTAATGAATTTCAGCAATAACAATTTAATCAGTGACCCCTCTTAGATTTGAATCTTGTACATAGCTCACTGCCCCACACTCTGACCCTGGTTAAAAACACTTGACACGAACAGCATAAAACAAATATCAAGAGAGGTTGAACAACTTTCACTCAGGTCAACCTATGTTAAATACATTCCAACATAGATGAGAACTTAAAATTGAAAAACATCCAAATATTTACTTAACTTCAATAAGAACATGGTCAAACTTTCCACATAATTTGATATGAAAACAAAATGAAAATAACAAACTATGTCCTATAGAACATCAACCAAAATGAGAAGCAACTACAAAACCAATAACATGAGTTTTCATAAATTCATAAACTGCTCATGTTTTGCTAAGACATCAATTTATTTACCTGAATTATGGCCTACATGAAAGAAAAGCAAATGCAAAAAAGCAATGTTACAAAACCAAAATTGATTCAGACTCTACATTAAACAATCCTGGAACTAATATAACTTATAAGTCGATTCAAGGTAGAGAACATGTCTAATATTGTATCACCTCAGCTGGCTGATTTTGATCACATGACTGTTAAAAGGTCATGCAAGCCATCTCTGAACAGATAATGCAAGCATCAACACGACTAACGCCATAGGGTTAACAGCAAAGCTTTAAAGACAGCTTCATAATTGCAGACATTAAAGCTCTTCACTTTAGCCTCACAGTGCTATTTCAACTGCCGAAATTGGAACATTCATTTGGCCATGCATTACAACATTTGTAGACAACAGCAGACTTTAAAGTCTTGTTGCCTCATGGTGCTTTAAGTAGGGCTGGCAATGCATTACACATTTATTTGGCAAAAACAGCATGTAACATATGCCTTTGACCATTTATGGCAAGAAGACATGGAGACACCCAACAATTTCATTCCTTCGTTCTAATTTGTTGACTGGCCGGAGAATAAAGATGTAAGTTGGACAATGTTCTCACACTCTAACATAAAATATTGACAAGTTATTTGACAGTATGATTGATGATTATTGTTAATAGTCTAATATAACATTGTATTCTATCAATATCTTCAATACTTTATACACTGTATGTCTGTATGTACCCATGGTGGTAGAAGGGAGTTACTGGCTACTGTAAAAATATGGGAATGAAACCAAAACTCACTCAAAACAGACTATTACTAGTGTAGTGGTCTATTTTTTCACCTGGCTAATTACCTTCTAATTGAGATTAGTTGAAGTTTCTACTGAATATTACTATAATCAGGTACAAGGAAATTGCAGGTTAATTTGTTTTTGACTTATTGAGATTTAGAATAGAACTTTGTTAAAAATCCATCTTGAAACTATCTGCATTTGAACTTTGTTTTCAATACAATTCAAAGTCATTTAAATGGTCAATATTGATTGGAGGTAATAGACCCTTAAGTATTATGCTTATGTTGTATATTTTGTAAATTGCATCAATAAGTGCCACATTGTATTATAAAACACTGTACAATAATGTAACCTTTATGAGTGTTAACTAGCTTTTGTATAGTGGACAGGGCAACAAGAGTCCCCCGACTAAAAATTGGGCCGCAGGCTGAAAAATATGTATTCTGACCAATAAGTTTTGTCTAATTTCCTGTTCCCTGACTACAATAATGGGTTTATGTATGGAGCTGTGGCTAAATAGCTGAATTGAAATTGTGAACATTTTAAAAAAATATGTCATAAATAACAATATGACCTAATAAATGTTCGAAAAAACAGATATTGACAGTACATATTTTAGACCAAGTTGTTCTAATTTTGTATGAAAACAGCTGAAGGCTACAGTTTGATTGAAAGACATTATAACAATTCTTGCATTCTTTACTATAAGATTGATGAGAGGTAGATCAATATTATGTAACATATATATACAGTGTCCTCCAAAAATTTTTGGACAAATACAATTTTGAGAAAAACTAACCATGCATACTTCAAGAAATTTTACTAGTTAGCTCTAAAGTTTATAAGTGTAACACAGTTTGAATCAAGTGTAAATGCAATCTGATTAAAACCTGCTCTTAAATTATCGGCTCGCTTACTCTCTAATTTAGATCTGGCTGATTTGTTATGAGGGTCATGTCCAGGTGACCTTTTCTCATATAGATGTGATAGATGTGAATCTGTTTGACCTAAAAACATGATTTTGTCCCTAGATTTTTGGAAGGCACTGTACAAACAACAGATGTTACTTTAAACAATTCTAAATGGTGTTTTTTTCTTCACTACATTTACATAATATAGAAAACAAAGGAAATACAGACTGAAAGACACTCTGTTACAGTAGCCATATTTACATGTGATATCAACAACTAAGCCAACACAAGGCATCACCTTTCATTCAGTAACTGTTTATAGTTTCAGTCAATATAATATTAATAAGCTGATACATTATAATGTAATATGCTTCAGAAAATATTGAGGATCAATCAATATTATGTAATTGTAGCCAATATTACACAACTAAATAATAATGCAGCTCTGTTATACAATGTTCATTGTCTTACAATCATTTGTCTTTGTTGTCCTTTCTTCTTCTTTCAATAGGGAGCAATTAGGTTCAAAGGATCCAGGGTAGCATATTATCAAAAATCTTATGATAATTTAACAATACAATAGAGAAGGATTTTCGACTAAAATCGATCGTAAGATGCTTGATAATACAAGAGTTCTTGGAATGATTACATTTGTGCAGAGGATTCAGAGTAAACAATTACAATTCATGGATTAATGTGAGCTTTTATGGGAAAAAGACAACATGTATTTTATGCATTATTTGAGTCTTTACTACTTTGGTCTAGTATAAGAAATACAGGTGGAACACAAATGTTTGTAGACCTTTGCAAGATCATGTGACTATATACCCTGGACAAGCTCCTCTGCGTTCTTATGCTTGAAAAGGAGCCACAGATTTCTTTAGACATCGCCAATTTATATATTTATGCTAGGAAGAACCATATATCCTGGGTTTAACACTAAACAGTTGTAACTCACTCTTTTCTTATATTGAGTTACGACAGTTTTGCACTTAACCTGCGATATATGACACAATTAGAGTAAAAAAAATTAGCCATACATTATTTATGATAAAATATTCCCTATATATTACAACTGGTATATTTCTAATGACAAAAAATAACTTGGGTTATAATGTTAATGAACGATTTTTTAGTCAATAAAAACACTTTGATGAGATCAATATATTATGTAGTTTTGTGGTTATTATATTTACTATATTATAGTTAAACATTAGTACAACATTAGTCATCAACCAAAATTTAATATGAATGGATCAGAGAATTGGATATTTTATGATAACTATGAATTCAGTCAGTTTTAAATGAAATTTTTGAACTCACAGATCAAAGCAATTAAACATTTGCCTGTCTACTATATTTTACCAGGTTATCTGTGTTGCCATTTGCTATTGCCCCTTTGCAACTTTGCAAGAGGCATGTTGGACAGTAAATTGTGAATCATTCTTCATGTTTCATTCAAATTCAATATTGGTAAATCATAAATGTTATCTTGGAAAGTTTCATTTCCACATGAGTGAATCTGGTAAAAGTTTTTTAGACATTAGGTCTGATGTACCAGTAAACTTTGTTAGACCTTTAGAAATTCTATCAGCAACGACCAGCAAATTGACATCTTTGGCTGATAAAACTTTAAAGTAAATACAAGAAAGTATCCAGTAGAGACAATAGTATTTAAATTATCAATATATCAATAGAATAATGTCTAAATAAGTGAGTAGTTATCACTTAAAGGCTTCAAATACCCTATATCACAGTGTTAAAACAAAACTGATGTAACTCACTCTTTTCTTATACTAAGTTACGACCATTTTGCCCCAGACCCGCAATATTATATCATTAATGAAATATTTGTATTCACTAACAAACAATGAAATAATCTTAATATTCAAACATTTCATATTGATAGGTCAGATAACATTTATGACATGTATATATTGCGGGTTTAGTACAAAATGGTCGTAACTGACTCTTTTCTTGAATTGAGTTACGACTGTTTTCCACTAAACCCACAATATATTGCTTGATAGACCCCCCTAATGTCCTTGTTGTATAGATATACATGCAATCAAACTTGTAGTATTGTGTTGACACTGTGACCATTTCAATAGTAATACTCAAATAACCATTAAATAAAAGAACTGTACAGGCAATATACTTAGCTACCGATAGAATCCATGGAAGTACTTTTTCAACCATGGTACACAACAGCAAGGCTCAAATTATTTCTAAACAAGAATGCTCAGTTGGAAAACCAATTATATGTTTTACTTGTCTGAACCAAATGTATACTAGCAGTTAAACCAGTTGTCTGAACCCAAATATAGGTCGTCAGGGGCAATCGAACAACCTTTTATGTCTGTAACCCCTGAACTGTAAGTGCAACCACAACATACAATGAATATACCATCACGTACTTAAGTACATCCATGAATCAACAATATAAGTACTTAACATTGCCAGAAAACACAAAATGCATTACCATATTAGTCAAGCAAATCATATTCAGATACTATGTTGCTGTTTTCTGCAGAAATTTTAAACGGCTTTGAAGCACGTGCAATGTTGCCATGTCTACAAATAAAACTTAAAGCTAGGGCAGAAAGACTTGAATGATAGTAACAATCAAAGAGGAAAAGATCTCCACATTAAATAAACATCCAGAAATCAACAATATTTGTACTTAACATTACTCGAAAACACAATATTAAATGCATTACCAATCATGTTGCCTCCAGCAGAACAAAAGCCTGAAACATAAGCAATCTTGCAATGTCTACAAACAAAACTTAAAGCCTGAGTACAAAGACTAGAATGACAGTAACAAGCAAAGAGAAAAAGGAAGTGATTGCTCTAGAAGGGCAGGGAGGCAGAAAAAAGGGACAAGGTTCATCACAGTGTAGAAGTTTCAAAGTAGCTATTTCTGCAAGGGAAGGAACAAAAACAGCCAGGGAGGAGAGAAAAAGGGCAGTAATGCAGTGCCCTACTATTATGCCCTAGTAAAGGTCTTCACAAAACAGAAATCATATCCATTGCTTACAGTAATGCAGAAGGACCAAAACAATTAAAAGAGCAATTACAAGGACAATACACAAATGACCATAACAACTGACCAAAACAAGCATTCTCCACAACTAGACTTGACCACTTTAAGACTTACCATAGGTACCACTGACATCTACTAGAAACCAATAATCAGCTGTATAGAGCAAATATTTCATCAAATAAACAGTCAAAATTATCAATGACACAATTCAATGGAACAATGCAAAACTAGCTTAATTACATATTTACTATATCAAGGGTTGCCCACAAGACTGTAGTAAGTGAATTGCGTTAAAGAGCGATTTATAACAGTCTTGCAGGCAACCCTTGATATGTAGACTAGTTTTGGACTGACCCATCAAATTGTTCATAACTAAAATAACAGACTGATATATTTACTAACAATGTGAGTATCGTGATGCCCATGAATATTTTATTGTATTGTTTTGTTCTAGTAAATATAATAAAACAGTTATGGAAGTAAATAGACCTTGATGGTGCATTAAAACTTATATAATGGTATGTTATATATTGATGGTTGCTAGCAAGACTGTAGCAACTCTCTTACGCTATGCACTTACTAGTCTTGCGGGCAACCCTTGATATAATACAATGGGTACCTGTAGTGGTGACAGTTCTTATAACCACTCCATCATTTCTATCTTGGCTAATACAATCATCTACAGATTTACTACGATGACATTTTGTATGTCTTATACTTAATTTCTTTACTTTTCTTCGTAACCTCTCCATTATTATATATACTAAATATATTTATATCAATTCCTGTTATAACTTTGTATCCGGTTACAAGCAATGGTATGTGAACTCATAGACACAATTTATTCTATAGTTGCATTAAAGCCAAGTCCGAAGCTAAATTAACACATTAACATCTTAATTTAAACGTAATATCACTGATTAATTGCAGACATTCCAACAGTTGCAATTTAAAGTCATGTTCCACACTAAACTAACTCTTTATAATGCTAACTAAAATGTTAAATCACCACTTAATTACAGTCATACATCATTTTATTTACACCAGCAGTAAAGCTCCAAGATTTTTTAATTGTCTAAAGGTAAAAAATTAATTCCACACATTCAATTGCATATAATGTTCCATTAGAGTTCTGAGTTCATTTTTTACACAAACTTCAATTCAAATCTAAGTAACACAATTTTTCCTATTCTTTAAGTCAGAATGACCAATGATCAACAAGTTGCAAGCAAAAAGACATAAGATACACAGAAGCACAGATGCCCATGTTCAATGCTCACCAACTTTCTTTAATAATCCAACATACATGAACAGTGTAAAATATTGACTCAAGAAAAAACAGACATTACGAAAATCAAAACAATGAAATTACAAAATTAAATTATAATCAATCACAGGCGCCAGGTTATATCAACACAATTATGATGTATGGCTTAGACAAGACTTAATGTTGTTCATTCTCAGGGTTTAAACAAATTTTCAAAATATTGCAAAAATTAGGAAACATTTGAAAGCAGGAAACTGACAATAAAACATTCATTGTTGCACCAGTTGCTTTTATAAAGGACATATTTTGAATATGTTTTTTTTTGTCGACAGTGGACTATTTTTTGTTCACGGTACAATAACATTAGTGATGAATGTTTTGATGTAATAGAATTTTGACATCTTGAAAATTAATCATTATATTGTAGTATCTTTGTTGTTTTTAATTGTTTAATAATAAGTTAATTATATAATATAATACCTAGTAATTAATCTTAACTTGTTATATATGATATATGTATACAATGCTCATATATATTTTATGGTTTATTTTCTTGTTTTATAGTCAAATGAAACAATAATTTTTATTGAAGAGTTTATTAGGGTTTGTAACAAAGCTTTATTTGTCACATAGCTGGCTAAATTCAACACTGCTCTAGCTCTGTTATGCATTTTTTTAAAATTATTCCAAAATATACATAAAAAAATAAAAAGATTTGACCAGATTTAAAATGGAACCCAATGGCATTTTGCTCTGACTGAAAGACGTTTTTTGTTTTAATGCAACATAATTCAAATTTTAGCCCTCTTGAAGTTTTGTATGACTAAGAGCTGGGTTGCATTTGGGCAATGATGAGAAAATTATGGCTCACGCCACAATTTTATAAATGTCGAAACAACAGCTTTTGTCCATTATTTCACCAGCTGTGGTCAAATGTGTCAATGGGCGCTCATTCATGCTATTATGATAGTCTTGGAGTAACTTAAAGATTATAATACATGTATCTTATACTTACATTTGGCACCACGTAAAACAAAGCCATAGCCTTCTGGAGCACGTTGAAGCACCACAGTTCTTGCACCATAATCACTGAAAATAGTAAAAATATACAAATTTTTAAAATAAAATAGAACTTTTAAACATGTAGCACTGACCTAGAAAAACAAAAATATTGGGATAATTACAGTGATATTGTGACTGCTTTGGTAACAAACATTTTAGGATATTGGAAGCAATTTATCAATGAGTGAACAGCGAACTCTCAAGTCCTTGAGACCTAAATCAAAATTTTAAGTACCCAGGGACTTACAATAATAATAGGACTGGTTCCTGTCAGATACCTGGACCACTCACCTGAGATCTAGATCCTCAGGTCATTTGACACAAGATTTATTAACACTTGCAAATTTAGCAGTATAAAAACTTTGTGACCTCTGGAAGGAGAAAATTTTAACCCAAAGGGCATACCTTGAACAATCTTTGTAGATTTTTAAGAAATTGTTGATGACGGCATACACATGCACAGACGAATGATAAGACCCCCAGTAATAGTTCATCTTGAGCACTTAGAGCTCAGGTGAGCTAATAAACACTACCATCAAGTCTCATAAGGACATAAAATGATTATTTTCCATATTGAACATATAGTAAACTGAACCAAGTAAAGTTATAGTAAAATCAATATAGAATCATAAACAAATGTTCCTAGTCTAATTTATTTAAGTTTTAACTCTTTGTAGTTCTCTATTAAAACAATTGTATGTAGCATTGATTTCCTGTAGGCATTATTATGAAACAATCAATTATTACTGAAACTAATAACACATAAATGAACAGAATAGAACAGAACTGAGCAACATATAACTGAGGCAGGTATATTTATTTTTTAATGTGACTTAACACTGATAATCAAAACTATTAGATTAAATACTGTGACCAACTTATTGAATCCATTTTCTGGGACTGTTTTGCTTCTAGAAAGCTCAGTGTTGTTAACCTTTACACACAATGAACTAATTAGTTTTATTTAATACGTTGTTATTAGACGCTGAACTGGTAATCATTTGATAGCCAGCTCAATGCTGGTTCAAATCACATTCAAAATCTACTCTGTTGTTTCCGTGTGCAAAAAACTTTATCCTAATAGCTCAGTACTAGGAAACAAGGAAGCAGACTTGAAAGTGATTAATATAAGTTGTAAGAATTTGTTTCACAATCGAGCTAAAATAAGTTAGTATAAACTAACTATAACTAAACTATTAACTAGTTCAGGCAATCAATATATCATCAACAAATAAACATCCTCTACTACAATAATGTAAGACCAAGTTCTAAGCTGGAATCATACTAAAGACATAAGCCTCCAATTTTCCTGACAATATAAATATAGCCCTATTTTGATTTGACAAGAATATCTGTGGCACTTAAATATAATCAAGTGAAGATCAAAATATCATTAGAGAATTTTTGTCAATTTAGAAGGAAACAGGATCGAATAACATTACGTAAATTTCATCATAAGGCAAAATAAACCAACAGTTAATGTTTGAGAACTTTCTTAATTAATAGTTCATGAACTTAAAATTCATTTAAAGAATGATGAATTTTTATGAACATTTCATTAACTCAAGTTTCATGAACTATTTTAATGAACATGTTATGAACAGTTCATGATCAGTTCATGAACAATTTCTCAACAATGATGAAAGAACTGTTACTACAGAATTCCTTCATAGTCTGCAAAGGACATTTATGACCATATTTTTTCATGATAATTTGTCATTATATCTGTCTGCTACAGACAGGGGAACTATAACTACCTATATATCTCTCTATAATATGTCAAATATAATACATTCTTTATCATTAAAGTAAATACCCTAGCTTTTATGTAAATGTACAATCTTCAAATATAAAGTATTAGTCCTTAACTTTAACCTACAATATTACCTTTATACATATACCTATATACATATATACCAAAAACTTTGTTTACTTTACAATTCATATAAAATGTCTATCTAATAATAAGTCAGCAAATTTTCGTTAACTTTCAACACTAACTGAAGGTAAAATATTAAATAATTCAAGAGAAATGTGCGTACGGTGCCCACCAAAAGTTTGGAGACAAAGAGAATTTAGTTAAATTCTTAAATTTCAATGATTGTATTTGTAGAACCATTAAAGTTTTAATACAGTAAATATGATAAAAGATAATATAAAAACAAATTAAATGAGTTCATCACAATTTAAAAGATTTAGAAATGCATCTGATATCCCAAAGCCTACACAATAATAGTTCAATATAGTTATTTTCCATAATCCCATAACATAGTTTTAAAGAACATTTGTAGTCACAACTATCACTAGACCCATAACGAAAAAGCAATTCTAAATAGCATTTCAAAATAAAATAACCATTTAATGGTTATCAAGTTTTCAATAAAAATAACAAGAAATGTAATGTGGAAACCATATTGAATCCGAATTTAAAAACTTTAACGCAAAATTACAAAGGGAAATAATCCATAATGAAGGCAGGTAGAGTTGTGGTTACTTTCTAATTCTGTTCATCACATGGTGTATGTTATCATTGTATGAAGTTTCATAAAGATCTGATAATAAATGGCAAAAATATATGTTAAATTGAAAACTATAATGCAATTGTTAATGACACTGGACGCCCGACCGACCACCCACCCATGTTTCACCAAACTATCAGCCAAAGTTTTCCATTGAAAAATCCAGCTAAAATTTCAATGGCAATTTTCATTAAAATAAGTGAAAATGTCTCCAAACTTTTGGTGGGCACAATATAATGAATAATTATATTATATAAACAGTAATAGACCTAAATCATACACCTACACATACCTAGGTAATAACCATTATAAGATAAATCAAATACTTCAATACTTATTAAAGCTTTACTAACATTCCTTTTATATGATATTCAATCCCTAAGCAGACATTTTGTCCATTTATTTCTGTCCTGTATCAGAGTTTTCCTCAATCTGTTTATGTTTTGAAAATAATTTGTCATATTATGAATATCATTATCACCTTATTTTTAAACTTCTACAAAAACAATTCAATTAAAGTAATGTTCAGAGTAAGAAATATGATATTAAATAAATGTTATACACTGGATACACTGCCCTGTGGTTTTTACTGCAACAACCTACAATCAAAGTATTGAAATACAGAAAGACTTTCATGTGCATTGAAACCAAAGGAATCCATATTAATGATTACTCCATACACATTAGATTCAAGTACGAACCGAGCAGGGCAAAAATGTGGGCGAAGTGTTTATTCTATCTTGTATAACTATCAAATACCACCGTTTAGTCACAGTGGATTAACGTGATTTGACTCTGCCCATTCACACGCTTATCAAAATAAGTAAAATACCTGTCGCTGACACTGAAACAAAGATGCGTCAGTTGATTGACGGAACTACTTTTATCGCCTAGAAATAAACTGCGTAGTAAATCAGAGACACATGTTATAATCACTGTGCAGGTTAAATTGGTCAAGCATTTGAATCGTCGATAGTTTTCGATTTGTGGTATAACTTAAGCCTTTTGGCGGGAAATTGCCGAAAGTCTAAAAATAGTGAGTAAAGTCGATGGCCTGAGCCAAGAACCTGAGATACGTAAACATTAGTTTGAGATATACAGGACAAAAGAATTATGAACTCACCACAACTTGCGGCTCAATTTGAGCCTTGTTTGACATATTACATGCATATTGGATAATAATTCAAAGAATGGAATTATGTAAGTGCCTTTTTCAAGTTTGAAATGTATGCATAAACATAATTAGCTAGATAGTGAAACAAATTGTCCTTAGAAATCAATAAAAGATCAAAGAGAAAGGTCTGGATGCTGTTTTGAACCAATGTAGACTTGGCTATTCATAATTACCATGTGACTTGGCTCTTAGATTCAACAAGATAACACCATGAACATTAATTGTAATAACAACATAATATATAATGACATCACAGATCAATAGAGTTGGAATACTCTTTTAACATTTTCAATACAAAGATTGAAGTAAACAGGACTAAATTTGGTGGTGGCATTGAAGCAACAGTATTCTATTGGGTAAACCAACATTGTTGTTCAACAACAGAAGAAACGGGCCAAAAAGAAACTAATATTTTGTGAATGAATTTTACAGTGTACAGCCACAAAGATGAGTAAACTATGGTTTTGGTTCTCAATGAAGACATCACCAGGAAGGAAGGAAGTTTGATACACTTTCATAACTGTGGTACAAACCACTTTGTTTACTAAATTTCACCACATTTTAACGTCAGGTATACCATATGAAAGACAACATGATGATTCACAATTCACTGATGAAAAATAAAACCAAAGTAATATCATCATAACGTAAGATAAATACCCTTTCTTACAGTATAGGATATAAAATACAGTATGAAATATGTATAGACACATAAAAGGAACAAAAGTATCTGATATCATGGTTTTACTTCAGGAAAAATAAGGTTTTTCCTCATGTATGTGGCATATCAGATGACGACAAATGTTTCATACAGTGATATACAGTGCCCACCAAAAGTTACATGGAAACATGGGAAGTTTTCTAAAATTCTTAAATTTCAATGATTGCTTTTGTAGAACAATTATTTGTATATATTTAGAATGGTTGGTGATAAAACAAAAACAAATGCATCAAATTTTTAAGATTTAGCATAATGACATCCCAAGGCCTTCAAAACATGATCAGTGTGATTATTTTTCAATAACACAGTTTTTAAGCTACTTTTGTAGTCTCAGCCATAAATAGAACGATAACAAAAATATAGCAAAACTAAACAGATTTCAAAATAAATGGTCATCACTTTTTTCAATAAGTGCTATTTCGAAGGCCTTGAAAGTGAAAACGTCTCCATACTTTTGGTGGAGACTGTACATCATCTCCTAATGCATTGTACCATGAACAACAAAACACAAAACCAACCTTTAAATAATGTATCTATTACTAACCTACAGTTAGTATTTCATAAAATGTTCAAAATATCCTCAAGCAACTAAAACTTACAACATATTTTGAATAATTTATCAAATCATCTTAAGAGTAGAAAAAATTCAAAGTTTTCAAACAATTTACAACCGAACATGTATAATGGCAGTTAATATGAATTTAAATTATCTTGAATTCTAGAGCTATCATTTGGAACCCCTTCACACTCAGACCATCACCAAGGGATACCATTTGGGAACCCCCTATCACACCCAGATCCCATAACATATACATATGTAGTCAGATCATATGGTTTTGCATGATTGAATTTTCATTTGGTTTTCAATTTGTTAATAACTAGATACATAAATTCGTGAGCTAAGTGCAAAAGGATTGTAACTCACTCTTTTTTTAAACTGAGTAACGACAGCTTTGCACTAAGCCTACAATCTGTATATCATGGGTTTAGCGGAAAACAGTCTTAACTCAATATCAGAAAAGAGTGAGATTCGACCGTTTTGCGCTAAACCGGCAATATATTACTTAAAAATCTATTCTGTTCAATTCTGCTCTGTTCTATATTTATAGAGCAGCCCTGAAGTGAACAAACCAGACAGTTCAACCATTTCTGACCGCTAATTAATCATACAAATAACTAAAACTCATAAAATGTCACTAAGTGGCTAATCACTAAGTCACCAATACTAAAATAAATTGTCAACTGCAATTTGTAATGAATATCAACAAGTATATTTAAGAAATAATGAACAGTTGTCTACAGTTTTGTTGAAGAATAAAAAAAATTGGCTCAGGCTTTGATGTAGCAAAATTGAATAAAATATGCTTTAGCATACTTAGTTTCTAAACAAGCACATCAAAACAAGAGTATATTCTATGACAAAACATAGAGAACACTGTCTGTTTATTTGATTTTAAGGAAAACAAATTTGACCCTTAACTTTTATAAACAAGGGGGTAAATCATAACAGCTGTGCTAGTGATCAATACTAAAAACATAATTAATGTCACCTTAAATATAGAGAAAATGTCATTGTCAATATCATAATTTCCAATAAACAAGAGATCTTCAGGTATTTAATAATTCAATGATTTCATCTATATTATGCATGTCAGGTTTGTATTCTATAAAAGAGATTATCATTACCTAACATAATTATCACAGTTAACATCAATAATCAAGACAACTCAATAATCAAGACTACAACATGTATGCATGCAGTTTGGTGATTCTTGTAAAGCTGAAATCAGGTTTCTGACACTGACTCAGCAACTTTCCTCAACCAATTCTACAATTATCTCTCAACAAATGAAAATCATCATGAATAACAATCATCACATAATGAGCATCACAAGTGATGATCCTTACTTAACAACCATCACATAAAGGCTATCACATAATGATCATCACATAACTGTCATCATATAACAATCATCACATAATGATCATTATATAACAATCATCACATAATGATCATCATATAACAATCATCACATAATGATCATTATATAACAATCATCACATAATGATCATCATATAACAATCATCACATAATGATCATCACATAAGGATAATCACATAACACTCATCACCTTAGATCATCATATAACGACCATTAAATAAAGATCATCACTTATGATTATCACAAGCGACGACCATCACATAGCTATCGTCACTTCATGACAAACACATAAGGATCGTCACTTCACTACAAATACATAATGATCAGCACATAACTATCATCCCAACACATAACAACTATTCCATAATCATCAAACATTAATCATCATATAACAAAATTTACTTACAGTCTAATGGTATTAAATCTGATTTCAGAACTTTTCTTGGTGTTTTTAGTATATTTTGTTTTAGAACTTCTAACCCGAGACATGACTGTTTTATAATCAGTATTCCCAGGTAATATTCCTTCTACAAGTAACTTCCTTACATTGCAAAACTAGAAACCATCATTTCCTCCTTATCTGATGTTATACATTGTATAACCATCCATGAATATATGGAAAAATGTAATATTTCAATTTGAAGATTATAAAAATTAACTTCCTACATGTTTCGTACAATAGTCAACTGAAGAATGCAAACCAGTAACTACGTACATATATACAGTAACTGTTAATATCTAACTAGAACAAGTGGACTTTAGACAGACAATGACTATCTGTACATGATATCAATAATTCACCAAACCTAATCAAATTATCACCAAAAACTAGACTTAACTGATAACTGTTTGTAACCAAGTTATTGACGCAAATGTTTCTACAATTGTTGGTTTTCATAAAGGTAAAAAATGTATCAAATATTACAGCTATGACCTGGTCAGTGACCACAGTGACCTCTAACCCAGTGTTGAGGTAACAAATATTGGAACCTGACAGTATCTCCATCAATTAAGGCATAATTTTCCAAGACGTTTTTTGCCACTTTCGACAATTTCTTGTTCTTTTTGTTCTCAACTGTCAAAACATGAATAATATCATGAAGTTTTGTTTTAAAACATTAAGATCATGTCAAGGGTTGCCCACAAGACTGTAGTAACTCGCTCTTTTACTCAATGCACTTACTACAGCAGTCTTGCGGGCAACCCTCTATGTGGAACAGACAAATAGCCTAGCTGTTTAATGTGTCCTTGCTGAATCAACCTTGCCTTTGTATTTATATAAGAGAATATATATTTAGTCACCCACCATGAAATTATCCAATTTTGACTGTTAAGAAAAAAACAGACTATGTCAATCATTACACATAGACGTTTCTACCCTGCATACTAAAGTATCCCCTCCAAAAAACCTTTTGGAACACTGGACAGGAAATTCTGTGAGCAGTCTTCTAGCCACAGACCCCAGTTGGTTAGTAAGCCTTTCAAAACAAGTAAATCTGTGAGCTAATGCTCACTAGTGATACCCCCGCCAAAACTAAAAATATGCGACAAACAGGAAGTAGATGAGCAAGGAGCATGAAATCGCTTTACACCATATGGGACTATGGGATGAAGCAATATGCAAAGTATTAGGCTGCTGCATGCTATAGTTGCTGAGAAAACTGCGACGGAAATTTCGTAACGGACGGACGGACGGATGGACGGACGCACGGACAAGGGTAAAACAGTATACCCCCCTCTTCTTCGAAGCGGGGGTATAATTATGCCAATGTCATAGTTGGGAACATTAAAGTACAAGACAATGATATCACAATGTCAAGTTTCTGATGAAATTGTTCTATAAAGCAAATATTTATAACACATGAATATGATAACCAGTTGTTGAGATTTTAATTAGTGTTCCGTAAGACTTGTAAAGGTCATGGAAGTTACTATTCTAAAAGATTGACTTATCGTAAAAACATGACTACATAAGCCATTACGAGGGTATCCCACAAGATCGTAGTAACTCACTCTTTAATGCAATGCATTTACTACAGTCTTGCAGGCAACCCTAAAATTGTAATGCTTTTCAAACTAAACTTTATCTATAATAACTTCTATACAAGTTACACTTCTTATCATAAACTTATCATTTAGCTGATATATTGTGTGAAAAGGCTATCATATGATGACTATATGTCCTTAGTGAAAGAGTTCAAGGTCACTAAGGTCATATTGTTTGACCTTGACCTTGACAAAGGTCACAGCTGATCCTAATTTTGAGTTTCATAAGAGTACTATCCAAGCTTAAATAACTTTGCTCCAGTTTTTCAAAGAAGAATTAAAAGCTCCCAGTACTAAAGATGTGTTGCCAACCGATGTAAAATTGTTAGTGTCAGAAAACTGACAAATATAACCCTAATTGTGACAATGTCACATGACTTTACGCAAGTCCTTGCCAAATGTAAGCAAAGGTTCTTTTTTTTTAATTGGGTTTAACGTCATATTCAACACAAATTTAGGTCATATATACGATGAACAGCTCTTCCTACTATAGGTTTCCTGGACACTTGTCTATCACCAGTACTAACTTACCCTACCACGAGGCCGATTACTCATGTATAGGGTATGAACTACCGCGGCCAGTCTCAAACCCGCGATCTCGGGATTCGAAGTCAGACAAGCTAACCACTACACCACGGCCTCGGTGAAAGCAAAGGTTCAAGTATTTCAGCTTGCACATTATGTTGAAACTAACAATATTATACCAGACTGGTTACAAGATTAAGTCATTGATACAATGATAGCTTAATAAGACTAAAGTATGCTTTGAAGGGCTATCATATGATAATATAATAGAATAGATCTGACACATGAACAAGTTATATCTAAAACTGCATGAAATTAGCATTGCAACAATACTATCACTTTTTCAACATTTTCATTAGCTTTAATGCTGAGTAAACACAAATTATGGTCATTTTACAGCGGCCAGCTCACCTAAACTAGCTTTTCTGGACTTTAGTCTGTAACCAATACATAACTCCCTTCCACAAGGATGAAAACTTCTCCATATACCTTATCAATGAAGAGAAATAAAAAATTATTGCTGAATTTACATGGACTAGTATTAGTCCAGGTGATACTCCAACCACCAACCCCTTCAGGACACTAAATTCTCAATCCTGCCTATAGCCTACTAAATTTTGGCAACACTGACCCAGAAGTCTCAATCAAAACTGAAAATGTTTAAAACATTCCAAACCAAACTACAAAAGCTGATTCATTTCAAGGTCCCTGTTAGCCTCACCTTTGAAAATATTTAAAGTTAGGATAGATTTTAACAAGATGGCTGATATCAGGTATGCTGTGGTTGATATTTTACTTCGCCTATGTCTGGTCTGACATAAGCGTACAGCTGTTTTAAAGCATATAATGTTAGTAATTTTATCTAATTTGATGTAATTTGAAGATATTTGACAACAATGTCTCTAACCATGAATTTAGAGAATTTAATACCTCTAATAAAATACACCCATATCACAACAGGATTTGAATTTGCATGAAAATAGAGACTCCTCATTTAAGATATCAACTTTTACAGGACAAAAATTTATACTTTACAATTTTTAAGGGAATAATCCCTATTCGCTTGAGATTTCGTGTTCTGCATCACTGAGCTAAAAATGAATATAACCGGTTGCCATGGTAACATCATACGAAGTTTAAATAATGTCTGAGTAGGAAAAAATCTTAAAATGCTTAAAATAACTTAAAACTTTTGAAACTTATTGAAGGGTATGATTGGACTAGGAAAAGTATACAATTGCAGTGTTAAAATGTTTTAATTTAATCATTACCCAAACTTAACTATACTTAGAAGGTTTTTACAATTTGAAGAAATAATGAAATATGTTGTATATAGGTCATTTGACAATACAAGAAAATCCATTTAAAGCATATCATAGCATTTATAAATAGACACACAATACATTGTACCGGCGGTTACATAGCATTTGCGATATTATCGAAAAAACATACCGTACTTTAAAAACTAGTTAAACAAATTGAATAGTCAGTCGTAAAAGTTTTGCAAGCAATTATACAGGAACACTGTAAAACTTTTAAAATAGATAAAAATATTTTGTTCATGGTCTAAATATCAACTTTTTGAGCAAGTTTCAAAAGTTTTGAAAGAACCCAGCGTCAGCCAGCTAACATCGACTTAAAAAAATATGTTCTGCGTCTTCTATTCTGCACTGAGGGAGTCTGAGAGGGGCTGTTTGAATTGTATGTATTGGAAAAGCTTCAAAGTGTGCTGGTCATGTGATCAGCAAACAGTGACATAAGCATGAACAAGTAACCTTGCTAGACAAACCACCAAGAAACCTCAATATTTGAACCAAATTTCAACTCGGTCAATTCTTCATTCAGTTTTGTTTGTTTATAATTCTGCACAATTAATGGAATGCTGAAACACATAAACTGGCCGTAGAATGGATGCATCATTTTATATGGCATTATTTGCCAAATATTTCTATTTTACTGTTGTCTGTCAACCAGTGCATTGCCACCTTGATGGCAATGTTATAAAACATTGTAAACCTGCCTGTTCTATCAAGCAGAAAGGCCACTACAAGTTGATCATAATGTTCTACGGATTTTTCTGGAAAAAATGGGGCGAGCGAGAAAAAAAAATATAAAAAATCTTAATTCAGTTGCTTTATATAGGGGTTTGGCCAAATTTTTATAAGCGAGCGAGGAAATAAAAATATTTTTTTGTAAAAACCGTCAAAATTAAAGTGCGAGCGAATCCAATTAGAACATATGATCAACTTGTTGTGGCCAAAAATTTAAAGTCATGAACAAGTTTTGCAAAGATAGCCATTGCTTTTGCCATGCTTTAAATTAATAAGTCTCAATTGACACTCGTAACATGGTGAGTTTTAACCACTATATGAGAGATTTACAATGACATGACAAACAATATGATAATCAATATTCATTAAACAGAAAATTTAATTAAATTGTTCTCTAGTCAGTGCAAGTTAGAACATATCAAGGGTTGCTCGTAAGACTGTAGTAAGTGCATTGGGTTAAAAGAGCAAGTTACTACAGTCTTGCAAGCAATCCTCAATATCTAAATCTTATACCAGATAGGACAAGGAGCAGCATAGAACTGGTGACAGATATTTAATTAAACCAATACAAGGTAAATTTGTTAATCAATAAAATATCACCAAAGAAGGTATTAGATTATCAATTATTACCTATGTAATATAAGTGTACTATGGTATAAAACATGTTTTTTTAAATGGGTTCCATATTTAAATGTTTCTTGTAGAATTTCAGAAACATGAGTGTGCATCCAATTTGTATTTAAAACTGTTGCAATATGTTACAAATTACACAAGTCTCAGGCAGTAGTTTAGACCACACAATCATCAAGGTAACCTGCCTTAACTTGGACCAAGTGAAAATTGATTCAGGCTTGCAAAAATTACTTATTCAATATAGTTGACTGATTATGCTTTGTAGCTAATTTTGGATAACATGAAACATAGTTAACACTGAATATTTTGTTATATTGTATCAAATTATATTGTATGACATAATAAACTGGGCAAGAGCTCGACAAAACTCAAGAAGATGACTGCTATGCAAAGAGGAATGCATTCTGGCTAGGCAATTACTATCACTTACTCCTGAGCGCTGATTTATGAAAATTGAAATGCAAGAAATTTGAAGTAGAGTATAATATAATGTTAAGTCAAGTTAAGTCAAAGTTTAAGCTGTTTGTTTGTCCACCTACATGGTTTGAATTTTGTAAACCTCTTGTTTGGCAAAGAAGCTCTAATCCAATTAAGATAAATCAGTATGCTGTTGACATATTTAACATAAAGTACAATGTATATATTATTATCTTAATGAATAAAGATTTGATTTAATATTAATGACAGATTTAAATTCATTACATGTTCGTACAAGCCGAGATCTGGTATTTAAATTCTGATGGTAATAAACAGGCTCGTAAAAATCTTGTGTAAACAGATTTAAATCCTTAATTTAACCAACACTAGACAATATCAAATCATGTTTCAATAAAAATGTCAAAGTATACATTATAGCGAGCACATTAATTTCATAAAATACAATATTTTTTATGTCACAAATTCAATTAGTATTATCAAAACATGCTTTTGACAAGTACAGCAAAGTGCAGCGAACAAGAAAAATGTAGGTCAGTTTCCAGTTTCAACATGTACAATTACAAAAGTGGAAAATTTAAACACTTGTGTAAATTTACTATTTTACGGTACATATACATTGAAGGGTTAAACAGATTTATTTAAAGATAAAATTCCAATAAGGTTTGTTGAATAAAGTGTGAACTACCATAAAATATGAAATCCCCTGACATATTATAATACAAAACTAAAGTGAAGAATTTCTCACCCACTCCTATGCAATTTATTGTGACAAAAAAAACCGTCATCCATTACACCTACAGCAATATTTGCAGTTGAAATTCTTTCATTCAACCACAAAGAAAATGACAATAAATTCAGCAAGACAATGATACCTTTAACCTTAAGCAGTTGATCATAGCCTTACAGTTTCACAAGCACTACTCTAATTTATTATATTATAATTAGAGTAAAGGCAAATCTATTAATTTTGCTGGGCTATGTGAAGTAAGTAACTTTAACTGTTTTTACTGTTTCCCATCCTTTGGGCTAGTGGGTTAAGGTGATGCAGGGCGGGTAAAATCTTAAAATTGTTCACTGGTCTGTTCTTGCCAACTGGTAAAGTTACTAGTCAGTATGAACATTATAGAATAAAATTATTGAAAAATCCACTTGTCCATACTTGCCTTGGGACAACACGGAAAAAACGGATGGACGATTGATTTCACCAGCCCTGCGATGAATGCCCAAGTTTAGCCTGACCACTATTCTTTCAAATTTTTATATAAAAATTTCATGTACTGGAGTCAATCATCCTTATAATCAGCCACAGACGATTACATAAAGCTGTGCATGCGCAATTAGAAGAGATAGTTACTACGGCAATCAAAATAGTCCGCTTTACTAATTAAGAAGCAAATGATGCAGTTTGAGTGATTGAAGTACATCATGGGTTCAGCGCAAAACAGTTGTAACTCACTCTTTTCTTATATTGAGTTACAACTGTTTTGCGCTAAACCCGCAATTATCTAATCTGGTTTGGTATTGAATTTTAATGATCCTTGGGAAATTTCCCTTATATTGCTTCCATTAGTGGTAAAATTCCATGATTACAGTACTCCATCAAAAGCCCATGTCCCACAGCGCAATTAGTGTTTTAAATTTTTTACCGTCCAAAAAAATACCAAGATGTTTGCCTGCTCTATCACTTCAAGCGATATTATAGATAGTCAACTTTCATACCCCAGTGTGAAAAGAAACACAACATTCCACGGCTGTTAGATGAATCCTGTTCACAATTTATTTAACAAAATTTACCGGTTGTTTAACATTCTTGACATACAAACTGTAGGGAAATGAGAATTGGATGATGTTTTGATCAAAGTGTCATACCACTTGGAGCATCACCTAGTATCGGTCAACATAAATTACCAGCCGATAATACGAATATTTGTATCGTTAAGTTATCATCATTTATTTTATCATGGTTTTCTAATCATAACCGTATACGTAAACATCTAAACATTTTGATAGCTTCCTACATGTAACCCAACCTTAGATGTAAAACTTTTATATCCCCTTCAACCTACGATAAACTTCTCAGAGATTTTTTATTTCACCAGTATTTTAATACTTCAAGTAAAATATAAACAAAGGCAAAGTCAAAATAAAGCCATGAGAAGAGCTTCTAAATTCACAAAAGGATTGACAGTCATTAAAATGTAGCAATTAGTAATTAGTCAAAGCAGAATTGGTGGCGCAGAGGGATTTCTAATCTTGCTTCCCAAAGAAGGTACGAGTTTGAATCCCCTGGGTTGCGGATATACCCTTCCTTAAAAGTTTTAAAATGAAAGTGTCAATTTCCACTTCATTAACAAGGTATATGGAAAAGTTGCTAAATGCTTCATGGATGGGTTTGTGAGTACATGTTATAGACAGGAAAACTAGTTAGGTGCACTGGCCACTGTAAATAACTGTGTTGACATGGCGTTAAACCCAGTATAAACTTCTCAGATTTTTTATGTAATCAGTATTTAAATGCTTCAAATATGCTCTCAAAGTATAATATAAACAAAGGAACAGTCAAAATATTTTAAAAGCTTTAACAAATCCTTCCATAAAGATTGGCACTTATTAAAACATAACAATTAGTCACAAGCTGTGACATAATTCTATTGAAAAGAAAATGCATTCTGGGGTCAAATAGTGCATTATGTTTGAATTATATTAAGCATATGTTTTGGTCATGTCAAGTCATTCAACAGGTAAAACTGTATTAAACCAATCAATATGTTTGTACATTGTTTTCTACGCACTAACAAAGAGAAATCAATCAATTTGTTTTATTATAAAGAATGATATGTTATGTATTTTACACCCAATGTTTGACCAGGTAACACACTGGTCAGGCCAATTTATTCAGTTATGATTTATACATTATTTATTAGTACTATGTACTATGAGCCTAGAACACATTATGTCCATTTATAATTATAGTGTCACACCCTCCTGCTCTATATTTCTTTTCTTGAGGGTCTAGACCATAGATTGTGACCATGTATTTTCAGGGCTTAGTGCAACATGGTCGTAACTCAATTTAAAAAAGATTTAGTTACAACCATTTTGCCCCAAGCCCTAAATTTGTGTTTCATGTCACCTAAGCGATATAGTAAAATAATGCTTAAGGCTTTTACAAACAACAAATAAAAGATAATTTTCCCAACCAGCATGTGTAACAAATACAACATATTCAACAATGTATGAAAAAGGTTAGACATTGAAATATTTAGGGGTCAATGGGGTCTTTGTGAATGACTCATACGCCTGATTTAAACCATCTTGAACTTTTTTGCACAAAATGAAAGATATAACTTCCATGTATAAGGACGTTTTAGATTAAATAAAATTTAGGACCTTTTTCGTACTAAATGTATACAAAAAATGGAAAGACCATGTGATATATAATTCATATCAGTAATTAGTATGACAGATAATTAATTAATTCAATAAAAACATATGTTGAGATAATTAATAGAAACAATTATGGTGTTACAGTATGATCACCTACATCTACATGTTGACTTCAAGCTTTAAGGAAATTGATGATTTTTACATGCAAATAACAATTTCCTGAAAGTTTGACGTAAACACTTATATTCCTGGTATACAAAAACGTTCCACTATTAGGACCATCAAAGTTGATAGCCTTAATAGCAGAGCAGTCTTAATATAGGCACATTTTTCCCCTTTTACACATCTTTTAAAATTCAACAATAGGGACCGAAAAATTGTCAAAAATGGCATGATTTTGTAATAACCATAAGGTGCTCTATATAGCCAGGGATCTTATATAGAATCCCTGATATAGCATAGCTGTACTTTACTAACAAGGGTGTTCATACTCTTAGATATAAGGAAATAATGAAATACAAACCTTGTATGTAATATTGGTCTACTAAACTCCCTGGGAACACCTCTTATTGTAGCACCATAAATTTGTTCTAAACGCACCAAGTCAGGAGCACTAGCATATAATGACATTGTTCTTTGACTCGGCTCCGGAGGTGGGGGCGGAGCCATTTTAGGGGCCGGAGTAACAGACGATCTCGTACTTCGGCTATCATCATCATCGTCAATGTTTATTGGCACCGTAGTCATAGATAACATAGGTCGTTTAAAAACCTGTTGCATACTTGGATTCATAGTATGTCCATTGGCATATTGAAAATTTCTAGGTAAAGTTTTAGTTTTAAGTTTTTTCTCCAATTTTAATCTCTTTTTCTCCTCCTTTGCTCTTTTCTTTTCTTCCTTTTCTCTCCTCTTTTTTTCCTCTTTTTCCTGTTTTTTCAACAATTTCATGAGTTTTTTATCACCTTTAGAATCCACTAAAGTAGGCATACTGGAGAATTTCATTTTTGATTGCATTAATGTACCTTGTTTTCGCCCCATGGTAAAAAATTCCATACCATTCGTACCATTATAAACATGGTCATCTACCATAATTTTTTGTCCTCCAGCTTTTCGTATCACAATTCCTGTTTGTGGAATACCATTCACAGTAAAAGCCTTTCCAGGAGCAGCACTCACACTGGATGAGATAGAACTCCTTCTCGATCGTTCCTCCATTTTTATTTTATCCAGGTTAAAATCACTTAAACTTCTCTTAAATTTATAACTTCCATCCACTAGTACACTTCTTTCAATAGTTTTCTTACACACTTCATTTGATATAGGTTCCCATTTTAAATCACCATTGTTTATATTAGATACACCTGTAAATTTATTACATGTGTCATCGCTTGCGAAATCTACATTTTGTTGTGATACATTATTGGAGACTAAGCTAATGTTATCATGGTATGTAGTCCCAACTTTACACACATCGGTAAATTCCAATTCTGAATGCGCTCGACTACTACCTATCGAGTTAGAATTAAAACTGTCACAACTAAGTCCACTGTTTACACTGTTTGACCTGTATACAGTTCGTACTACCCCATTTGGGTAAATACCTTCTTTGGCAATGGTCCAATTTTCATTTGTAATACTTACACCATTGTGTAGTTTGTCATGCAAGAATTTATCAGTATGCACTAATCCAGGTATTAATTCATTCTCAGACCATTTTTTTATCACATAATCCGTGTCCTGTAATCTGCGACGATTATCTACAGCCGGTGCAGACTGACTTCTTTTTTTATAACGACGTTTACCACTACCACTGCTGTCAAATGACTCAGTACTGTTGACACTAGGGCTACGGTGATAAGTTTTTGGAGAATTCTGAGCGCTGTGATAACCCCGTCTAGAAATCCTCGGCGTGCTTGTAGCAAACGGCTGTTCAGTATATCCAGACACGACTGACTTGTCTATAACATTATTTTTCACTGTTTTATTATTGTGTAAGATGTGATCGACACCGTTAGTTGTCACATACGCTTCACTAGTCACATGATTAGTCAATGCCTGAGGGCCCCTAGTGACATAAACATTAGCTCGACTGTCAATAGAGGAAGGACCCGAGGGTATGACTACAGCTTTTATAGGTATGTTTCTCCGAGGGGATTTTATCTCATCATATCCTTGATTAAATTTAGGTCTCAAGCCATCAGGTAAAGCTATGAATTTATTTAGAGGAAAACTTTTCTGAGGTAAAGGTCCAGGTTGTTTTTTCCCTCTCCCAGCTAGAGGTTGGACTGGGATATTGACTGGAGTTTTTAATGAATCTTTTGTACGCTTCTTTATTGCTTTCTGACTCATTTTTAATGTCTCTAGTTTAAGTAATAAACACAATTTTATAGCTACAGTAAATATTTGGTCAGTTCAGTGGAACAAACATCATATTGAAGTCCTCTCGTCCAGGTATACACATAAAAGTTTGAAAATCAGTATATCAACTATTCAATAACTATTCAATACCTGTATAAAACATAGTAACACAATCTAAGTACCTGTGTGGACAATAGCTGACTAGCCTTGATCATTAGACGTCGTCCAACCGTGAAACTATGCTGATTCGTTAAAAATGATAAATGCTGAATAAAACATGAAGTGAAAATTCCAAGTAACACAGTAGAATAAATGATAATCCAGACACTTAACACAGTGAAATTTTCACTTTCAATTTAAAATCCATTAAAGAATTTAAGAACGTCTACATAATGTCAGGAAGCTTTTCAAAAATGTGTCAAAAAGACTTAACAAGTCTTAATTCCTAATTCTAAACCACTAATCCTCATTCTTGTACAATATTAATTAATCTGTTTATGTCAACAAAACATGGCGACATTATTGAACAACTCATGCCTTCAATGATTAGGAAATTATTCATGTTTTCAGGTTTTTCTCTATAAAACACGGATCAATACAAGCAACCTCTGAATCACGACACGACATTCATTCGATAAGAAGGAAAAATCCGTCAGGAAAATACCTGGCGTCAATTATTTGTGACAGGTGTTCCGTTAATAATAGGTTAATATTGATTTTAAGAATCATGCGAGAAATAAAGTTAGCATCCATGAAAGATGTCCGCTATGACTCAGACGGGAGAGTAGGCCATTTAAACAATAACAAACCGTCTCTAAGTAATATTGACATAGTGACATCATCATAGACAGTTCTTAGATTATACCAGACAAGCAGGGTTCTATACTTAAAGTGTGCAGGGATTTCAAGGATCCCCAAAACTTGGGAGGAATCAAAGTAATCCTAAACTAGGGATTCCCCAATATGGATCCCTATAAATAACCCTGTTTTTCAACAAATTTGAGTTCACATATTAATTTGTTTATCACAATTTATGACAAAAAATCCTTTTCTAAATTATTTGTCTACTATTTATAATTTAAGAAATCATTATTCTTATGAAGGAATCTCTGAATAACTGACTAATTTAGGATTACCTCTGGGCCCTTGGGTAAAACAATAAGTGCTGAACCCAGAAAATGTCCTTGATCAATACAGACTGCATGTATAAATATAACACTATGCTGGGAAATCCCCTAACTAGTAATTTTTTTTGCTGGGTGGTTGACATAAACATAGATAAGTAAATCTATAGACTGATAAAATCACAGTAGCTTTGTATGGCACCTAGAACCAACCTTGTTTCATTCCTTGGCCAAGAAACTTTGTCCTGATTGATTATTGTTATATAATAATCAGACCGGGGCTGGACAATACAAAATTAATGATATAAATAATGCGTAATTAGTGATTCAAATTTTAAGAATTTGTTTACAATAAATTGAAATCAAGTTTTTTTGTACATATTTTGGTGCAGGCAATTATTTGATTGAAAAGATATTTAAAAAGATAAACCAAGATTTGTACAAATTTGTACAAAATACAGTACTATATGCAGAGTAAAATATTTTTGAAGACAAAGTAAATTACCTCTGTCAGGACCATTAAATTAATTGTCTTTATAGCGAAATTATCTTAGAATAGAGATAGTTTTCTTCTCAATTTAAACATTTGGGACTTAGAAATCATCAAGTAGCTCACAATAATCAGGGTGGCCTTTATAGAAGAACTTAACTGTACTTTCATAATTCTACATACCAAAATGGTTGTTATTGTTTAATGAAAATCGTAAACAACAAAAAAACAATCGTTTTAATAGTTTCTATGATGTTTGAATTTTTCTGTTGAAATTTTAAATACCAGTTTTATAAAACCATGTTTATTAAGACAAGGGCAATACATCACGATGTAACAAAAATGTATATAAAACTTTTATTGTAAAGTTAATTGTTTTAGCCATGTAGTAATTGATTTATTTTTATATAAATTAACATTTCGTCATGAAAAATAAAATCATTATTAATTTAAATGACTCAGTGATGATCGGTGTGGTACGTTTGAAATCTATCATGAGTTTAAATCTATTTTTAGAATCGTTCGGTTCTTATATAGTTTGCCGTGTTTACATACATGACGTAATCGTTGACATTATCTCTCAAGTTTGTTCGATCGATATAAACATTCGTACAAATAGGGGTCACATGATTTACAGTTTAGTTGATAAATATTTTTCTCTGTAAATCAATAGGGTTTTAAATGAAGTCATATATAGAGTATGACTCATGACATAACAGCTGTTTTAAGGTAAGGTCTGTTCTGAATGGGGCGTATTTCCAACAGATAACGACAACAATCCTTTGATCCATTGGACGTTTAAAAAAACTTGAATTCTCAAATATGTGTTAATTTTTACAATGTGGAATACAATCCCTTATTTAGACCAGGAAAAGATGAACAAATTTGTAATGTAAATAAAAGTTAAATCAATAAAGTTTTACAAGTAGAGGGTAAGGACTTTCTAACTAGACATACCTAATAGGGATATAACTTAGTTTAAAGTCTACCAGTTCAAGTATTAGTTAAACAGTGATATCAATATAAAGTCAATAAATGGTCAATAAAATATTTTCAATTAATTGTTTTGTATGATAACAAAACTATAGATCAGCAGTTTTTTCTTAACTTTTATAAAGCAAGATTTAATATACTTAAGCAACAAACTTTCATAATGTTTTGGTCATTTTTTTATTTTAAAGGTTACTAACTATCATTTATGAATGGAACATTGCCGAGTTGTTTTGATGTTGGATTTGTAATCATTGGATAGCCAGTTCCACCTTGGTTCAAATCCTATCCAAAGCCTACCCCATTGTTTCCTTGAGCAAGAAACTTTATCCTACTAGCTCAGTATTGGGATACCAGGAAGAAGACTCAAAAGTGATTAATCTAAATTGTAAGAACTTGTTTCACAATCGAGCTTTAATAATTTTGTTTAGGCTAAACTAAGAATAGAATGTTACATGAAAGTTACATAGCTTTTTTTGGCCAAATGGATTTATCTAAGATGTAAGAACTTGTTTCAAAATCAAGCTACAATAAATTACATGTAGTTAGAACTAAACTAAGAACTGAATGTTACATGAAATCTCCAAAAAGCTTCTTTTAGAATGTTAATTGGGATTGATTTTCACAGAAAAAAATATCAATGATCAATTACAGAATGAAAATGTGTAGTAATTTAAACAATTAGTAAATAGAGTTTATACAATATACATGTACACTTCTAATCTAATCAGATTCAAGGCATTTATAAGTGTGTCTTGATTGTAATAAACAGAAAGTAAAAACAATTGATAAAATATTTGATAATTATTATCAGAAGAGATAACTATCATATATCTATAAACTGATAATTATCTATCAACAATATATACCATGTATCAAATTTTTATCAACAAATATTTAAACTTGATATATACAGGATTTTTAAATTTGAATATACTTGGACATGATTGAGTTATATTCACAATTGCAGTTAAATACTGTTAGAAAATGATAAGGGAAGTAACTCTGTTTACATAATATAGAAAATCAGTACACTTGTTATCTCCCTTGTATACATAGATTTTATGTACCAGTAAGTCAATTTTAAATTGAGGATTTAGATATAGATCTAGCTAGCATCTTAAAATGAAAGTAAATAAATTGTGAAGTGAATTTTTATTGGTAGAAAAAATTACTTTAAAATCATTGTTCATGAATGTAAAGATTTTTTTTTGAAAATGATACAATCAGCAACCAAACAAGTGTTCTAATGTCAAGAAGTAATTTGGAAATAAATACAAGCCAACAAAAATAACACAAGGTTATTCAAATGTGCACTAGTTTTGACTAACTTAAAACCCATAGGTTTTAAGCCTGAGATTGCTATTTCTATACAATTATGTTAAAATTCTTCATACTACAGAACTATTCTGATCAAGCTATGATCTCTATACTTTTAAAATTTCCCTTGAACTGGCATTTTTATGGTTGATCTATGATTTGATACTAAACAGTAACAGCCTACAGTCAAGTCAATTATCTATAGAAATGATTATCTTCAAATAAATCTAAAATATTGTCATTTTTATTGAATTATTTGAAAATTATCTATGACAAATGGAATACAATTTCATTTGGAAACTTGTTAGGGAAAAAACCAAATTTATGAATGACTCAATGTTGTCAATTGTAAATATAGTGGAGACTCTTAATTATCATTATTATTATCTTTATTATCATTATCAATATTATTATCATAATTATCATTATTATTATTATTATGTTGCTTATATGAATTTTTTGTTTGTTGGGTTTATCGCTGTAGCAACACATTGTATAGGTCATATAACGACGGTCATTCAACTCAGTGTTCCTGGAATGGTTAAATCTCTGAATTTAGCTGTTAACCTGAACTACTAGGCACATACTTTCGTCAGTGACTGACAACTGCCCTACATGGTTAAAAATCATTGGTAGGAGGGAGAATAGCCTTAGAAATAATTTCATGACCAAGCTCAACGAAAGTATTCCCCGCCTAGGAGTTGAACCCACAACCCCTTGATCAGTAGCTACCAACTGAGCTGGACCGGCGGCTTACAACTTTATTGATAATTTTAGAATTGATATAAATACATCATAAACATATCAGCTATAGGGTGTCAACTAAATATTTAAATGATTACGTAAAAAATGTATGATTTAGAATATTGATAAATTTTAGTATATTTATATATTTTTCTCGGTTGACTGATTTTATATATACTTCATAATATTACACCAGATGTGAAAGTTTAGTATATAATATTATATTATAAAATATAGATTTAATAGTAAAAAAGCCTATTACATTAAATACAATCATAACTTCACACCATATAAATAGCATTGTATATTTGAAATCCCACCATAAGTAATAGTAATTTTTCAACATATTGGAATCCCCCTATAATTTATAGTAAACTTTAGATACTTAAATATTTAATTGCATATTAAAATATAAGAATAAACCCAAGTTTATAGATTATTGATGTAACAATACATTCATTCCATTTTAAATTACATACAATTCATTGTCTGATTTTATAACCATTTCCTTTATAAAATTACTAAAACCCTGCAGTCAGTGAAATCCAAATGTGTCCAGAACATTCACATATGTTCTTACTTGGGGTAAAACCAACATGTTACAAAGAATAAAACTATAGCAAAAACAGCAATTAGGGCTCACCAGGACAATAACTTTTAAAACTCATATTTCATTTAAAACTTGAAATCACTTAAAATTTTAAAATGAACGATTTACCGTAAGATTGAACAAGTTTTACTATAGGTGTTCAAGAAAGGCAAAGCCTGTCTAAATAAGTTTTTGTTTATTTATAAGTCTTATACAATTAAGTTCCATCTAACAAATGCATCTATAAAATGACCAACTGCACCAACAGTTTATAAAAGAACAGAAACCCTCTCTATATATTACATTGGTAGAAAGGGTGAAAATCATTTGCTTTATTTCATTTGTTACCTAAATGAAAAACTCAAAATAAAAATGGAATGATTCACAGAAAAGACCATCTTGCGTTTGAGACCACTTTATGTGACAGAAAGCCAGGTGGTCTTATGAGGGGAACTTTAATTATACATCAATCATCACATGTCATCTAACCTGATTATGTCAAATCTCAATAAAATGTAATACATTTTACCTAGTAGGCCTACTTATAATGGTACTTGTATTATTCATGATGTCTATTTTACATATATATACATTTCTAATGATCTTTTATGCCAGGTAATAAATCACTGCAGGAATTTCAATAGCAGAAAAATATAGAAAATCAAATTACCAAATTCAGAATATTTTTTACTCAATGTAGTATGTGGTAAAATACATTTATCATTAATTTATACAATGCCCTCCGAAAGTCCTAGGAAAAATTCCAGTTTTTAGGACTAACTGATTTAGGACAGTTTAGTGATTCAAAAATACCTATGTCAAAAGAATAGGAATGGGGGTGGATGAGCGATTACTACGTTGAACTCAGGTAATCATTAGATAGCCAGCTCTGCATTGGTTCAAATCCCATCCAAAACCTACCCCATCATTTCTTTGAGCAAGAAACTTTATCCTACTACCTTAGTACTAGGGCACCAGGGAGCAGACTTGAAAGTGATAAGTATAGGTTGTAACAACTTCACAATCAAGCTAAAATAAATTAGTACAGTACAGTCAAACGAATCAAAAAGTCATCTGAGCAAATTTCAAAATAAGAATTAATTAGTTTATCATCAACATGATTCAAGCTATGTTACATGACATGAATAAGCCTTAATTACAGAAAAATTAATTGCAGAAAGCTTAATGAGAGTTTTCTCAAAAGCAATCACTCTAAGAAATTTTGGATGGTATATTAAAAATTTGGATAACTATGTCATCTGCCTACATACCCCCTACATTTAGTACCATAACAAGCAGTTTTAGGAGTTTGATAAATAAAGGTCTACAATTCTCATTATTGATTAGTTGTTCATTTAGAGATGGATATGAAACTATTAATTGATAAGCCTTTGTCAGTAATCAGAGAGACAATTATAGGACCCTGTAAGCATGGTTCGAAACTTAAATTTTACCTGGGATCTTAAAGGAATCCCTCATCAGTTATTCCTCATTAAAACTAGAAAATTCCTCCAATAAAATTAATTTTAGATACAGATTTGCTGTCACATATTGTGATAAATAATTTATGAAAACTCAAATTCACATAAGAACATGGCAAAATTTTAGGGACCTGAGGGAATCAGAGCTAATAACCACTGAGATTTCTCCTAAACTTTCAGGATCCTCCAAATCAAATAACACTGTTAGTATTGAACCCAGCTGCTGTTATAGCACTAAATTCAAAATCATAGCAGTATTGACACCAATTAATAGAAGAAACAAAGTTGGTTTGGGATGCTGATGACAGAATCATATCATGTACTATGTTCTAAGTTACATCTTTGAGGTCTTGAGATTAAGTATGCAAATCAGAAGGGTTAGTGTGCGCATCAATGACAATTTAACAATACTATGTTCTAAAAAACATCTTTGAGGTCATGAGATTAAGTGAAGTCAATGATGTAAATAAGCCGAGTTGGTGCACACATCACTGATCATACTATATTCTTAATATTCATATCTTTGAAATCACAATATTAATACTGATATGAAAATCACAGACCATCATTCTCATCTAAGTTATAATCAATAATATAATTCCTATGATACCTATCAAAGTTATCAGTCTGTATACATAATTGATATATGACCAGCAATGTCCAGCTATTGACCACACAGGTACTGAATACAAGAGATTTTGTACTGTGAGAGAATATATCCAGCACTTAATCCATGAATCACAGCCTTATACATGTATAACACATATGAATGTTATCACTATAATGAATGTCTATTTCTCGCAACAAATCAACAGAATAACAATTTCATTCAACTCAGTCATTAATACTGAATGTTCTATAGCAGAAAAGCTAAGGACACTGTACTGACAGCTACTTTTTCACTTTTTCTATAGGTCCCTTGCCTTTTCTAAACTCTAGAAAAATCACTATCAATTGTCACATTAAGAACATCACAATAAATTACAGTTCACAATATCAATATTTTCATTTAGACATTGTTGTTGTTGTTGTAATTCTAATAAACTCTCAATGTAGCACAGTCAAACCATCTGATCTATCAAAAGTTTTCAAAACATTAACAAAATGAAGCACTATCACACAAAGTTACTTGTTTCACCTAAAACATTAACAATTTGTCAGCACATTTACAATCATATTAAAATACAAATACCTATTCTCCTGGTATTATCATAATTTTACAAAATGCTGACTCAGCAAGTCTTAAAATATTAAATTAATACATTTTCACTTATTTTCATTAAAATTCTAACCATAGACTTAAAGGCTACAGTCTAATGAACTAAATGTCAAATACGAACTGAGATATTATAATGTCCAACAGAGCAATGTTAATTGTTTGTATTATAAATAAATAATTGATATTTTTCTATTACACTCAATTATTACTAATATTTGTACTTCTTAAAGGCAATATTTGTCAATATTGAATATAGCACACAACTGGAGTACACAGTTAAACCCGTAAAGTGACCAGACAAGGGAACTATTAAAGAAAATACTTTTAGAAAATAAACATGCCCCCCCCTTAGAACTGAAATATAAACAAACAAGTTGAGCTTTGTGTGTTGCAGCATGATACAACCAAAGGATGTGAAATTAATGTTTTTAGATGCTAAGTTACTGTGACCTTGACCTTTAACCTACTGACCCCAAAATCAAAAGCAGCCATCATCTCACCTGTGGCTAACTATCCTATCAATTAATGATTACCATAAGCATTATAGTTCTCAAGTTATTATAAGTAGATAAGAAGTGGCTAACAGATCAACAGACAGGGGACAGACTAACAACAAACTGACAGACAGACAGGACAAAAACAAAATGTCTCTGCATGAAAGGGGATGAAAAAAATACAACAAATGGTAGCTTATGACAGATAGCTACTTAATACAGATGAAAATAAAGACAAAATTAAGGAAGAAAAGTATTTTCTAACATTTGATTTGGTTGTTTATGTCTGGATATAATAACTAAACAGGTGACTATTGGCTCAGATTTGACTGTATGTGCTCAGGGTAACAGCTTGATTTAATAGACTGTTTTATCTCCATTTGTGACATATGGTCAATGTTATATAAAACATAATATTAGACCTATGATATTTTTAATTTAATATTAAGTCAATTTCCTAGAAGCAACCAGTACTCAGAACAATAGTGATAACCAGGGATCCTAACTCAATGAACACAGACTGAGATATAACCACATGCAGACTAGCTCAACCTTAGTTTACCCTAATACTCCAAAAACTAGAATGTGGTGCCTAACACCGCAGAATTTTAACAATTTCTCAGCCCTACGGTACAAGTCAGTTATACAAGTCACAAGGTCTCTAAGAAACTTGCTTAGATTCCTAGACTTTAGTCAGCTGCTCTTACACCCCCAGGAAACACAAAGAAAGTTTTAAATCTGACAAAACTCAAATTATTGATTAAACTTAAACCATCCTTGAAATTGCATCAAAATGTCTTTGACAAACTATCAGCACAATACATGTATAACAAATACTTGTTTAATGTTAATCCATGGGTCAGATCAGAAACTAGTCAACCTACATGTAAATATTTTTTTTTTTTTTTTTTTTTAATAACATCGTATTCAACACATATTTAGGTTATATATACGACGGCCAGCTCTTTCTACTATAGGTTTCCTGGACACTTTTCTATCACCAGTACTAACTTACCCTATCATGAGGCCGACAACTCATGTATAGGGTATGACCTACCGCCACCGGGCTCGAACCTGGGATCTCGCGATTTGAAGTCAGACATTAGCGCCACGGCTGTTACATGTAAATAAAGATGGATGTAGTTTAACTGTGCGCTGACCTTTCTAAATGACATAATTTTATGGATGCAGCAATACATAATCAATACCATAATACCACAGGCTAAGCGCAAAACAGTCATAAATCAATATAAAAAAGAGTAAGTTACAGCCATTTGGCACTAAACCCGCAACACAGACTATGGTATACTGTTACACATAATGAATTCATAATAAAGCAATTAAACTTAAATTTCAATTAACTTTGAGTTAAATACCCAATAAACATAAATAGTAGGTAATAAATCCAGTACCGAAAATATATAAACAATTTAGAGAGTCTAGTAAATAACATATAGAATCCTGTATAATTTGTCCATTAAGAAATAATACATTAAAACATTTATGTTTTCTAATGTTTAGGTCATTTATAAAACATATATTAACAGAAGAAATTTATAATATTATATATAATACATGAGCAGTAACAGTGAAACCACAATTGTTTAAGCACAGAAGATCAAATTTGATGTGTACTTATTTTAATATGATCATGGAAAGCATTTGAACTGGATAATTTAAAAGTATGCTCTTTGTAGGCAAAACAACTTATTTTGTTAAAAAATAATAAAATTTTGACCATTGTTAAGTCACTCTTAATCACTGCAATAAAATATTTTCATGAATAAAACCACCATGCTACATGAACACATCTCCACCATATTGTAAAAAGTCATAAAAGAGTCTGCTTTGTCTTGAGTTTTAAGAAAATTAAACACATATTTATCCATCTATTTCAGATTGCAATTGAACATGATAAAACATGCATCTTTGATGAACAAGAATGTTAAAGATGTTAATACATAGCAAAGTTTAGCAAGAAGTTAATAATTGTGCCTGTATGATAATGCTGCTGAGCTAAAGCTCCAAGTGCGTAACTTAAACTGAGGTCCAATTATCGGCACCCTGTCAACCTTTAATAATACATAGCATAGTTAGGCTGGAAGTCAATAGTCGTCCTAGTATAGTCCAACTTTTGCCATCTTGCCCGTCTCTGCCATGACTATTACCCTCTAAATAATGTATAAAATTAAAGTGAACTTTAAATACTTTTTGACATAACAATAATAATGTAACAATAACTAGGTATAATCCACTTTGTATATATATATCACAGTACATCACAGTAATGTCATAATATAGATCTCTAGTTTCATTTCACTGTCAAATATTTTCACTTCAGTGAAATATTCTTGTTTATTTAACCTTTAAAATAAAATTACTTTCACTAATTACATCACATTCAAGAATCTATCCATCGGATGTGAATCCATTCAACACTACGTCGCAACATAAGAATTTAACAAATATCAAAAAGAAAATTTTTTTAGTTTTTTTTTCCGAACAATTTATTCGAACAATTTGAAAAGGGACCTCACATGAGATAAGAAAAGTTTGAAGGATCAATACATGATGTAAATTTATTGTCACTCGGCAATTTTAAACATCAGTAAATCGCAACACTCGAGTTATAGCGATTACACTAAATGTAAACATCAGAAGACTTTTTCGTCACTCGTAAATCTTTAAACAATATCCTTACTGTATAGATTTTAGATAAATATTTATATATCATAAAAAAACCTACTACATGAAAAAATTATCAAGATTATTACAAAAACTTGAATAAACCGAATAAAGAGAAAATATAAATAATCCTTTAATATGTCTAAGCCGAATAAATAATATAATATTACATGTACGAGATTTCACTGTTTATAATACAAAAAAATATAGGACAAAATAGTTCAATAGTGTTACATTTCAATTAATGTTTTAATTATCGGGTCAAGTTCTGTTTTTTCCAATTGATTAATTAGCTCAAGCATGGCTTCCCTTTCATATTGGGTAAACACATTCATACTTTCTTCATTGGTTTGTAAATTATAAATAAACAAAATATAAACTATAAAACATAAAAAGAGATCAATATTTTGTATTAGATTTCAAATATATTTTCAATAAAAAGAATGTGGTCATTCATTCTAGTGTGACAGAGGACACCATCTAGACTAAGTATAAAATATTCATGAACAACATAAATAAATATCCAGACTTAAGATTTCCATTAAGAATTAGATCTACATAAATGGTAAAACTAACTCATTAATAAATCTACCATGTATAAAATTGATGTAAATTTCTTTTTATAAATTAATGGACCATAAATTAATGTGAAAGCAGTATTCACCAGGAGAGTGCTCAAAAATATGATATGAAATACCAGAAATTTATCTACATTCATGTTTTCATGTACAAGAACAATTCAGAACTACCTCAGCGATCATCTATAAAGATATACCTCGAAAATCAGACGTGGTAGGAATACAACCAGGTTATAAGGTCCGGGGACTGAAATTTTCATGTCAACATTTAATAAAAACATTGTTACACAATTTATCACATCATTTCATCAGTACAAAGTCTCACATGTCGTATTTCTGAGTAGTTCAGACAATATCACCACAGAAACCAAATTCCTAGATCTACTTTTTTACCTTATGATATCCATGATTTATCTGCTAAGAAGATTGCCAAGGTAGTTCCAAATGGTACAAGAACATGTATCAGTCTTCACCAATGAATTTTCAAAGCGCAAGACCTTCGGTCTGGTAAACGCCAAAATTTTACCAGACCGAAGACTTTTACCAGACTGAAGGCTTACCCATCATATTTTGTTAATATGTTATTTTAGACTGTACTGCTTATGTTTCTACCGCATATATGTATATATGAAATTATCATATAATAAACATTGAATAAAGAATTGCTCGACTTACCGCAACTGCAAGTTTTATGTTGGATTATGCATTTTTAGTTATATTGCTATTGAAATTTCCACCAGACAGTCGGTCTTGTGATCCGTATATCTTAACCGGACCGTCAGTGTTTTAGACGGACTCGACCTTCGGTCTGGTGGCTAAATTCGAAGACTGATGTATACAGACACTGTCACCCAGTTCAAGAACCAGAATAGGGCAATATCAGTCCTAAAGTGAAGTGGGTCAGAGAGACGAGATATAATACTTTGAATTATAAGTTAATTGCAATTGATGCCACAAAATCAGGCGTGGCCAAGGGATTATGATGTAAGACTGGTAATCATTGGATAGCCAGCTCCGCATTGGTTCGAATCCCATCCAAAACCTACCCCGTTGTTTCCTTGAGCAAGAATCTTTATCCTACTTAGCTCAGTGCTGAGGGACCTGGGGAAGCGGACTCGAAAGTGATAAATCTAAGTTGTAAGAACTTATTTCACAATCAAGCTAAAATAAATTAGTATACTACTACAAAATTCTTATTTCCTCTAAATTTTTGCAGCCACCAACAGTTGTATGTGTTTACTCTGAATCCTCTGCACAAATCATTTTTGCTCACCACCTAGTTTATTGCTTCATTCAGTTTTTGGTGCAGCTGATTTGGTGCTATCATCAAATCATAGCTATCACAGGATCAATCGGGTTTTTTCGGGAATAGATTGGTGGGGTTTTTCAGGGATAGAAAGTTGGTGTTTATTTTATGCCTATCATGATAATATTCATTTATTAATTTTGTCTTAAAACAGGAATCAGCAAAAAAATATTTTTTGTTTACCTCATTAGCTGTTGTTGTTGTAGATCATATGACTATGGACACTAGCTGTATTTAATATAATGACATGAAAATTTAACACCCGAGGTAACAGGTTAGATGTTATTGGTATGGTATCACATTGCAATCATGACAAATACATGAGATGACCTGTACAGATCTACGATAGATCATAGATATATCCAACTATGAAGTTTATATACCATCATTATCAACGACGGTGGTGTCTATTATCAACAACCCTGGTGTCTATCTTGTATGACCATCTACTAATGTATCATTTTGTACTTTATTTATCAATATAAACAAGTACTGTACACTTTATTAAAGGAACTATTTTGTTTACTGACCTATAAAAGTTTACTATATACAACATCTTATGAATACACAACTATCAACAAAACAACCGCATTCTTTTCATTGTAAAAATATATCATATCAATAAAATAACATTACCTATAAATAACAAAATATATCATTTACATCACAAAATATTTCTCATAAATAACAAAATACTTCATATAAATAAAATAATATTTTATATATACAAAAATATTTTATACAAATATAAAATATATGCATATAAAAACCATTTTATACATAAAAATATCTCACACAAATAGAACAAATATTTTATATACCGGTAAATAAAATTAATAAGCAAAACATAATTTATAATAATCATAAATAAAGATCTACATAAAAATTCCAAGGAACTATTCACTAGTATCCAAATTGATTTCTTGAATAATTTAACTCCTTTCATCCGTTATCAACATTGCAGATCCTTTCGAAATGTGATAAAAACACTATTTCAAATTAACAAAAAATAAAACACTTTCACTAAACTATTATTGCACCTTTAAAAACCGACACAAATTTCAAAACACTAAAGCTATTTTTAACACAGCCAACAATTCAATGTATCTGCATCATTTAACAATAACACAGCCGAAATACAAATATTTAATGAATACAGTTGTAAAACATGTATGAAATACAGCTCCTCAGCTTGATTTCTGACCATAATTAGACGAAACACTTTTATTCTCCAAACCTTCCCCAGCATCTTAGATTTTTATCTTAACACTTTTTCAAATATTCTCTCATGCTATCTTTTTAACATCACAAGAATAAGCTTCTTAAAATTGACCCATGCAAAAAAATTACATCGAAGAATATAGCTTCTTCAAACTGACCCTTGGCAAAAAAAATTACATCCAAGAATATAGTTTGTTCAAATTTACTTTTTACAAAGTAAAATGTGAATATAATTTGCATACATTAAACAGTTAAAAGTATAGGTCTTTTTTAACAAAATATGGGCATGTTCCACAAAGCAATCACTTGTAGCATAAATGGCCTATTGAACAGTTTGCTTGACAAGCTAGCAAATCAAAGATGGTGACTTTCTCAAACAAAAAGTTCAGAATTGTAACAAATGAAAAATATTTAAATCAATTGATTTTACCACTTTGACGAAATATACGCATTTAATAAAATATATATCAGTATTCTTGAAAAAGAAACATGTTCCAACAGGGGGCAGCCATTTTGAAATAAGCAGAAGTGTTCCCAATGACACAGCTAGCAAGAAAAAAACTTGCTAGGTATCGCTAGCTAGCGATTCAATTTGCTCGATCGTAGCAGACCGTTCTATAGAAAATCGCTACATAGCACTAGCTAGTGATCGCCTAGTAGAACGTGTCCTATACTTAATAACATTTTATGTACAAGTTCAACTACATATCATGGGTTTAGCGCAAAACAGTCGTACCTCACTCTTTTCTTATATTGAGTTACAACCCTTTTCCGCTAAACCCGCAATATACATGTACATGTATCTATTATATCCTATATATAGTAGGTAACAATTCAGTCGCTATAATATACACAGTCATTATTCATACACAACATTTATATTCCAATGAAGATGTACATCACAGATAGGGTAAATTTAAACATAACTTTTCTCACGACAGTAAATCAAAGACTATTTTACTAATAATTTGACGAGTAAGCCATCCGTTCAATGTATCGTTTAGCGTTCACTCGGTATCACATTATTAACCTGGGTACTACGTGCAGTCATAAATAAATACAAGCAAGATGAAATACGCAAATTTAAATAAACAAGAAAAATATTTTATTAACAATTTTCATTGTTTACTGCACACTATTGTAATAAAGAAAATTCTCCGACTGTATACAAACAATTTTATAGTATTTCACACCCATTGTACACAGTAATAGCCGAACTTTATATTGTAATACAGGGGCAGACCAAAAATCTGATTCAGGGTATTGCACCCAAGATTTTTTTTTTTTCGTCCAACAAAATATGAATATTGAAAGAACCCTTCCAATTGCTTTTTTGAGAAATTTAGAATGGGGTGAGGCATGGCCCTAACTTATCTCATAATAGAACTGCCTTTGTAATGTAACTTTTACCACATATATATAGTTCCCTCAAAATGTTGTTGGACAAATGAAATTTCGAAAAACAAGAGAAAATGCATACCTCAAGTAATTTCATAATAATTAAAGCTTATTCATTTAAATAGTTTGATTAACTAATTAAAGCTGATTTTAGAATTTGCTCAATTGACTCATTGCTTCTTTATTTCATGGGTAAGTATGAATCAACTTACATTAAAAACACAATTTGTCTATGGACTTTTGGAGAGCACTGCATTTCGTATGACCAAATTACACAAAAAAATTGTAAAAATGTTAAATTTCTATGAATCATTGTCTATAATGACTACATTGTAAGGGTATGGGATAACAATAGTAACATCTTAACATGTATTCATCAAATATTTCAAGATACACTATCTTTTAAGTAATTCTTGAACTTTGGGGTAATTTTTCATCCTTTGGTTTTAATGAATGGTCTGTACTATCTTCATGTTAACAATGGAAAACAACAGCCTCCTTCGGTAACAGAATTCATCATTAGATTTATAATTTATGTTACTTGTATAAACATATTATGTCAACAGTATTATATAAAGTTGAATTTTCATGGAAGGGTATAGACTTTAGTCTAAGTGAAGCTCAAACCATTTACCACTTTGGGAGACATGAATGGAAGCATACTGCCCAACAGACCTGAGTCAACTCTTTAATTTTTTAACAGAACAGAACAGCTTCTTTAATATCGCCATGATAATAGTAAATGAAATTGTAGCGAATATAATTTATAGTGCAGATAATTCTAGTCAGACATTAGTTCATACAAGTTATTGTAAACAATAATCAAGTTCTTCAACATTAAAGATAAAATATTAGTTTTATTCAAACTATAAATTATTGGTTATATATAAAATACAATAATAATTAAGTATATAAAATATCAATATTATCATAAATTATTATTTCAATGAGCATTCAAGTAGCTTAATATTCTAATATGAAATATACTTTTATTAATAGCAAAATCTGTATATAAGATATACATTTGACCATTAATACATATTACCTGAGCTAGACATATTGTATGAAATAAAGTTGGATTTGCAACTTAACTTCTAATGTGGGACACTGCAAGAAACCCATGTATGTTGTGCAATTTAAGATACATGTAGCATTTCAAATTAAGAATCCCCAAGGAATGTATGGTTTAAAACCCATCCAGGCTGGTTATATTTCATAATATTGGCATTCCATAACATAAGTGTCGGAACAACTCAACCAAAAGACAACTCAACCCAAGACAACTCAATTCCCTACTTACTGATTGAGTTGTCCCAACTTTGAGTTGAGTTATGCACAGGTTGAGTTGTCTTCGAGTCGAGTTCTTCAGGTACTCCTAACGTTAGCTAACAGTCGTTACTGAACACACTGCAGGTTAGGTAAAGCCAGTTGTAGTAAAATAAACAAGAGGCAACAAGGCCATTACTTTTCATAAAGCCTCCAGCTTCACATGTATACAACTGCATTTCATTCTAGCGTATCGACTTACATCGCTTTGTTTAAAGAGGTAATATAGCGTACTTCTAATGAAATACGTCCACTTTACATTTTTGTACAACATGAACTCATGAAAACCAATCAAGTAAACGCCTCACTAGTTTATCAAAGATTACAAGTCAAATATGTGGATTGTTTCACTAATACGTCACACTCAATTAGTCATTCACGGTTGAATGAATGTACAAGTCTACATCATTATTCAGCAGTATTATAATTATATAAGTCTTTAAGAGAATCATACTTTCTTTCAGTATTTTTGGTCTACTGGGCTGAGGCTTCAACCCTTTATATTAGCATCAATTAACGAACCCATTTTATTTACAACATTAAATCACATTAAATAAATCATCTATATCGTTTTTATCATTTTTATTTCATCAAAAAGTTCAGTAACCTAGTATAACAGGGTCATGTTGACAACCATTTCAAAGTTAGCTTTTTTATATATTATGATTTTTTATATACATTTTTTATGAAGTTATGGTAATTAAATGCTGTCATTGCACCAGAAAATGTATGCAAAAGTAAAATCAAATTAAAATACCAAATTATCAACTTTTACTGAATACATTGATTATTGACTATCCCAAATTGATTTATTCATATGATTTAATTCCAAGTTGAAGACCCTAGCTATGAGAAAATACAAAACAATACAACACACACCAGTTCATTATATACTGAAAACCTTCATAAAACTGTATAACCTCCATAACAGGGAAACAATGTGCGAAAGCAGCACTGAATTAGAAATCAAGAGACTATCTGTCTTTGGCAACAAAAAATAAACAACAATTCAGCAGGAAAGAAACAATGTATATTGACAACCATCATATAACAGTATAACCTTTGTAACAGGAAAACAATGCTTGGAAGCAGGACTGAATTAACAATCTGGAAACATGCTGTCTTTGGCAACAGCAAATTAACAACAATTCAGCAAGAAAGAAACAATGTGTATTGACAACCATCATAAAATATAACATTTATAACCGGAAAACAATGCTTGAAAGCAGGACTGAATTAGCAATCCAGAGCAACCTTATAATCTTTGGCAAGAACAAATTAACAACAATTTTGCAAGGAAGTAACTACACTGATATGATTTATACTGGGATTTTAGAAACACTGACTTAATTTAGACCCTAATTTCACTCATTTTTCCAGGAATGAAAAGTCACATTCAAAGGGTCTGCACATAATGCATCCTTATGGAGCAGCGGGACCCGCACTAAACTCAAACTCACTCACTAATAATGAATGATATTAAAACACCATGTTAAGATATTGTGCAATCCATTGATGCTGAAGTGTCATATCATGATAGAAATAGCATGTTTAAGCCAATTTAAAATTATTTATTAAAGTCAGGTAAAATTGATAGACTATAAAAACTGTTATATTAGTTTACTTGCTTATAATGCATATTTTCACTTTTTGTATGACAAAAAAGCATAACACTATAGATTTAAATTTGATTTTTATGTGTAAAAAACACCCCTTAAAATTACAGCAATAATAATAATTTACAAATTGACAGGTAATGTATTTGCAATGAGCAACAAGATTGAATGGTAAGATAAAACTATCAAAAAGCAACAACGAAACAAATATTAGGTACAGTAAAAAAAGATCGAATACTATTCATATAACTGAAAATACTTCATATTATTTTGTCAACATGACATAAATCATGTCAGAGATCCAATCCTCTACATAGAACACATCTGGAATTCCACTATTAGGGTTTTCTCTGTGGTACAAACAAATTTTCACTGTTACTATGAAAATATGTGAACAAAGAACAAATCATTTATTCAGTGTTTCATGCTTTTCAGCAATAATAAATAAAACACTTTGTTTGTAACGCCTATGCACAGATGGAAAAACTCATAAATTGGAGATCCGAAATGGGTCTATTTATCAACCTACTACTGTAAATACATGTATACATTAAACACAAAGGTTGGTCAAAGCATTGTTCAAGATTATGGGGGATGAAACATTCAAAGTTTCAAAATCCAGATTTTCAATATTTCAGCAGCTTATACATATAAAATACAAAACCCATTCTTGGGTCCCAAACCTTGACCAGCCCTAAAAACTATCACCTATGGAAAAAAAATCAAACATAGAGGTCATTAAAACATAAAGCTGAAATGAATCAATGGTGGCTTATAAATAATACAAAAGTCCAAAGTTCAGCATATCAATAAGGGTAGGTAAGTGGATATTGACAATATAAATGATATATAATATAGGTACTTACACATTATCTGACCTCACCAATGTAGCAAGAGTATTTCTATATAATAATGTATTTTCACGAGATTCCTGGCCTAATATATCATCACACGATCCAGCTAAAATAGAATAAAATAAAGAAATATAAACATTCAGCACCATTACTATGAGTGAGACAAAACTGTAATTCCGGTATATTCATGTAACAATGCAAGGAAGGTATCTAACTTTAATAACAATGAGCATTCTTGTACCCCAAGGTTTCATTTTTTGTGTTACCTTGGATAGATGAAAATACGTCCAAGTAAAAACAACAATGAATGTACAGTACTTATGTAGCAAAGGTATAATACAGCACTATTACTCCTTTGTCTTCAAGCTAGCTTTTATGGCAACATGGTAAGCTATCTGCTTACGACTCGGAATGTTTTGAGTTCTTATCATAGTTCCAACCATGAATTTTTATGGGGTTTCATTAACAGCACATGTACAGATATTCTAAATATTGACAATGAACTGATTTTGAGTATCCTTGTACTATGCATATTGTTACCATTTATCTTATAAACTTTACCTATCAATCAAAACTCCTGATCAGCTCTGGGTACAAGAATTATCAACTTGAGACATATTAATACAATAAACACATTTAAATATCTACCCAAATGGTAAATAATTTAATCAATATAAACAATATTTGGACTATAATTCCTCCTCTCAGGTCATTTTGAACTAGTTATTTATAAAGATATATGTATTGAAAGGGAGATAACTTTATTCCTATAACAGTAAGTTGAAGATTTACCTCCCTTAGACAGTAACTCAATTAGGATATAGAACAGCCATGCTCTAATACCAAACGATCATCAAAATACAGTGCATATATTTTAGAGTTTTATAATTTCAACCAGCAATCTCTCTCCTACCACTGAATCTAAATCATGTAAGGCAGTTGTCAGTCACTGAAGTAATTATGCATGTTCATAGTGACTGGCTTACATCTAAATCTAGAGGGTAAGCCTTTCCAGGAATGGTGAGTAGGTTCAAGGAAACATCAAGATAGAATTGAAGTGGTGTTGACTTTCAAAAGATTATCATATTATCAATGTAATCACTCAACCCCATATAAACAATGATATACAAATATGATAAAATGTTCTGGTACCTTTATTCCTGAGGTATACTTCTTGTACATGATGTGCTGGGAACCAACCATTTCTATCATTAACAACACCTTCCCAATATCCTGTATCTGATACACTCATTACTAAAAATAAACAAATATAATATTGTGTAAGAAATATATCAGATAAATTTTCAATAACATAATGTCTATACTATGAGACATTTTGTGATCAGTTCGGGGCATGTTGTCAAAAACCGCATCCTCAAAATAGCTTTCTTCTACAACTTAGTAGGTTTATTGCAAAAATCAGTACATTTTTTCACTTCACTAAAAATGTACTGATTTTTTCAATACCCCTTCTTCATATGGCTTATGTTTTAGAAAAAGTGGGCAACCCACATATCTCATAAAAAGATGAAATTTAAAAATTATAGAAAAACAACCTACATTTAGGATAAAACTTTTTAAAATTATGTCCCACACTAATCACAAAATGTCAGTTGTCACGATGATTTAACATTTCATAAAATAACCATTTGCAAATAAAAGCTGTCACTAACAAAAATATTTTTATTTTATTTGAAACCGAATATTAATTATTATCAAAATAAATAATCACAAGTACCACAAGACAGTTTGGTAGAATAAATGGTCTCAAAAAGTTACCCAAAAGTTTTTCAAATGTTCCACAAGAATTCAAATGACCTTAGACACTAAGTTCTTTTTACAATATACATGTAAAAAATAAATTAATAAAATCACTGTTACATTTGCAAATTTGTAATATTTATCGTAGTTTTCATACTTTTCACTGTAACAGATAAATGGTCTGTTTTTAATGACATATTTGTTTAACAATCAAACCAAAATAAGGCATTTTTTCGGTTTGTTTATATGAATATTTCATTTTAACATAAAAGGTAACATAACCTCAACAAAAATAAAAACGAAATAAAGAAAATCATCTCACTTTAGTTTGACAAAAGTAACCTGATATAGTCAAACTATACATAAGACGATATAGAGAAGAGAAAATTAATTGTTTCAGTTATAGTAAGGAACTACAGTTCGTACAAAAAACAAAACCCTGTTTATATCAACAATACAATGAACTAATCCATGACAGGGGATGCTCAGGATGGCAGTAAAATGTTATACAGTATTAATTTTTGGAGTGTCTTATCGGTGTTATTGTAAAGCAATCTATCATTACAAGCATGATTGACCTAAGGGATAGGGTTTACCGGTCACACTTTTTTTCCGGTTAAAATTATCTATACGACCTTTATTTTCAATACTGTCTTACCTTTGGTGTGGATAGGTTTATTTTGATGTTTTCATGAACATGTAATGTTATTTTGTACGAACTATACATGTATATCATATTTTATCTATATTCATTTCACTAGCTTATACATTTACTAAAAAGTCAAAGTTTCCAAAACATAAAGAATGTCAAAATCTTAGTGACAGAGTAAAATATTATAAAGGGAAATAACAAAATATTAGCATTATGAATGTTATGAATGAAGTTATCTCCCTTTACAAGAAATTGAAAATATAATAAATATCAAGTGTATTATAGAACATGACACATGCTTAATAAGTGAAAACAATAATGGCATATAAAATATTATGTATTATACATGATATTAGAGTATATTGTGAAAATAGTGAACTAATAATCATTTGGAGTAAAATAGATATCATTTAAAATCTTTGAATATTGGCCAACATATTAAAAAAAATTAAACTAAAAATTTTAACAAATATTCTTTTGGCATCAGTTAGTAAAACATGATAATACTGCTATAAAAAATGTGCAATTTGGCCTTGCATAACATTTTATTATTAAGGCAAAGTAGAAACTAGTTTACATCTTAATAGGATAGTTTCACATGTAAATCATACACACACTTTTGAACATATTTTTAAATAAGAAAAGAGTGCTATACAAATATGGTAAATAATAATAATTTTAAGCCAATACTTGGCAACTTAGTACATAAGCACTAGGTCAACATTTTCACAATAAACTTAATGCAAAAAATGTACAAAACAAAAATATACAGTGATGTGTCTGTGATATAAAATATATATATACAGTTACTTATAAATCTAGCTTTTCTCTAACATAATGATGATATAGTAATAATGAGAGTAAGTAATAATCACTGACTTGATCTACAGTGATGGCAGCCTGCATATTTCCAAACCGAATGTGCCGACATCCTGCACTGTCCCGACCTAATGTGCTGGCAGCCAGTGGTAATATCTTGTTAATTATCATCCAACACAAATTATAATGTACCAATATATGTAACCAAATAAATGTACAAATACAAATTCATACTATAGAAAAAATGTTAGTAAAAATTCTTGAAAAAATATTTCATTGATAATAATATTAAGTTATATTTTATATATTTCAGCAAACGCATACATCAAAAACAAAATATTTCAGTAAATTTTAATAGTAAAAGTGTTTATTTCAGTTTAATTCTCCGCCAGGGAATCGAACCCACGACCCCTCCAACAGTAGACTTGTGTGCTACCATCTGAGCTAGCCGGGCTGCTCTATGTAATAGAGACTTGACTTTTAATAACCATGTACTATCATTACCTTTAATAGCACCATTTTGACTAAGAAGATTAATCTTACTGATAATATTTAGGATCATAGCTGAATAATATCATGCATAAACATTGTCTTTGATAATTGATGGACAATTCTATCTATAGTGAAACATACATGCATGTATAACTAGGGAACTTGAAGACAAGGATAGCGACCATTGTACATGCAGCAGCGTGTTCAGTAACGACTGTTAGCGAACGTTACGAGTACTGGTCAACTCAACCTGAAGTCAATTAACCCGTGAATAACTCAACCCAATGTTTACACATCTCAACCCATTAGTAGGGAATAGAGTTGTCTCGGGTTAAGTTGTCTTCGGGCTGAGTTGTTCCAAACCTAACGTTACGGAACTTTTTGGAACATTCGGGGTAATTGAACAGGCTACAGGTATCTTTGTGATAATGGCTACAAGCATGTCAATGACATTTACAGACATAATAACAATGTTTTGACATTGGAAGGAAAATGTTACTCTTTAAGGTGATATTAAACAAACAAAAAAAAAGAATTAGATTATCTTGGATGTATAATGAATAAAAAAGTGAAAGTATGTGATTATACAATAAATATACCAAGGATTATTGCTGTCACATCATTCATGTACAATATCATAAGTTCTCAATATAAACTGTATCAACCAACACTATCATCCAAATGTTACCAGAGTTTCAATGGTATAATGAATCTTTAGTTAAATTTCATACTACTGTCATTGGCACATATATTAACCCTGCTGATTTCAATACTACTACAGTATTTTTGTTCTCATTATCAATAAAAACAGTTATCAGAATCTATGTAAGGGGATTATCAAACTAATACCAAATATTTAAATCAGTAGGGTTAATGTATGCCCATTGACAGTTGAATAAAATCTAACCATACTTTAAAGAGAGAATTTGTCAATTGCTTATAAAGTCTAGTGACCCATGATACAAAATGAACTGTAGCACTCAAACCTAATTATGACCTGAACATGAAGTTGGCCAAGCATGGCAGACTTACTATACTGAACCAAAAAAGAAACTTTTGCCAAGTTTGATTGTAGATATGTTAGTATAGTTTCAATTATTTTGGCTGAAAGCTTACATTTTTGTAAAATGATGTATTGTGGTTCTTTTAAAATCGTCACTTTGGAGGAAAGGATCAGATTGATTGTTGAATTTTAATAAGGTAGGGGTCGTTTCTAAAAAGTTAACAATCAGTAGCGTGTGTGACCGCCGTGGGCGATGCTGACTGCTTGACAGCGACGTCGCACAAGTTTGTTAATGTCAGCCTGTGGAATATTATTCCATTCTTCAAGCAATGCAGCTTGAAGGTCGTTGATGTTACTTGGAGGTTCGGACGTCGACGTACGCGTCTATCCATATTATCCCAAAGATGTTCAATATTGGGTTCAAATCCGGACTTTTTGAGGGCCAGTCGTCGATGAAATCAACGTTATGATTTTGTAAATACTGTATTATTGACACGAGCAACATTTTTACAAGCTACTACATGTATATATGTGTGTGCATCTAAGTGGTACCCTTGAACAACTGGCACATACTTTGCAAAAGTTTCTTTTTTGGTTCAGTATATTAGAATTGTCCTTTCAAGACAGTAGGAAATTCAGCATTTCCAGGAATCCATACATGTTGAAACTATTATATAATAAACCAATACAAATGACATTTGGAAACTATACTTTATTACAAGGAAGAATCATATAGTTTTACAAAATGTTTTTTTCTTGTTTCTAAGAATCTGCAACTAATTGCAGACTGTACCCAAGCAACTGAGATTTAACAATTAATGAATTTCCAATTTTCAACAATTGGTATTTCCTGAATGAAATGATGAATGTCTGCAGGAAGTTCAATAAGAACTTTGATATAATACAATATTATCATAAAGCCTCTAAATTTACATTTTAAAATACTTTTTTATTTTCACAATTGTTTCGTTTAAACATAGGATTGTTTCCTTTTAACAAAAATTATTCTGGTTTTTATGAAATACATTTTGTAATAATTTTGATTTTTTCAAAATAATATAATTTTGTTTTCTCAATTTATTTTTGGAAATTTTTACATATTATTAGTTTTTTTAAACAAAATATCATTCTATAAAATAAAAAATATCCCATTTTAAACTAAATAATAATTTTGAAAAAAAAAACAGTAATTATTTCTAAAAACTGAATAACTGAAAATAAAAAAGTATTTCAAAATGTTTTTTTAGGGACTACGTATGATATAATATGATGTAACAAAAATCCTTGGTATCCATGGCAACTAATAATAATAAAAGTGGTACATTCTGTTATATACAAGTATACTGAATATAAATAGTATATAAACTGTGTTGTTAAATAAATGAACTTTAACCTTGAACTATATCTCCAACGACCAGCGGTAATCCACTTGAATGGTTAGGAACATAGTCTCGCACACAAACAAACATTCTGTCCTCAGATGGCAAGTAAAATGTCACTTTTCCAGAACTATCTGACCTTGGATTTGACCTTTGACCTGAGTTAAGGTCAAGGTCATTTGAGCTTTTATTTACATCAGGAAATATGAACACTTCGGGACTAGTACTATAATGTTGTCTATAAGTATTATATTCAGTTATTGCACCAAGAAATATATTATCATCATCATTATCACCATCATCATTATCCTCATCATCAGCAGTAACGCTACTAGCACCAATAGTGTCATTATCATCGTCAGTTTCATCAAATTCAGAGGTAGATTGTAAACGTTTTTGTAATTCAATATGAAATGAGTTTGTGTTGTCAGTTTTTTCATTAACAGTAACTTGAAGTAGATCGCCACCAACGGTATGTCTTCTAGTTTTTTGTTGTTTTCTAACATTTATATCATTGGAAGGACTAGTAAGTGAAATACTGGGAGAACTGTGTAACCTGGATAAACCTTTATCAAAAATAACAGTTTCCATAGTAACAATAAACAAAAAATTTCATATTAGGAACTCAAATTTATGGGTTTTCCTGCTAAAAACATTTTTTTTGTACTGGCTGCATCTCAGCATTTTTTTTGTATAATTTGCGGGTTTAGCGGAAGATGGTCATAACTCAATATAAGAAAAGAGGAAGTTACAACCATCTTGCACTAAACCTGTGATATGCATTATTGCTAAAATGCACATAGTACAGATTAAATCCTATGTTTTCTGTGTACACTTATTTCTTTTTAACTTTGTTCTGCACAGGTTCATCACATGCAAAGTTTTTCAGCTATATAAAGCCCATCAACTTGAGTTCCAAATCAAGTCTATTAATACATGTATATACAGCTGCAAAAATTGAAACAACAGTAACATGGTTATAAACTGAAACAATCAAATCTAAATGGGATTGAAACATGAGTGGATAAATAAGTGAAAGAAATTACTGATAAACTGATGAATTTTGAATCAGTATAACATAACTGGCCATGCATTATAATTATGAAGCTTTATATAAATTTATAAGTAAATAATAATTAAATATAAATTCATAAGTAAATAAGCAAGGCAAAAGCTTCAGAATTAATTTTATAGTAAGCATTCATACGACTGTCATTTAACAAAGCATATACATGTATATATAATTTTTCATTAAGTATATTCTGATAACAAGGTAAAATATTTGTTAATGCATTCATGATGATTGCAATGACTTGGTTAATTTCTTGAAGTGTGCAAGAGCTCGGCATGTTCAACTTAAATAATTTATGCTAAGGCTACATAGCCGAGCAATATAACATAAAAGTTTTGTAGTTCAAACCAATATTTATAGGCATTCAGCTGATTGACTTTAGCCTAGAGGGATAACTCCAAAACCTAAAAGCACTGGGGATCTTCAGGCTATCACAATTTGCCTAACATATAAGACACTGGACATCTTTGACCAGGCAAACTTCCCCCCCCCAAAAAAAGCATATGCAATGAAATTAGGCCAATTCGTCGCCTCAATCTAACAATGTCCTATCTCCATTTTTTGAAAAAAAATGAGATAAACATACCAAGTGACTTGTATGACCTTGTTCTATCTTCTAAAAAAGGTTTCGAGACTATATCATGTCAAACAGCCCAATTCGCCAATCGTACATTATCCTATCTCCACACATTTTCTCTGCTCACAGCGTAAACATTGCTCTATGTACGGGACATAGATCAATGTTTGGGCTGAAAATACTGTTATCCGATCAAAATGAAATCTTCATCACTCGTTTTATGTCCTAATTGACTCTAACAATGCTCTAAGTCCATAGAAGCTTGTTCGAACATTGCTCTATCTCCTTTCGTCCAGTCGGAGTACACAACATGATTATTGTGTTTTTCCTCTCCAGTGACATCATATTTTCAGTGTATACCAAAATAAATATGTATGCTGCAACATAGGCAGTGTTACAAACTCAAAATAATAGAAAATGTGCTCAAATCCCATTATAATGTCTTCTTGGAGACAGCGCAATGTTAGAACGAGATGCATCAACCAAAATAAGCAAATTTTAATCTATCTCTAAACACATTTTTTCAATTTTCAGCATTATTATTCATACTATTTCAATCATATTCTTCAAATATGTGTTGAATAACATTGTAAATGTGCCTACCAAGTCTCATGTCTATACAGACTGAAACAACGAAGATATAACCTTTTGAACTTTTGAAGTCGATTTCCCAAAAATAAAAATTTGGTAGTTAGAGCATTGTTAGATTGTGGCCACGAATTGAAAATATCCCTTAACAAGCATAACATTAAGAAATTCAAAACATAAATAAATGAAAGACAAAGCACTTGGGAGCTTAGGCTAACCAAAGGTTTCCAACAAAAGGCAAAGCACTGTGGGCCACCCAAACATTTCTCAAATAGCAATGCACCGACAATCTTCAACTAAGCAAAAGTTTTCCACAAAATGCATACTTATAATATTAGGTCAAGCACAAGTTTTCCAATGAATCAAGCAGTAAAAATACACACAGTACTAGAAACAACATAAATTTCCTACCTGGTCCAGAGCTGTTACTAGAAATACTCATAGATCTAGGAGAGTCAGAGCCTCTAGAAGCTGAATATGACCCCGAGTCACTATACATGTTGTTATTGTTGTTATAATGTGGTAAACTTCTCATAGATGATGGTGGTGACGTGATATTACTATCATCTATAGCACTGGTTATATTTAACTTAGGATCACTACGACTACGTGACGTCAAGGATAATGTACTTGCATACATTGATAATCGAGGTCGTCTCGCACTAAATGTTGGAATCTCACGAAATGGTACTGTAATATACAAAAAAACATGTTTTATTAGTTTAATTAATACTGTAGCATAGGTATAATACGACACTTGTACTCCCTGATGCCTTCAAGCTAGTTTTTATCGCAACATTGTAGAGTTTTCACTTGAGAGGTTGTGGGTTTGAATCTCAGTTTGGACAATGGATTATTTTTATTGGGTTACAATACAGTAAAGTTCTACTAGCAGCACTATTAAAATTGATGGTTTTAATAGCAGATTAGTCTACATAAAGGGACCTTTTTGTTTCAAATTTAGTAAATGGGACTCAAAAATCATAAAAAATCACATTTGTCATGATCAAGAAGGTCTCTTTAAGGGGAACTTTACTACAAAGTATTAAATTTCATAATTATTACAAAAACAGACACACATGCTTCTTCATTTTATATCTATATCATCTATACATTAATATTAATCACATACATGGCTGTTTTAATACAAATCGAGGGTTGCCGGCAAAACTGTAGTAACTCACTCATTAATGCAATGCACTTTCTACAGTCTTCCAGGCAACCTTCGAAATTGTCCAATTAAATTGCACAATTAACACATAACACAATGCATTATTGAGAGATCATAATTATAACAGCAGTCATAGATATCTGCTTATGGAGATTACAAATAAACAAAACACAATTATAAACTTACCAACTTGACTCTCGTCGTAATCTTTAATTAGTTCAGCCAGAGCAATATTTCCAGCTATTATAGCAACTTGTTGCGCCGTCTGATTATTGTAATTTAATATTAGTTTATCGGCACCACGAAACAATAGTATTCTTGCACATTGTTCATTGTTATTGATGGCACATATATGTAAGGCTGTATTCCCACTAGCATTAGTCACATCTAAATCTGCACCATAAAACATAAGATGTTCCAAATGCTGAACCAATCCAAGTTTGCACGCCTGAAATAAATATGACAAGCATTAATATCAATGTACTATTTCTTACTATGCCAAACCCTTCTCAAGCCAACTAGATGCTCACTAAAAAGCTTTATTGAAATATTGATATCCATTTATTTTGAAATCCACCCTAAAATTTCTTTAACTTTAAATTGATCGAGAGGTCCTAGGTTCAAACCCCTCCAGCGATTGCTTCACATCACCCAGGTGTAAATGGGTTCTTGTAAAAAAATTGGTTTTTGTTTGTTTTTCTTGGATTTAACGCCGTAGCAACACATTGTATTGCAAAACTTTGTCAGCAGCACAAAAAACATTCCCAAAGGAGATAAACAGATACCAGTACCCAGATAACCAGGAGTAATTGCTGTAAAGTCGCCAATTGTGCAATAGCATACATACTGCAATTTCTTTAAATTACTGTTCAAAGATAACTTTAATTGACTTACTTGATGTATTTCATACCATCCTTGTTCATCTCTCACACCAATGAAGGCTCGTTCATGTAACAACATTTCAGCACAACTAGGGTTTTTACCATATAAAACACTATAATATAATGGTGTTAGTCCTCCAGCATCTTTATAATTGGTTGATGCACCAAGATCTAATAATGTCTGAAAATATAAGTAAGTACATATCTTAGATACATGTACATGTATACTGGGGAGGTCAAAGCCACCCAGCTAGCTCAGTCTCTTGTGCACGATGTGGGCTTAGCGCAAAATGGTCGTAACTCAAGGCTCAAAATGGTCATAACTCAAGTTTAAACAGAGTGAGTTATGACCATCTTGGGCTAAACCTGTGACAAGTCCAAAGAGCGAGGGCTGGTGGGTTTAATTCTCGGGTGAGACATACTTTCATGTTTGATCATGAACAAATTTCTACAGCCATTGTGGCTTTTATCATTCATTCTAAATCATCTAGAGAAGTTGTCAGTCACTGACAAAAGTATGTGCCTATATATATAGTTACTAGTTAAAAGCTAAATCCAGATATTTAGACTTCCTAGGAACAGTGAGTAGGTAGATAGCTCTAAACGTAAAAATCATATGATAATGATAACAATTTTAATGATAATAATCAAGACTTTATTTATGAAAGCAACACAGTTAGGCAAAGCCCAATCTTCCCTGTGACCCTCTTTACAACATTATTTACATAGAATATACAACAAGCAAGGTAAAATATTTGATAAGTGATTAAACATATTTACAACAAATATACAATAAAAGAAGTAATAATGATTTAGAATGATTTTGAATTCTACCACACATTATATTTCTGTTTGAAAATAGCAAGAGTTCTAGCATTTTGTACCTCTTTTGGTAAAATATGGTAACCATGTCATTTTTTTCCTTATAATATAGTGTTTTTTACTTGGAACCATGCCAGGCATCTATCATGGCAGCCATATTGTTATTATAAATGATGTTTTTCTGAGAAAACTGAGCTCACATATATTTATCAACAACAATCACACAGATCTCTATACAGTAAGTTTGTATAGACCAGTATTGATTTATATCTAGTATATATTATATATCATATAACAACTTCTCATATATCTTGAGCATTTCACACTTCATAACTAAATATAATATACCATATAAGTAGAATTTTCTGCGGGGTCCAAATTCTGCAGGTTTTAGGCAAATTTTTAATTCTGCAAACAACATTATTGCAGTCTACAAATGTTAATTATTAAAAATACCAATGTTTTCCCAGTTTTATATCATTAAACATTCCATAAAAGGTGCATTACAGAGCGTTTTCGGACAGCATGAGCTGGCCACTTACAGGGGGTGACAGTTAGGAGGAGTTGACCTTAGTCAAATGAGATTCTCAAACAGGTGAAAAAGGTACACATGCAGAAATCTTTATTTATATGAAAACCAATTATTTTAATAGATTACTGTTACATGTATGAGTGACAAACAAATTGTATTTTGATCAATTATGACAATTTCTTCATCTTTCTTTATTTTTGATTTTTATCCTTCTATGAAAGATATTTTTGCAAAAAGTAACTTCAGCTGAGGCTTAGGCTAACCTAAATCATTGAAATGTTATTGTATTTACTATTTCCTTTTTCTCTCACTGTATATATTTCATCAATGTTGTATTTCAATATTTATCATGTTTGCTGAACATACTATGTAAATATTTTTGTCAAGAGGCTCACAGGGAAGATTGGGCTCTGCCTAACTGTGTTGTCTCTATAAATAAAAGCTTTATTATTATTATCTATTATTATTATCATTCATTATTATTGATATTACTATCATTATAGACAGATAATGTGGCAGCAATAAAGTTCCCGCAGAAATTTACACATATATGGTATCAATCAAAATTGGTTACCATGGCAACATAGAATCACTAAGGTCAAATTATCACATTACATGAGATCATTTATGGCATTATCTGCTATATAAAATATCAGCAGTAATCTGGTCTCCAAATTGTCACTGAAAACTTGGATAAAGAAACAATTCACAGGCTTAGCACAAAAGGTTGTAACTCAATATAAAAAGAGTGAAATAGGACTGTGTTGCCATAAGCCTGTGAATTGAGCCCCAACTTGTCAATATACACTAAAACTTGTCAGGTTAACAAACCAAGTGACAAAACTGAGAGAAGATATTATATAACAATGTAACAGGTTGGTTTTCACAACTGGTTCTAAATCCTGTACATAGAGCAGTTGTCAGTAAATAAAGAAAGTACAGGCCTAATAACTGGTTTTCAACTAAATTCATTTTTAGCCTTTTCAGGAATGGTGTATAGTGTTGAAGATATAAGAGTTTAAAAAAACTTTAACCTGAAAACCAATGCTGACGCAAACACCAACGCCCAAGCAGAAGTGATAACATTAGCTCTCATTTTCTATAAAAAGGTGAGCTAAAAATCCAATCAAAAGAAAAAATCAAATCACATTGAATTGACTTTCTGGTGAATTGATGCAGCCCAAGTAGCAAGCTTGGCCCCTAATCTAGTGAAGTTAGCTTTCCATCTTCCATATAAGTAATATAGGCAGATATCATAATGTTATTTGTGTTGTCAATGGAACTATTTCTAGAGGCTTTTATTATTGAAGAAAGGTAGTAAAATAAACAACTAACTAAATCTAAAATAAGAATATCCTTATTTGGTATTATGACTGAAAAAATCAGTCAGGCTAAAAATTACCTTCACTGCGGTTTGATTTCCAAGTAATACAGCTTTATGCATTGGTGTTTGACCATGTCTATTTCTAAAATCAATATGGCCGCCACCACTAACGAGTGTTATAATCACTTCACGACATTTATCTTTAGGTAATGCTGTGGCATGACATAATGGAGTCTCTGAAATTATATAAACAAGTTTAACGATAAATTCAATTCATATGTATATTTTTGATATTCAAATTTGAATATTGTTCCATTTTATTCAACTTTCAGTGGGGCTTATATCAACTGTGCTGATTTAAATACTCTATATTTGTACCATAATCCCAAAACAAAAATATGTAAAACTATTTTTATCAAAATTAAGTGCAAAAGAACTGCAGTGAGTATTCAAATCAACAGGGTTGATGTATGGGCCACTGACAGATGAATAAAGTTGACCAATACAGTGATATAACATTTAATTGATGCATTTAAATTGAAGTATTGTATAATTATGTGGAGCCAGTTAAGTAAGTGCGTCACTTTCTAAGCTCCATAGCAATTTCTTATGCAATGATTTGCTATATTGTAGCGCTAGCTAGCAAAATCATTTTTGCTTCATGAAAACATTTGGAACACACCAATTTGTCGGATGAGGTCTTGATATGGCTTCCTTGAAACATCATTATGATGCCAAATCTGCATTTATATCTTGCCAAGTGTATTTTGAATGAAATAAAAATAGGAGAATGCTCCCATTGTTAGTAAGTTAGCAAGATTTCTATACTTGCAAACACATTCTACACTGTTTTCTTATAAACAGTACATCCAGAAACACAAAAATGCCAAAAACAAAAAAACACTGCCACTGTTTGACATTTGTGTTAAAATTGAGCCTCCAAAATGTTGCTGATTGTAAAAATTTGGTAAAATTTTAGTGAACTTTCTTCATTTTCGGCAATGTGAGAAGGCGGAATCTTGGTCCATTAGTAGTAAATAAATCACTGATATAATCAAACATACCTCCAGAAGAATCTTGAAAGTTAGGATCTAAACCTTTATTAGTAAATTTACTGATCTTTGATAGATTACCATTCTTTACATGTTCTATAAAATGTCGGAAATTTGTCTGAAATAAAAAAGTTGAATTTCAAATATACCATAGTCTGACAAATAGTAGTGTAAATTTGATAAATAAAACATAGAACTTAACACACGTAAAATCTGTAAATTGTCAGGACTGGTGAATAAAGTACTGCCCTAACTTGATATTTTTTTCAAGAATTTTTATTTTTAATTAATTACATGGTATACATCTAAAATTTTAAGAGTGTGACCAGATTTGAATGTACAAAGTCCCAACATCAAACCTTTCACTGCCCATGTACAAATGTGTTTTTATATTATTTCAAACACCCCTAATGAAAAAAAACTAATGAAATTTTTACTTAAAAATGTCAATGATATTTCAAAGTGAAAGTAGATTGTAACCGAAAGTAGAATCTTGATGTCAATACTTAAAATTTCACAATATGTTTAATATGAAGTCTAGTGATAGAAAACACTTTTTTCAAACTATATACAGCTATGCAATCAATTTGATTGGTCAACACAAAGGTCATAAGAACAAAACCCTCTGAGCGGTGCTGAAAGATCCAATGAAAGCACTTTAAGGAAATCAGTTCAGAGAGATTGATATGATATATACCTTATTATGGAACTGTTTCAACTTTCTAGGGTTTAAATGTATCACTTTGTATACTCTTCTTTTATATTTAAACTGAAATAAAAGAACACAAACATTTAAACATGTAATCAATTATACAAAACCCTAATTTTTTGGCATTTCTCATACCACAAAATACTAGAAGAGTCAAAATTAAATAAGTGTTAAGACTTATATGGTAGATATTTTGTTATATGTTTTGTGTTGTCAAATGTCATCACAATAAACATTGAAGTTCTTGAGATATCAGATAAGCTCTGTTTTATATTCAACATGACTTTTCAAACACATGTATTGGCAACCAATTACTAGCTTGTACTCAAGAAAGTTAAAGACAGGCAGGATGTTCTGGCAGGATCCTTGGATTGGAATCCGACTTTGCACCTTGCAATTATGGATTTTCTAGGGCATCTGGCCAGATTCCCCATTGGCTAGGAGTTGCCTTTCCACCGATTATATACTCATTACATTGAAGATTAAACCTTATCTAACCAATTTAGGCGCTGACGCTGATGGATGTTCCGGAGGGATCCTTGGATTGGAATCCGACTTTGCACCTTGCAATCATGGATTTTTCAAGGCATCTGGCTGGATTCCCTATTGGTCGGTGGCTGCCTTTTCTCATACTCTAATCATAACTATTATCACTTTTACTTTATCACTATACAATGTATGGTTGGGGGACGTGCGGCGCTGATGCTGATGGATGTTTGGGTGGGAGCCTTGGAGAAGAATCCAACTTTGCACCTTGCAATCATGGATTTTCGGGGCATTTGGCCTGATTCCTCATCGACTACGTAGCTGCCGTTCTACCAACAATCCATTACCTCTCTTTCACTATTTTTAAAATTGAAAATTCACTTGTTTTGTTGTTGTTGTTGTTTTTAAACTACTATGAGCACTTTATTGATCACAAATTTTAGTTTATTATTATTTTTCAGTTTATGTTTTTATATCTTTATCATTTTCGTTTTTATTTTAGCTCGTTTAACCTAATTATGCATATGAGTGTGAAGCGCTTTTGAACATATATTCAATATGAAAAGAGCGCTATACAAATACGGTATATAATAATAATAATAATAAAGACTGTTTCACCGGTCAGTCTAAGTCAGTACTGGGAAACTTTGAGTGACAAAATATTGGATCTTGGGAGATTGTCTTGATATAACTTGAATCTGATTTGAATTTAAATATTAAAGTTTTCAAGTTCAGTTCACTAGACTGTCTAAACATTCCCTACATCAAATAAATGACAAAAATTTAGAGTTACCCATTTTAGCAAGTGTTAAAGCTTTTAATACTAGCCATAAATATTGTCCCAATAAAGTATAACATGTTGCACATTGCAAGCAATAAACATAAAAACTACCTAAGTACATATTTCATAGGAAGTAGGCAAAGATAAATAAAAAGTGAACTGCTGTATACAGTCACACAGTTTAGCATGGAAGCCCTATCAATTTATCAAACCACTAATAGCAGAGTCAAACATGGGGTTTTGATGGAGAATATAAAACACAGGATTATAAGTGAAAGGAAGCAATACAAGGAAACTTTCCCTTACGCAACCCAGATTAGATATACTTCTATTGCACAAACAGCATAACGGCTGCCTGAGCCTAATACAGACTGTTATTAATTGGATTAAAATGATCCCTTTAATTAGGCAAGCACGGCCTATTGCAATCATCTGCAGCTGATTGAAATGGGGATTTGCTACAATCCACTACTAAACATGGGGAAACCGGCCATGTAATAATGTATATCAATAAGCAAAACAACCATAAGTTATATCAAAATGGCCTAACATGCATAAATCAAAGTACTTGAAATTCCTTATCATGCATACAGTAAATCTTATCACATGTATACATATATCAACTAGAGTTCTATAATTAACACCCTACATTTTATAAGATGAAAATAAATTACAACATTCTCTCTTATCATACATTTTACTTTATATGACCATGTATTTAAATGATTAATAACATCAGGATATGTAACCATTGATTTTTTCTTCAACCAAATATACATGGTACATGTATTCAAACTTGGTATTGAAGCAAGTGATTTAATTACCAGTATACCTTGTATTCATGAACTAGTATTTACCAAAGGTAGCTGGTATGGTCCTGACCCACAAAATTTGGTAAGACTAAACAAAATCATCACTGATTAATGGACCTGGGCTCAACATTAACTTTAAAAGTAGCATGCCAAGTTGGACAACCAGCTACACATGTAACTTGCTCGAACCAAATGTTTAATAGCAAGAAATAATTTTGCTAAAAAAAGCAACAAATTTTTTAAGGGATTATCAAAAAAAGTCAATCAATGAAACTATACAGAGATTTGCAGATTTTAAGTTTCTATTATTTGTTCATATTCATGTAATACAAATCATACTAGACCAACTTATCCACTACTTAGAAAGACCCCCCTCCCCTAGTAAGACCACTTTATGAAGGACCAGTTGGTAGTCATAATAGATGGTTCCAAGTGTATACTTACCTCCAGGAAACCTATAGGTCCATGTAAAGGGTACTCTCTCAATGTCCTTTCTTCATCTAGAAATTTCCCAGCCCTACCATTCATTGGTGGCATATATAATCCATAGTTTAATGGATCCTTTAAATCCTGAAAGTAAAATCATGTTCAAATAAATTATAAGTGATCAACAAAATGCAAATTTTAAAGAAAAGGGATTCCTAGAGGAGTAGGAAATCATGTTTCTTAATTCAGAGATGGTCAACTACACTATTACCAAATTTCAATTGTGATTCAACAAGTCTGCATTACTAAGGGCATGATCGATTGGGCTGTGGGAACTGTGCCAAAATCAAATTCTGACTCTTCCACAGAATCTGCCAAACTAGTGAAATTGGATGTCGGAACTGAATCAAAAGGCAATATCCATAGCAAATGTACTTGCTTCTTACTTATTTATGGCAAATAGTTAAATTGTTATCCTAAACAATCGGGCAAAAGTATAATTCTAACAACATTCACTTTCAAAACGCCAAACTCATATGTTTGCCGTGATGCCGATTTATAGCAAACAGTTAAATTGTTATCGTTAACAATCGGGCAAAAGTATAATTTTAACAACATTCACTTTCAAAACGCCAAACTCATATGTTTGCCGTGATGCCGCCGCCATCTTGGGTATGAATAAACTGCAACGGATTTCGTTCACACTACCTATTAGGATGGATTGGGTAGAACGCTGCAAGAACACAGTTCCGACACACTCGATTGGAGTTCTTCCAATTCTAACAGTCCAAATTTCCAATTGAGCATGCCCTTAGTGTTTGTAAGCATCACAATTAACTAAATACATGTACATTGTTGAGTTCTTTTTAATAGTTGGGTTTCAGCAGTAGTAATACATTATATATGTCATATCACAGCAGTCAGGAAACCTACTCACTGTTCCTGGAAAGGCTAAATCTCTGGATTTAGCTGTTAACCAGTTTCTATGTGCTTTACTTCTGTCAGTGACTGACAACTGCCCAACATGATTTAAAATCAGTGGTAGGAGGGTGAATGGCTGTAAAAAATATTTCGTGACCAAGCTCCACAAAAACACTTCCTGCCTGGGAATGAACATATGGCCCCTTGATCAGAAGACATGACTTAGTTTGCTATTGACTGAGCTTGCCAGGGGGGGTAACAAAATGGGATAAAAATAAGGATTACAAGAAAATAATGACAATCATCACAAAATATGACAGCAGATTGTGCCCAACAAATAAATAAGTTCTTACATGTACAAAGTGCTATTTATAAAACCTACCTTGGAAAATATAGATAATATTCTTTGTTTAGCTAACCATACTGTTTCATCTAACTCAAATTGTAAACATTTCTGAAATATAGAGAAAGGGCAACATATGTAATATTTCAATATTATTATAAAAATTTCTAACAACATTATAATTTTTTCACAGCATGTCAAGACCATGTGATGGGTTGTGGATGTATTAATACAATGCAGGGGGAAAACACCATTTTGGGGAAGGGGCCTCAGTCTTTTTCTTTGGAAAATTAGCAAAGTTTTCACTTATTTGTGAAAAATAGGCCAACTTCATTGCTAGTAAAAAGGAATTAATTTATTAACTATGTTACAAAATCAGTAAGATAATCCAGTAAATTATTTTGTTTTCAAAACATAAAAAAAACACTTTTTTTTGTCCCACAGGTCTTTTACTCAGGCCTAAAGTAAAGTTAGGGAACTATTTATGGAACTGTGGAATTTCAAGACCAAACTGGGGAAAAGGGGGAGAATCAGCCAACAAGAATAGTGGTTTGGCACTGCGATGTCATTACATATTAGAGGTGAAACGATTAATCGCGGTTCACAAAGAATCGCGATTTTTAATGCTCGATTCGGTTCGGTTCGATTCGATTCGGAAGAGGCAGTTTCGATTCGATTATTTTTTTAAATACTGTCTTTTTCAGTAGTTTTGTGAGTTGAATGAAACGCCCCTTTTAGGTTAAAATAAGCATTTTTATAGTAAACTAAAATAGTGTTCCCTTATTGACCGACGATTGTTAATCCAGATAAGAGTTGTAAAAAGTGAGACTGCCTGCTGCAATTATACAAGTTAATTACGCGTACATATCAATTAAACCTTATTGTCGGTCACACGCTGGGAGATTAACTCGCTGACAGAAAATCGACAATGGAGTTGTTGAGTTAGTTAACACGCTTGATATCATTCATATATACCTAAGACTGGTACTTAGATAGAATATAGTGATAAAGGGGCCATCAAGATATAACCAGTCGATTTAGTTTTACACGATCGGCAATATTGGGGGATTTTTCGTAAGAAAAACAAATTAAACTTTTCACATCGTCGTTTCCTGAAGCATCATTTGTTAAATCAAGATGAAAACATTGAAAACAATAAGTTTTTTAATCACAAAAGATGATTCATATGAAATTGCTATCTATCGTGGGTCGCGAAAATGAATGACATAACGCCGAAATGGTTGAAGCGATTTCGTTCCCTATGATACAAAATTAAATCAAGCATGATAAAGTAATTTAGTAATTTGTTTTTCTTAACTGTTAAAATCGGGCAAAACGTGGTTGGTTAGATTTTATTTACTATAAATTGGAAATGAATTCTATGAAATGTCCGAAGATAATTGTATATTTTCACTAATACGTTCATTTAAGCCCAAAAATAATTTTATTTTGAAATAAACATTAGTGTAAGAAAGTTATACATATAAACCTAGAGTTGATAAAAATTAATTTAACGTATATAATGTGATGAAAATTATTTTAAATCATGCCAGAGCAAAAAGAAAATATTTTGAAACAAACTAAATTAAGCTGGTCATAGTGATGTACATTTGCTGAATGCTTGCAATTTTTTATTGTCTAAGCGTAACCTTAACTAGTCATCAATTATGGCATTGATGCACTGATGAATAATTTTACTTTGATAATGACGTGAGTCATATACTGTTTGTACGTACATGTAGGTACGGAGAAATAAACAATTTGTCCATGGGCATTTCTTTTCATTAAAAAGTTGGAAATAATACGATTTGTCATTTATATATGCTAAAATGCAGTAAAATATTTTTAACTATTCAAGCACTAATACCTGTAAAATGGGTATTATTAAAGAATTAGAATTAGAATTTTTCGTCTTCCGGGAGGGAGGTCCCTCAGATAAAAATGCAGTGTTCTTAAATATATATATATATATGTTCTATTGTCTTTGGGTTGTATCTCTTTCTTAATTCTTTTTATAATTTATTTTTTGTTATGTCCTATATAATTCCAGTAGAAAATCGAATTGAATCGTTTGATGAAAAATCGAAATCGAATCGAATCGAAAATTTTTTAATCGTTTCACCTCTATTACATATGATACAGTGCCTTTAGACAGAATCCTGTTTGTAGAATAATCCAATGGTCAGTTACCATAAATATCTAGTCTTTTATGCAGGAAATAATCTTGTGTAGTCTTTCAAATGGCTTAAGCTACCTTGCTGATACTGTCATTGATACATGCAAGATAATGTTATGAACAGACTCTGATCAGAACTTTCATTTCCATGTCATAAAAATTTAATTAAATTCTAATTAATTTGTGAACAAAGGAAGTAATTCTACAGAAAGTAATTATCTTCATTGATTTTAAAGCAACAGTGATATATAAAATATTATATAGAACACAGAACATGGAATCTTACAAAAAGGTCAATAACTTCTCCATATACCTCAATAATGGAGAAAAATCAATACAAAAAAATAATTACAAATTGTCAAAAATTGTCAAGTTTTCTTGGAAGAGTATTTTACAAGACTCAGTGATGCTTAAACCAGCAACCCCTTTGGGGCACTAGATTTAAAATCTTGTATGTAGCCTACATCCCCATGAGCATGGGTCAAACTAAGTATAACCAGTAAATGAAAAGGTTGACAGATCATTGAATAAAGAGATAAAGACAACACAAATAAAAGAATTAGTCAATTTTTTGTTGTTGGGTTTTAAGGCCATAGCAACACATTATATAGGTTATATAACTTCAATCAGACAACCTACTCACTATTTCAGGAAAGTCAAAATCTCTGGATCTAGCTGTTAACAAATTACTTGACACTAACTTCCATCTATGACTGACTAGTGACTAAAATCAGTGGCAGGAAGGAGAATGGCCATAGAAATGATTTCATGGCCATACTCCATGAAGATATGACCCTCTGGGAATCAAACTTATGACCGCTGTATCAGTAGACTTGTGCACTACCAACTCAGCTAGCCAGATAGCAAGGGGGTTAAGCATTGATGTATATAAAATTACTTAGACAATTGATCTGTGTCCTTACACACATAAGGTGAGATAAGTAATATAAAATTAATGAATACAAAAGGTTAATTAGTTGTAGGTGTAAGATATAATCAAACTTGTATGATATAACAAGATATAGTGTACTTTGAGGTAAAAGTATATTAAGGTGAAAATATACTGTGCGATATAATTTTTGGAACGATGTTTAACCTCGTTCCAATGGTAACAAGAAAGTATAAGATTACTCTTTTCACGCTTCAACAATTTTCAACATAGACAAAGAGGCATAGTTCAAGCGTGAAACTCATTAACATCTCATTTAAATGTAATACAAAGCTGGCTTGTGTTGTCGTTCTTGAAACTCTTCAGGAAAAGGGAGGTTACTCTCAGGACATACAAATTTTGCAATGGAGACGGGACAACTCAACCCGTAGACAACTTAACCCGTGACAAATGCAATGATTACTTGTTGGAGTAAAAAGGGCATACGATGTTTTTGACAATGCCTGTTATATGCGTAGCATAATTACATCATTCGATAGTAATAAACAATATTAAATGATCGTATTATATTAGGCAGTGGCTAGAGTTACGGTACCGTAACTCTAGACCCAGGTTCTAGAGTTACGGAAGTTCCGTTACTGTAGACAATCCTGCCAGGGTTGGCTAGAGTTACGGAAGTCAAATAACATGCATATGTTTTAACTTTTAAACGTCGAAACACTTGTTTAAATTCATTATTACTCGAAATAAACAAATATTTACCGACGTGACTTATCCAATTGTTATTACACCCGTCATTTGGATATGACTAATACACTTACCGGATGTTTAATATACGGCGATATGACGTTGTCGTCTTCAAAGTTTCACATTAAAAGTTTACTTGAGCCATTTTAAGTTATAGAGTTTGATCATAATTTGGAATGAATATGTATAATTTTGTACTGAATTTATGCAAATATTCATAGGAAATAGACGATTCTTAGAGTAATCTTAATTGTGAATAAATTGCAAAACGTTAATTTGACTTAAAATTTGTGAACAAAAATGGGAATGTAGCTTGATGCAAAAGAGCTTAGTACTTGGGGGAAAACCTTAAATGAATTGTTAAAAAGTCGATGTTTTTGTGAAAAAAATTCAGCTTGTCATTTCACACCAAATCTTTAAAATTTTAACGAAAATATTAACGATCTCGTTAAAAAATACCCATTGATAACCAAAAATGAGAAGTTGTCAGCTCCTTGTGGTTAAAGAAAATAGTCCAGAATAATCTTTGGTTTGGTGAGATGGCTGCTGTACATGACCCTAAAATGTGTTGATGAAAATTAATTCTTTGACTGGTTTATTTGGTTTGATAAAGTAAGATAAACCTTGCCAGGAGCAAACCGCTTGAGAAGTCTAGTGCTATCCTTTTGTTAAATTCTGTTAATTGATACTTAATACATTATTTTATAGATAATTATATATTCTTTAATCAAAAAATAAGTTCAGGACATTGTTCCTCCAGCACTCCAGTGCTTTGATTATGTAATTCTATGAATAGACAGTGAAGATATCACCTCTATACTAAGACACACAACCATTTGCAGTATTCGGCAATTTGGTGCGCAGCAGAATATTGTTTGGCGTATGACGACAAAATTATTTGGTTCTGTTTTCATAATCATTATTTAATTAGAAATATATGAGATAATCAGAATGTAAAAATTGCAATGTGTATTTAGGTAAATAAACATTTTACCCATGATGCTCAGGGTCTCCGTACAGAGGTCAGTAAGACTATTTGTGCACAAAAAAATTAAAAGCAAGTTATATGAACATTATAAATAAACTAGGCTTATCGATTGTTGATAGCTCATTTCAGTGTCATGAACATGTTCATGAACATCTTGATTCATGAATTGTCTGTGAAAGAAAAAAGTGTCATTTGTTGTTCATGCAGATTCATGAACTTGTTCTTAAAAAAATCATGAACTATTCATGAAAACTCTTACAGAGGCTGTGCTATTAATAAATGTTTCCTACACATGTACAACATTATATTGTATAACAGGCTTGCAAGATCTAAGACATGAAACTATTAATTATAATAATTGAAATACATTTATCAAGTTAAACTTACAAGGAACTAACAACTATCATAGTAAACACTATATAACATAACAAACTAGTTAGCTAGAGTAGTCATTAGGTCTGTGTGTAACAAACAGTTCAAAGTTATGTTTTCTATTCATACAATAAATATACACGACATACAATGTTGAGGTCAAAACAGAAACTGTATAAAGTGAATTTACTTGTCCAACCTTTTGATTACATTAATAATGCATGTATTTTCCATTAATTTTTTCATATCAGATGAGTCATTCAATATTGATACACAAGAGGGTCCGGAGGTCCCTGGATCGCTCACCTGACCAAATTCTAAGAGCATCTGACACAAAATCTTTTAACACTTTCCCATTTAGTTGTATGAAAACAATAACCCTGAAGAGAGGGATCAATTGTAACTCCATAGGCATAACTTAAAGCAAATTTGCAGAGAACCTTAAAGATGATGCCACAAGCCTAATATGAAAGCTCCAGCTTTACAGTTTTAAACAAGAAGATTTTTAATGTTTTCTTTTATAACTCTATTTAAAACTTGTGACCCCTGAGGGTGGGGTCAATATTGACCATAGAGGCATAATTTAAACTTTTTTGTAAAGAACCTACAGGACATGCTACTTGCCAAATATGTATGTCTTACTGGTTTTGAAATGAAGTTTTTTTTTACAAAATTATTGAATAGGATGCAAAGTTATTCAATCCCTCTCAGACAAGCATAGAACAAGAAATGTAATGTGGAATCCACATTAAAGCCAGATTTAAAATCTTTAACACAAAAATTACAAAGGGAAATAATCCATAATAAAGCCAGGTAGAGTTGTGGTTACTGTCTAATTCTGTTCATCACATGGTATGTTATCATTGTATGAAGTTTCATAAAGATCTGACAATAAATGGCAGAAATATATGCTAAATTGAAAACTTTAATGCAATTGTTAACAACACCAGACGCCCGCCCGGCTAAAAATCTGGCTTAAAATGAAGTTAACCTCATAAAATGAAAAAATAATGAAAGTTTCTCCTCCAAAATGATGTTCTGTTTTAAAAAAAACCTTAAATTATACGTCTATAAATCTAATAATTATATGCAGCTCATGGTAAAAAAAGGCTGATGATGTCATTGGTGTTCTATGATGTATCTGACATTCTACAATATTAATTTCTAACCAAGACTGGTTACATCTAGACTATACTCTTTAATTCTGTTATTAAAGGTAAAAAAGGTTTTATATTTCTCTGATGTGAATCAAACATATGGCTTCATAATTTTGTAATAACAAGTTATTGACTTTAAAAATGGTCTCAACTTTCTAAGAACTATAAGACATAAAGGCAGACTGCAGATCTAAAAAGTTTTTTCATTTGAAGGCCCATAATATTATTCCAGGCTATTACAAGGATACCAAGCTAGTAAATTCACTGGAGTCATAAGGCTTTAGCATACAAATCTATAACTGTTCCATGGCAAGCATGATAAATTCCATAATACATTTCAGAACATAATTAAGTCATATAGTCAGCCCCATAAAATTACTTGACTGCTAGCTAGGGGCCCCTATTATCAACAGTCTTGTGACCTAGTCGGAAATCCTAAAACATGATAATCGACTCAGCTGAATTATTAGGTTAAATAGTAAATGGACTTGCTTGAAATGAGTAATGTTCACCAGCCCAAATCAATTTTCCTTTGACAAGGGCTGGGGAGGGGGCTAGTGGTTTAAGGCAATGACTGATACAATTTGATGATAAAAACACCTTGTTTAAAATGTTCAAATAGTGTAGACTACATTAGGAGTGGTCATTAACATTTAAAAATGTACTTGTAAATGTAGATAACAAAACAATGACAATACATGAGATAATGTCATGAACTTACAAATATTAAATACTACATGTTTTAGATCAAAAGTTAAAAATAAATTATGAGTCATTTATTTTATCATGATTATTATATTAATACACTGCCCTCCAAAAATTCCTTCACCATACAATTTATTGAATTGCTGCACATTTCAAGTTCACATTTGCAGAATTGTTCAATCATAGTTTATTTTATTAAATTTTATTATTCAAACATGAAAACTAAATTTCAATTGGTATATACAAAAATACATTATATACCTACTCTTTTTTATTATACATTGTAATTTCATGTAACTCTATATCAAAATGGCATTCTGAAATTCAATAACAATTATTTCACATGTTGTTACTTTATATAAATGTAACCTGTGTTTATACAATATGGATTATGTTCTGTTCTGTTCTAGTAAACTTCGTTTTTGAGTTGCAACAAGTTATTTATCAGCCTCCAAAACTATGGTCAATGTATCTCAATGAACCAGTATCAAGATTGAGATATTTATATCACATCCAATAGAAAAGTGTACTGATTTCAAAAAACAAAATTAAAAAAGAAATGTAATGTGAAAACCACATTAAAGCCGAGTTTAAAAACTTTAACGCAAAAATTACAAAGGGAAATAATCCATAATAAAGGCAGGTAGAGTTGTGGTTACTTTCTAATTCTGTTCATCACATAGTATGATATCATTTTATGAAGTTTCATAAAGATCTGACAATAAATGGCAGAAATATATGGTAAAGAAAATCTTTAATGCAATTGTTAATGACACTGGATGCCTGCACGACCACCCGACCGCACGCCTGCCAGACTGCCCACCCACCCACCAAATTTTTTAAATTGAAAAATCCAGCTAAAAATCATTTAACAAAAAACTGCATTTACAACTTTTGAAACTCTACGTAGTGCAATGTAAACTCTGATGGTGTGAAGAAACTTTTGAAGGGCAGTGTATATGACAATATTTACATTCATATACAGGTCTGAACTTTAACAATATGTCTGTGAATTTATATATGTTTGTAAACATTGAACATCCTATTTACTAAATGTATTAAAAACTAAGCTGAAAATTTTGTGAGAAAATTTTCATCAACACAGGCTGTTTAAATCACAATAAATACATACAAGATGCATCTACATAGAGCCTGTTATTTAGGGTAATTGTGAAAACAAAATCATTAAATGATATGCAATCCCATTGAGATGAGAGTATGTGGATAAGTTCATAGGTTAAAGGTATTATAGTCTAAGAATTTGTATGCAAAACTACTAATTATAATGAACTTGTATAAAAGGTCTACAATCCTGTCAATATTCATGCTAGAGTTATGTAACTTTCATCAGAGTAAATAATTATGTATCACTGACTGCTGAATAAAATTTAACTGCAAATATGGAAGGAGAGGGCGTGGCCAAGTGGTTACGACCTTGGACTGGTAATCATTGGAAAGCCAGCTCTGCATTGCTTCAAATCCCATTCGAAACCAACCCCGTTGTTTCCTTGAGCAAGAAACATTGTCCTACTAGCTTAGTACTGGGGGACCAGGAAGCAGACTCAAAAGTGATTAATCTAAGTTGTACGACCTTGTTTCACAATCAAGCTAAAATAAATTAGTATATACCAAATATGGAAGAAACCAGATCTTGTAAGCTTTGAATCTCAGCCATAAATCCTAACATATTGAAGATAAATGCTATCTTAAGTCAATGTCAAAGACAAAAATAATACATGTTAAACCAAAGGAAACAAAATAGTTCTATATCAAAACATAATCACTTCCAGGCATACAACATAGCTTCTACCAGTTTAGTCAAGTTATTCCTGGTACAAATTTAACAAAACCTATATCACATGTTTAGAATGTAACAATTACATAACAACAACATAGCCTTGAAAATAAACATAAACAGTTTGTTGTTGATGCAATATGACAGAAATGTAAAATGTCATCAGAGAGAAATCTTCTTACAATTCTAATTATCAGATAGATCATATTTTAATTACTGTATCAGACAATACCAGTATAGTACTATGACATTTCCAGTAGAGTCTGGTTTTAATGTCTTATTTTAGTTCCTGATAACAATGCGTGCAAGTCATTATAATAGAATACAACAAGTACATTGTAATATTATAAAAAATGTCATGTCTCAACAACAGCCACATCTCAACAACAGTCACCTCTCAACAACAGTCACCTCTCAACAACAGTCACCTCTCAACAATAGTCACCTCTCAACAACAGTCACGTCTAAACAATAGTCACCTCTCAACAACAGTCACCTCTCAACAACAGTCACCTCTCAACAACAGTCACCTCTCAACAACAGTCACCTCTCAACAATAGTCACCTCTCAACAACAGTCACGTCTAAACAATAGTCACCTCTCAACAACAGTCACCTCTCAACAACAGTCACGTCTCAACAACAGTCACCTCTCAACAACAGTCACCTCTCAACAACAGTCACCTCTCAACAATAGTCACCTCTCAACAACAGTCACGTCTAAACAATAGTCACCTCTCAACAACAGTCACCTCTCAACAACAGTCACCTCTCAACAACAGTCACCTCTCAACAATAGTCACCTCTCAACAACAGTCACCTCTCAACAATAGTCACCTCTCAACAACAGTCACGTCTAAACAATAGTCACCTCTCAACAACAGTCACCTCTCAACAACAGTCACGTCTCAACAACAGTCACCTCTCAACAACAGTCACCTCTAAACAATAGTCACCTCTCAACAACAGTCACATCTCAACAACAGTCACGTCTCAACAATAGTCACCTCTCAACAACAGTCACGTCTCAACAACAGTCACGTCTCAACAACAGTCATGTCTCAACAACAGTCACGTCTCAACAACAGTCACCTCTCAACAACAGTCATGTCTCAACAACAGTCACCTCTCAACAACAGTCATGTCTAAACAATAGTCACGTCTCAACAACAGTCACGTCTCAACAACAGTCACCTCTCAACAACAGTCACATCTCAACAATAGTCACGTCTCAACAACAGTCACGTCTCAACAACAGTCACCTCTCAACAACAGTCACCTCTCAACATCAGTCACGTCTCAACAATAGTCACCTGTAAACAGCAGCCACCTCTCAACAACAGCAATATCAAGCTCTATTTATCCATCTCATGAATTTTCTTGTATAAAAAATGCTCAATTTTCTTTTCTCAGAAGCCATTATGTAGCATAGTTCAATTACTGACTGCTATTCAGAGGTTTTACAGTAGATATGGAATCCATTTATGGATATAGTACAAAAATAAGGTTTGATTAAACTTAAAACATGGATTACTAATACTTGGACGTGAAGCATGACAAAATATTAATAAGTAGTGCTCACTTTCTATGGCAAATAGTTAGGGTTGATGGAATCCCAATAAGGGAAAAAGAAAGGAAATGTTGCTCACAGAAGCAGATCAATAATAAGTATGTTAAGAATGTTATTAAAAGAGCAGCTTTGTACAACAGCCTTAATTGAAACTTAAATTAATGGAAACTGCCACATCAGTAATAGACTTTATCTAGAATTAAAAACTGTATGTTTTTCCATGCGACACAAACAAACGTTCACCATTACAATGAACATAATTATGTGTAAGAAGAGCAATAGGATTTAATCTATGTTTGGTGCTTTTCAGCAATAATGCATCAAATAGTTTGTTTGTACTGCCTGTGCACAGATAGAAAAAATTCTAACCTACAAATTAGAGTTCCAAATTAAGTCTAGAGAACCTGAAATTTTGTATTGTGCGTAAAGTTTGACCCCAACCTGACCTTTATGCAAGAATATTCATTACATTGAATAGGAATGTACTATTAATGCTCGATTACACCGATTACTCCAAGGCCGTAAGGATTATGAGTTAAAATTTAAAACACAAACATACTTCTATAATTTTACAATCGCAGCCGAAGTGTAGAAATAGGCGTGGTACTGATTTTCGTCGGGATATGTGAACATAATTATTAGATGCAAATGTGAAAGGTCATATCGGGGTCAATTTTTACGCACTAAAATGCCTAAGAAAGTTATATGTCTGGTTTCCTAACTAATCCTACTTTTTCACCATCACTTATCTAAATTCAAAATGGTTTTTTTTTTGTCGAATATGGGGCAAAAAGCATAAAAATCGGTAAATATATGTATTGGGTTTTGACTTGCCAAAACCTTAATAAATACTTACCTACCAACCCTCTTTTTCAGGGGAAGATGAAACAAAAAACTGAAGTTTTTATGTCCAAATAATTAAACTTCTAAGAAAGAAAAATAACATAAATTAAATACCTGAACTTTAAGCTCTGGCACAGAGACTCGTATGAACACAGTTCCTTTTTCATGTTCCGATAGATATGCAGTTGTTGTACCATAACGCTGATCTTGTAACGTACTGCGTCTATCATGATCCATTTCTCGTAACAACGTTGATGATGCCGTACCCGGAGCACGTAATGTTCCATTGCGGCTACTTAGATCATGTGATACGTTAAGTGACATTTTTGGTGAATAAATTCCTTGTCTTATTTTATAATTCCACCTTTTCTTAAAACACTGAGTTCATCTTTTTAATCAAAAGTTCCCATCAAATCCATTCTGAAGATAGAAAAGAACACAGAAATTAAAAAATTTGAAAAAAAAACCCCACAAAATTAAAAAAAAAATACTAAATTCATAAATTTGATATAAAACACAATTTCAAAATTTAGAAAACGCACAGAAATTCATAAATTAGGAATGTCACACAACTTCAAAAGTTAAAAAACACATCAAATTCATAAATTTGGAAAAAAAAACTTAGAAAATTGAAAAGTTGTTAAAAATCACAGAATTTATTATTCACATTTTGTTAGTTTCAAATAGTGTCACTATTGTACAACAAATGATAAAGTCACTATTTTACAAGAAACGATAAAGTCACTATATCAATCAACTAAACTGCGTCTTGACCTCATCTTTATCAAAACATAATAAAGTTTAAAATAAAAGCTCTATAATTTATTTTTCACCAATGTTAAACATTAAAATCCTAGATAACATGCTATGGTACACAAGAAATATGAAAGACTTAAATAGAATATATAGAATTGATATATAATTTAATGTACTGGTTGTTACATATCTTCCTATCAATATATACAAGAATAAATTCCAAAATCAAAATTAAAAAATAACATAGTACTTGATTTATTAGATAATGTAACCTTCTAGTGTAAAACAGTTCACAAAATAATACTAAGGCGGTCTATAAGGGACTCTTCAATTCAATATCAAGTACCCAAGAATAAGAAAATTTCAACATATCAAATGGTCAGCTCCTTTGGTAGAAAGACAAAATATGGTGTCTTATTGGGGACCTGACAATTCAATCTTAATTACACAAGAATGGGTAAATTTCAACAGGAAACATTATCAGTTCCTTTGGTGGAAAGACATATTATGGTGTCTTGTTGGGGAATCTTCAATTTGACATCAAATACCCAAGAAAGGGTAAAATTAAACATGGGAAGCTGTCAGCCACTTGGGTAGAATAATTGGTATAGTGACAGTAGCCATTATAGATGTTTTCATTGTTTTGATGAAAACTTTATAATCTTAGCATTTGATCAAATTACAACTTTGAAAGAAGATAATATACATCAAACATATTATCATCAGCATTCAACACAACTTTGATAATAAAAACACAATTTTGATTGATGTCCATGAACTGAGACACAATTTTCTTTGATGATTATGAAGTCTATATGTTTAACTTCCTGATTCACCATTATATTACATATTCATATTGTAAGGTAACAATACCTTTATAAAAAAACTTTACATGTATGAAATATATGAATAAAAAATTAACAAAATTTAATAAAAACATGTTCTGTAATATGATAGTAAAATAGCTTTTTTGTCAAAATATTGTAGGTTTCTATTATCAAAATGTACATTGTAATTGGTACGTCATGTAAGAACAGTCAAACCTTGGTCAGTGGTCACCAACATTAAACAATATACTGGCCTAAGTATCTAAGACAACTACTATTGATATAAGTTTCACTATATAGACCACTTTGGTAATGCAAAATCATGCAATTTTGACATGTTTTAAGTCCCAAATTAATTTTGCTTAATTTCATAAGATACTAAGACCATTCTGTTTTTGAAAAGGCAATATCTCTGGATTTAGTTCACCAGTTACTAGGTGCATACTTCTGTCAGTGACTGCCATCGGCCCTACATGATTTAGAATCAGTGGTAGGAGGCAAAATGGACATAGAAATTATTTCATGACCAACTCCACCAAAGCATGCCCCCATTAGAAATCCAACCCATGACCCCTTGATCAGAAGACTTGTGTGCTACCTACTGAGTTAGATGGGCCGCCAGTTTTTCTTCATTGACAGCTCAACACAAGTTAGACTGTATTATAATTTCTTCCTTATCAAAAGTTATAAACTCTGACATATTTTAAAGTAAGTATTAAAGATAGCCATGACTTGTAGACATCATAGACTTGTATGTTCAACATTATAGAGATCAAAGACTAGGGAGATTATAGGGTCTATAACAGTATATATATGAGATAAGTAAAGCCGTCTATATACAGGTAACAGAAATTGAGGGTTTCAGCGCGAAACGGCAGTAACTCACTCTTTTCTTATATTGAGTTATGACTTTTTTGTGCTTTAATCTGCCAAATGACAGGTAGATTTCAATGTTCGTTTATTTTATATCATGGTAAATACTCTCATACATTTATCACTATGATAATAACAAGAATACCATGATTGTCCTTTATCGCTCACCTGAGAGCAAATAAATCAGCATTGATATAAAGTTTCTGACCAAGTTTGATGAAAATTGGACTCTAGAATTAACAACCAGTGTATATAGTCACCTGATCTACAGCATTTACTTATAAGGTAAATAAGCACATGTTCTCTGATTTCTTTTTTATAAAATATCTTCAATATTTCCTTCCCTGAAAATTCCCAAATGGTCCTGATTCTTTATGTTGGCTCAATTTTTAGGCAAAATAAAACCACAGGTTGTTGCACTAAGTGTTAATACAAAAGGTGACTTAAAACAATAATAATTAAATATTATAAAAGTAACAATCATGTCAAAAAACCTGGGGATACTGAGTTCAATGCATGATGTCAGTGTTTAGCTTATCATAATAATATATGAATATACATGAACCCCATGGACCTTTCTAGGAAATACAATGTCAGAGATGTAAATACTGACGTCATGTTGACCATAGCCAAAATATTGACCATAATGTATACAACCATAAATCAGCGTATAATAAGATGTATATATAAAATATGTACCCAAGTCTATATAGTGTTATAATATAGTAATATAAATGTCAACTATATATACATAGACATAGTGTTACAGTCACTGACAGTATGATAGACAAAATAGACAGATGCTTTCATAAAATCTATAATAAAATATGTCTATACCTTTACTGGTATATACAGTTCGAACAAAAAAACAAAACTCTGTTTATAATAACAATACAATGAACTAACCCGCTACGAGGGATGCCAAGGATGACTTTAAAGTAAAAAATTGCGATATGTTTTACTTGTGTCTTAGTTGTTGGTGTAATGACGTTCAACCATTACGAGCATGATTTACCAAGTGGTGGTGGTTTATCAAACACGCTAATTTTGTTAAAATGAATAACACTAATTTTATTTTCAATACTGCCTACCCCTGAAATAAATTGTCGCATTTTTAATGTTTACCAAAACAATTGTTTTGTTTTTTTGTACGCACTATAATATAGTATTGATTTACACTATATTACTTCTAGATATACTAAGACTGATAATAATTTTCTACAAATAAGGTAATTACAGAAAAGTTCCACCATAAAGACCCGGCACCTTTTCCTGATGATAAGCTTATCATCAGTTTTTACAGAGTCGCCATGTCAACAAATATTATGTTCATTTTACAGCCCAGGTCAACTAACCTAGTTTTTCCTTGAACCTTGTCAATAATTCACCTACAGCTACACAAGGCTGACCAATTCTCCATCTTTTATGGATGGATATTATAACCAGTCCCGGTGAGACTTGAACCAACAACTCCTTTGGGAAATCCTGTACATAACCAACTGAATCTCAAACCCATGCACATCATGAAACTTTTATAGAATCTGGGTATTTATTTAGCTTTAAAAGGCCTAGACTGACCCTAACAATTAAAGTTTGTGTTTGAGTCTTCATGCCAGCACTGTTCTGATATATATGGTGTCCAGACAAATTCTGGTTTAATGATAAACTGATTCACAATTACTCATGAAAAGAAACAGGAATTCATCTGAGCGTTTTTCCATCTATGTTTTTTTAAGGTTATTTTAAGGTATCCAGTGCACCTTACCTAGTTTTCCTGGACCCTTGTCTATAACCAGTACTCATCTACCCTTTCACAAGGCCAGAAACTTCTCCATAATTCTCTAATTTTCATGGAAGGGTACTATAAATCTCCCTGGATGGGATTTCAAAGAGTACCTCCTTCGGGATACTGGATTTGATATTTTTAAAAAATTTCGCCAATCACTCAATTTTATTTTGGACAAAATAAATTGAACATATGCAGATCAATTTGTTATGGCCTAACTTTAATACATTCAAACATTGATATTAATCAATGAAAATAAAATAATTCACAAAAATATATGATCTTACATTAGTTAAATGGACACATAAACAATGGCTAACAAGATGTATGTTAATTAAAGTAACTCCCATATACCATTTATGTAAATACATACACTGACCTTATCATGGTAGGTCTAGCTATCATGTATATCACATGTTTTAGTTAACAATCATATCAGGTAAAATAAAATACATATAAACAATACAGTAACTTGATACTGTAGAATTAATTAACCTACTTATAATCAAGGTGATAATCAACTATTAATTGATAGACTATATTAAATCATATCAGATATTTGTGGCTTCATTTAAGAAGTGGAGTACATAGGTCTATGTTTTATCATAAAATAAAATATAGGCATCCTTTTTGGTGTAAGTTGTGACTAAATCACAAATGCTTTAGCAAGAGTGATTTAATCAATGCATCAAACCAATGCCGATACTTTATCATTAAAGAAATAATCTACAGTTATCTATTTTATCATAAGCACAAGCTTTGATGCGCATAGGAACTAAATCACAAGTGCTTTAGCAAGACAGATTTTTTAATTAGCACATCAAACAACTGCAAGTAAAATATTTCTGAATTTTTACATAGCAAAACATGTAATTAGAGAAAATAAATATTGTACAACATTTTTAACTGATTAATCCTAAAATTGAACAAAATGCCATTAAAATGATAACCCTTCAATGCAAAAGTTGAAACATACTTTGAAAAAAGGTCCCTATATTAAGACTGTTGTGCTTTTCAGACAATTGTCATTATTGACCATTCCGAGTGTGACCTTTTTATTTGAATAACAATACATTTACCTACAAATATAAGCATGTGCTCTTTTGTTAACACCTTGTTTGTGAGACAAAATATAACTTTAAACCTTTGTTAAATATGCTAATAGGTAAGGTCATGGAAAGGTCCATTGATTTTGATGGTCCTAATAGTGGAACTTTACTGTACTTGACTTTCATTGTGATTTCAAAATAGAATAGAGGCTATAGGTTAGGCCATGCCAAATTGGAATTCAGTTAAGCGTCAACTTAAATTTGACAAACCTAGGTACCTATTCACAAAAACACGTTTTTTTTTGCGACAAAAAAACCCCAATGCATTATATATTTTTTCAATGGAATAACACCCTCATAATATGAAACAATGGTCTGAATTTAATATAAAACGACTAGGTTTTTTTTCACGTAAAATATATATATTGTATTAATGACACGGTTATGATAATTTGCTTACGATGAATATCGTCGTTGCCGAACACAATTTTTCCTGAATTCAATTGTCGTATCGAATCCCGGAACATCGGGATTATTTAAGAAAATTTTACCAACAAATTTGTTTTTTATTTTGATTGAGGACTCCAAAACCTACGCGCACGCGGAAGCTTAACAGAAATCCGATATGGTATGGCCTTATTGTTTTAAACGAAAATTCTAATTACAAATCGAACAATTCACTGTTATAAATTTAGTGTATATAAACATTATACAATGTTATTATATAAAATTGTCGAGACATTTGTAATAAAGTCAACAAATTGACCAAGTCATCATTTTGTTTAATTAGTTAATTACAAGTTTCAAATAGCATACATAGGTCAGGTATGTATAAAATGCTAAAGGGCATGTATATATCTATCAAACACATGACAGAAAACAAAATGTTTTCACAACTTTCCATCTTCCTACTGTCATATTTTCTGTATAATATTTGATATATGTCATCGTTGATTGACACTACCACATCTTATAGTGTAAAAATACTCAACATTTTAAGGTATATTCATCATAAGGGACAACCTTTAGGGAAAGCCCTTTTGACCTCTCAAAATTCATCTACACAAACTGTATACTTTATGGAGCAAATGGACCCTTATATATTGTTAATTATCATAAAGCATTAGTTCATGCCTTGCATGTTAAAATCAATCATGCAGACCTACATCAATAATTATATGAAAAGCCCTGAATTCTGTAACTTTGAAATAAAAATATTCTGCTTTGTACAAGTATTGTATTTGCAAGCAACTTTGAAAACAGAAATTCTCAAGCAATCACTAAGTACTGTCACTGATGAAATTAGGTGATAAGTAACCACAACATTTGAATCAGCAAGCATGTAATATCATCCAATTCAGATGATCAACTACCATAATGTATTAGTATTATTCATTCACAAACATGTATATTTGCACATTTACTCAGAACTGTGATCATTTTGTTGCATGACAAATAAATAATTACACTTCATGAAATTTATGTGACTTAAAGACGAATAACCTTTAAGTGACACTGGCATAACATTACCCCAGCCAGAGTAGGCTTTCAGTTAAAATAGTGGATTTAAATGGCCAATTTATGGGCTAATCTACCCATCAAACTAACATACAATAACTGGTTCCTGAGGTTAATTATATACCATTTAGTACAATAATTAGCTAACCTTATGACATAAGTGTATTTATTAGGTAAAAATAATCAACTTTATGACCACATTATAAATAAGCATAAAAAGTTCAACAACACTTTACACTGGTCATGACACTCATGAAATATAAACAAATACAACAGTTTTAATAAATCATTATTGCCTTACGATATATACTAATTTATTTTAGCTCGATTGTGAAAGTTTTGAAACTCAAATTAATCACTTTTGAGTCCACTTCCACTAGTCCGCCAGTACTGAGCTAGTAGGATAAAGTTTCTTGCTCAAGGAAACAAAAGAATAGATTTTAGATGGGATTCAAACAAATGCAGAGCTTGCTATCCAATGATTACCAGTCCAATGTTGTAACCACTCGGCCACACCTGCTCCTTAATAGTAACAGCTGTGAACATGCGTAAGCATGAAACTTAGACTATAAAATGCAATTACTTACGTTATTTACTTAATTGCCACATAATGTAAATAAATACCACTACAATATTTTCATGCCAAGTGTTTAAGTAATTTAAAACTTCATACCTTTACAATGAATGAATAGTTATTAAAATCCAATTAAAGTTGAGCACCAAGTATGTATCACAAAATTGTATTATTTAAATTCCACTTTTACCACAATTCAAGAATACCAACAAATGAATATAAAAATTAACAAATATTATAAACCACAGAAAAAAACCATCCACCAATCCACAGACAAGAGGTCAGTGTATCATTATTGGTTTATAATAATTACTTTGTTTATCAAAGTGTATAACTATATCTAGATCTGACAAGCTGACTGTCAAATAATTACACCAAGTTTTTACCTTCCTACCCAATAGGACAGAGCCAATGATAACAATTTAGGTACGAAGATAATATATACAATATTATCAAACATCAGACAGCCGTTCAATGTTGACATTATGTTATTTATCATAGTGACTAAATGTTTATCAATTAAAGAATGATAACACTTCATTCTGTGTGATACAGCATTTTATCACCTCCCTGTTTGATAGCCACATACATGTACGTTTCTATGGTCAAAATATCATCCATATCAAGTATAACACCTGAATCTTAGCTACCTGAAGTGAGGGAAGTACTCAATAAATTCAAAAACTTCAAATAAATTTGTAATCAGTTAATACATTCTAATACTTTTAACAAGTTAATAGCTATTGAAATACATATGATACAAGACCATTATAATAAGTATAGCGTCCTTCGTAATGATAATATGTTTCAAATTTTATAGACCCCATATTCATTACAATGATTACTGCTTATAGCAAAGGCATAGCACATTGTCTAGACATTATGGGGGAAATTGCCAGAAAAATAATGTTGTCATTAAGTGCAGAAAAATGATGCAAAATGGTGACAAGATAACATGCTTTCAGTGTCTGAAAAAAAGTAGCAATTTAGACCTAATTTTGTGAAAAAATAACTGAATAAAAAACAAATTTGGCATTGAAAAACAGGAAAAATTGCTCCTTTTGCTCTTCCTAAGTGTTGTCATGGGATCAAAGTCCAAATGGCTTTTTTCTGAAAGATAATCAACAACAGTGTTAACTTGGTCAAGTGGCATATTTGCCAGAAAATTTGTAATGTATTAAAGCATCTTGAAATAGCCAAGGCATGTTAAGGTGAAAAAATGGCCAATTTTCGTCCATGTCGCAACCAGTCAAGGACTAAAGGACAACTTCTAACAACACAGAGGACTAAAGACGTTTGTTTTTCATAGAACAGTTTTCTGACCAATATCTTACCTAGCTTTATTTATTTATTTATACTGGGTTTAATGCCATGTCAACACAATTTTTAGGTAATATTTTTCAATGTCCATTGCACCTAACCTAGCTGTCCTGGACCCTTGTCTATGACCAGTTCTCGCCTACAGTTCCACAAGGCTGGAAACTTCTCAATATACTTTATTAATGGAGGAAAATTGACATAATTGTCCAATTTTCATGGAAGGGTACCCATACTCCCTTTAGGACACTAGATTGGAAATCCAGGCACACTACTAACTGTGCTACTGACCCGGGTTGTTTATCTAGCAACTGGAAATTTTATAATGTCCCATTTAATGTTGACCTAAGTTTAGTGTGTTCTAAAAGTATAGAATTAATTACAGACATTTGTTAAAAGTTTTATTCGTTTTGTAATCATTCTAAATTTCAGTTATATATAATAATGGCAACCAAGTTATTTAGGTTAAACGTTTCAGAGAGAAGGACATCTAATTAGCTTGCATATTCCCATTATATTTTCAATTTATGATAACTAGTTTGTCATATTCATTACTATTTACATATGTTATTATATGATATAGTGCCCTCCAAACGTTCTTGGACAAATGAAAGTTCGTGCAACACTGACCATGCATATATACTGCAAGCTTTGCTGTAATTGAAGCTTTTTTATGTAGTAATAGATCGAATCACATGTTGATGAACAAATTTATTTAGATTTTGGAATTTGCTTAGATGACTCTATTCTTTTCTTTTTTCATGGGTAAATGAGAATTATTTTTTCCAAAAACAGGATTTTGTCCAAAAACTTTTGAAGGGCACCGATTAGACAAAAATAGACAAATCTCTAAGTCATTTTGGGAGAACTGGAGCCAGAGCTATTAAAACATCAAATTTTTCATCTTTTAATGTAATATTGTAATGTGAATTACAAAAACCTTTTGATAAAAAAAATCTGTTGTTTAAAATGGTGCAATCTAAAGCTGTTGGTGGAAGGATAGAAAAAGGGATGCTTCTTGATATTCCAATTAAGGTTGAATTCCCTCATCCACTGGACGCACATGATAGGACACTGTCAAATGTGACAACATTGGATGAGAATTGAAGAGTCAAGATGAATTAAGAAAAGTAAGTTGAATCTGTCAGATCTGAATAATTTCAACCCTGAAGAAACAGGCTTCACTAATCAGCTAAACATGTAGCTATCTTAATATAGTTATGCTATAAAGACAACATTGCACCTGGTGAGGTTATACCCTTCCATGACAATTTGACAATAATGTCTTTTTCCTTTATTGAAAAGGTATGTAGAGAAGTTTCCGGCCTTGTGGAAGGTTAGGTGAGTAATGGTTATCAACAAAGGTCCAGGAAAGCTAGGTTAGGTGTGCTGGACACCATTATTATAACTTACACAAAGTGTTGCTACGGCGCTAAACCCCCGAAAAATAAATAAAAAAAGACAACATTGATTTATGCAAAATCTTGCTATTTTTCAAGATGTTTTAAATTTAAAATGCTTAATGCTTACTAAGAGAAGAAAATGATTCCTATATTTAGATCATTCTGATATTTACAGCATTGACTTTGCAGGTAGTCCAAAAAGTGGAACTAACTACATATATCCATGCAATAATCAAAGGTTTTTTCAACGTGAACCAGCCAGCAACCTTTCTTACTAAATATGGAATGTTACTAATAAGTCACTAATTAACCTACATTGACCCAAAATCTTAAATACTATCTGCAGGTCAATTACTATACATCCCAGTATATCATTATACCTGAGGCTTGTTACAGTCAGAAAACTACCATCTGTAAAATAATCTGTTGTGTAAATTCAATTATCATAAAATAAATAAAATACATCTAGTGTTTGAAAAATGTGTATGATTGAATAGAATTATGTCTTAATTTAAGTGATTTATAAAGTGAAATATCTACTTAAAGACTAAATATTAAAAACAATATTTAAAAAAAATAAATAATATACTTTAACTCAATAATAGGCAACATTGTGTTTTCAAACATTTCCACCACCATTAAAAATGACTACCCAATAACTAAGCCATATTTCTCTAAAATTGACCCTATAAAGTTGACAGCCCAAAGATATCTGCTGGAGGGGGTTCAAGAAAAAATCACAGCGTCAGTTGGAGGGCGCTTAAGGCCTGATATGTAAATAAGAGGCTAAAAGGACCAAAATTGTGTTATGAGGTCATTATGGCTATGTTTCGCCTAAGCGAAATTCTAGCAAAGTTGCACCTCTATCATACAAAAAGTGCCAAATAGGAATATTATAAAAATGCCTTATTTGCATAATAAAGCAAAAAGTTTCATTTCTAGCCAAGTCAAAACTAGTACAATAATGGGCTAATCAGATAAAACATGTCTATTGGTGTACCAGCAAGACAATGGCAAAATATTTGATGATAGGTACAAGAAACAAGCAATGTTGATATCAAATACCAACAAAATAGTATAAATAAAGTAAGTTTATTTAGAAGATAGTATTTTAAAACAAGGAATGGGTTGTAGTTCAAGTATGATGTATTACAAATACAACCATTATTTGTCCAGATTGACCTTACATGTATAAGATATATCCTAGGTGTAAATTTATATAGCAAGGAATGTTATTTGATCGGAAAATTAAACATAAACAGAGGACTTATGTTTGAAACAATATCACATGGAGTTAGCTCCCCATGGGTAAGGGGGTATAATTCAAAGATAAAATGGTGTTTAACATGAAAGTTTTCCGATTTAAATGATTTCTTTTTAAATAGTGTTTAATGCTGTGTTATTACAAACTATAGTCATTTTATGGAGACCAGCTCATCTAACCTAGTTTTTCATGACCTTCGTCAATAACCTGGCATTAAAACTAAATAAATATACTTCCACATGATACTTAATTAATGGAGGAAAATCAAGATTATTTTCCAATTTTCATGGATGAATACAACTCATCCAGGCGAGACTCAGATGAAATCCTGCATGTAAGCTTCTGCACAACGGAACCAGTCTGGAAAGATTTCTCTTTCAAGGAAGTTTATTGAGCATAATGTACAAATGCTGTCCCATACTTTATAGTTATAAATACAGTTCTCTAACAAATATAACAGCTTAATGTTGTTTATGATTTTCAATCCAATTTCTTTTACAGCAAAGAAGTAATCTCTCTCACATAATTTAACTGTTTGACATAAACATTTCCATAATTTCAAATAAATATTTTCTCTTCAATAATTTGTTTAACACATAAATCTCACATTTTTTTATAAATAATTCCTGATAACAGATACACAATCAGTGTCATTAATAGAGCCATCCTTGCAAGTTTTGTTTGCAGTTTCCTGAGATACTCATCAAATACCTTAAACAGTTTTAGGACAATTCTGAAAAAAACATCATATCATATTTGCTAGATGGAGAAAAATGAGTATCACAACTAAATAATTGATTCAATTTCATAATTGCATGTTAAGCCGCCCGGCTAGCTCAGTTGGTAGCAGGCAAGTCTACTGATTGAGGGGTTGTGGGTTCCATTCTTGGGTGGGGCATACTTTCATGAAGCTTGGTCAAGAAATTATTTCTACGGCCATTCTCCCTCCTACCAAAGATACTTAATTATGTAGGGCAGTTGTCAGTCACTGACAAAAGTATGCGCTTAGAAATTGGTTTAGCAATCCAGAGATCCAGGAACAGTGAGTAGGTTGACTGATATCCGTAATGACCTATACAATGTGTTGCTATGGCATTAAACTCAACAAAAACAAACAAACAAACATAATTACATGTTGCACAAATAGTCTTCTTATGACTCAGTGGTACTTGCTCTGCACTAAAACGTTTACCATCGTATTGATTAGTCAGATTTATCTTTTTGATAAAAAAAAACATTAAAAAATCCCATGCCAAGCTATCCCATGAAAAATTTGGGGTCAGGAAACAATAATGTTCTAAAAATTTTCAAATACAAAAGTACAATCATGGCTTCCTGGATAAAATATATCCCTCAGTGCATTTATTAGAGGATATACATAAGTGAAGATTTATAGGTTAACTATGGTAAATGTCTATATCAAACAAAAGAACATATTAACAGCTCCAGGGTGTTTCAAATATATTGCCTGATAACTAAGATAGCAACATGCGTAATAAAAACAATAGTTTATTTTATCAAAGTCAATATCAGTTCTACCTTCATTTATCATATTTTATATCATACATTTATCATTTAGAATTCCCCAGGAACAATATAAACCTGAAATAAAATTGAAATGTATAACAATTTTGATTTTGTTATCATTTTGATAGCATGATCATTTATAACAAATTATTTGTAAACAATTATTAAAACAAAGTTATGAGGTACATTGTTTAAATAGCAACAAATCGTAACCTTTTTACTCTTATCTCTAATACAACTTCCATCAGCAGAAATGCATGCAAATAGGTCTGATGAAGGACAGACAATAACAGGCTATTTGTAATTGCAAAGCTGGTTTAAGCCACTTTAAATTGACGAAAACATAAGTTTTAATTGTTCAGCTGTTTTTCATCACTTTAAGCAAATTCTCAGTCATACCATGGACAACACACTAGGCTGAATTTTCTTCCATGTCATTTTAATCAGTATTAAATCATTCTACTAAAGGAGCTACGGCAATAAGTCTATGTTGACAAAAAATTTAACATTTTATTTTTTTCAAGCAAGGGATAATAGTATAAATTGCAACCAGGAAATGAATGGTTAATTGTCCAATTAGAAATAGAAAGTTCATACAATCTGGCCACTACTGTGACTAATCAACAATGAGCCAATATGATGTGACATAATGCCTTTTGAGTAAACAATTGCACCTTTAACCATCATAAAAACAATACAATGTAACAACAAAGGTGTAACTTAATAAATTTCATCAGTTAAACACAACAATGTGTTTTGTTGTGTTGTATTTTCTTCCTCGTAACAAGCTAATTAGTATTGTCAATACAAAACAAAGACACCAATTGTACAGACCCTACATAGCATACATGTTAAAACAATACATTTTTTTTGACAACACCATCCATGTAAGCTCAAAAGATAGACAATCATATTTATGTCTTCTAGGCCAAGCAAACTTTAACCTTCATTTTAGAGTCCCTCTGGTTAAAAGTCAATATAGTTTCCATCTTGTTGAAAGTGGTGTTTGTTAAATATACTCAATCACAGATTTGGTTCTTTTTTACATCAATAATTACCTGTCCAGGGCTCAATGTTAAAAGCAGTTCTCCTATTGTCAAGGCTTGACAACCTACATTTTGATTTGGGTAACTAAATGTTACTGCTAGTAAACATTTGGTATGGGCAACCAAAACATATAGCTGGTTATCCAACTGAGCAACCTAGTTCAATGCAAAACTGTCAGTGCCTGTAATTGTGTTAAAAATGTGAATTCTTAACACCTTAAAACAATTCAACCTATGGATTGATTGAGAGAAATATAAAATTAAGCAACAAAAATGCACTAAAATCATCTATACAGTTACTAACAATAGTAGAACTTAGTACATATTAAAATCACCATCTTATACAATTGTATGTCAATTTGCACTTAAATTGTCATTATCAGAACATCGCTTTCCTAATTACTACTTCCAAAATGATTCTAAACAATTTTGAAAGTTTGAAAAAGGTTGTAAGATTAGAAAGTCCATTCTTGCTATCTCCATTGCTTTAGCAGCCCTGACTCATCTATGTCAGACATAAAGTCAACTCCTCAGAGCTAGAAATGGTCTGTTTAGCCATTTGTAGACCCATAAGAATCTCAACAATCCACTTGAAAAATGGTCATTTTCAACAGCAAAGAACAAACATTATCATCAGATGCGTCACTTAAAACATACATTTATATTTCTCAGCCACCATCATACATATAAAGCAACATAACAAACCCCCCTGACATGCTATGTTAATATAATGTAAAACCTAACAATGTACCACTATATAAACGTGACAGTAGTAAAAATAGACAAAAATTCATCAGAGAAAAAACCTACATCCAAACAATGACACAAACTATTTCATTTGACGTGAAATATTATAAACCAAAGTAACCAAACTTTAAAAAAAAATGATGCATTATTACTTGAAGTATGAGTAAAAAATACACGTAGAGTGGGCACAAAACATGGACACAAAACTCAGTGTAAGAAATAAAAACACTTTACGACATCAAAAAAGTAAGCAGACGCATTTAAACACTTAATGCGCATTATTACTATATTTGCAAAAAGTAACACCTTCAGAAAAACATCCAATTAAGAAACCAAAAAAAAATTTAGGCAACATACTTCAACATTTTTAAGTCATTACTTTAGTTTACATTACTTTACTGCAGTGACATTCCTTTATTATTCCTCAAAATAGATGGTATTAATAGCAGATTTGTCTTCATATAGGTCCCTTTTCTTGTTGAATTAAGCAATAATTTGGGGAATTGAAATTTGTTAAAAATTGCATGAGTTGGCAATAAGCAAGATAGTCTTTACAGGGGGGAACTTTACTGTACAAGAATTGGCAAAGAATATGGACTATTTGTTTTTATCTATAACAGGTATTAAATAACCATCTCTTCCTGAAATATTTTCATATTTGGCGATCTCCTAAATCACACTTAAAACAAATGTATCCAATTAAATGACAAAACAGTTTGCAGGTGGAAATCAGATATATTTTTAACTCATAACATGAAATATCTCAGGGGTATCACAAACTTTCAGTCATAATGCAACACAGCTCTAAGTCTTTTTATCAAATTTTTTTAGGGCGCTTAATAATGTAGACGAATTAAACAAAACAGCTAGGTCTTTTGAGATAGAGCAAATTTTGAGTGCTTCTTAAGGCCTTTAAAGTTAATAAATTGTCAAACCCTATTAATCTTATTTTTGTATTATTTGCATTATTTGAAAAATGCAAAAGTTGATTTATGAAAAAAAAATCAGGGCTGGCCCTGACATTACCTATATTAGGGATCAGACCCCTTGTTATAACCATGCAGTTAATATATTTGGTTTGGACAAAAAAATGTAGCAGGTTGTCTAACTGTGCCTGTCTTAATGTTGGCTGCACTAATGTCCATTACTTACTGTGTGCCAGTTTGATTTCAGTCAGTGCAACCTCCTTGAAAATTATTGTCGAGTCCTTAAAATGAGTTAAAGCAGTGTTGCATCGTGCCGGAACATTCCTTGATAAAGATATCATAGCATATTATGATAACATATTTAATTAAAATTATTGAGGAAAATAAATCAAATAGATAACAACTAGAAGACATAATATTGTGACATTCTATTGATGATCAGTTTACACCATGATGTAAAATATTCAGGGCTTTTTCAGTGTTTGGGGAAGGGGCCTCGGTCCTTTTTTATATAGAACACTTGGGGAAATTTCATCCCAATTTCATAGATAGGGGAACAAAATATCCAAGGTAAACTCCAAATTTGGGGAAAACTGCATGATTTTAAAGAAATTTCAAGAGGGGAAGGCGCCTGTAAACAGCCCCTGTTATATAAGGGAAAAAAGGCCTGATATTATACTGAAAAGTTGGTGACCTTGAAAAAATCCAAATTTTGACTTTTGTGTGACCTTATATGACCTTTGATGGGTCTTGGCAGTATATTTGAACACTAATAAATTATCATGCAGCAAAATCTTAATCAAGTCTTATTACTTTCATGAAATTAGTGAAATTATTAATCAAATTCTGTCTCAATTTTTCAATGAGGTTTTACTTATTAGATGCAACTGCAGTAAAGTTTTATTTACTTTTTATAGAACTTTGAGAAATAAGGCAGTTTCTTATTTAATGAATTAGTCAATTTTGTATTTGTTTTGGACTATCAGTCCAAATAAGTATATTGACTGTAATTTCAGCATCTATCATCCCTTAGGTATGGAATCTGCAAATAGTTCTAGCAGTATAAAAACAGTAACTCAAACAGATCGTCTGCTATGACAGGTGCAATCATTTCAAAATTTCTTACTGACACCTAAAAATCTAACTTTTCCCTGCTTGGAACCAAATAGCCAATAAGTGTGTTGAGATGTAACAGATCCAAATATAAAGGGCAGTCCAAAAACAGTAAGTAGGTGAACTGTACCACAATTTTACTGAAAAAAATGTTTAAATGAGGAGTAAAGCAATGTTATATAAAAACTTTTTTAATACATAATATAATTAAATTCTTACCATTTCCATAAAAAGCCACACAATCATAAACTCATATAAAAACAATCCCAAATTATATTCAACATATATACATATGTTACATTTTTACTCAGAACAGAACAGAACATACATTTATTTAACTTATACAACATGTACAACTAGATATGAAATAAATTCCACCAACCAAGTTTTTAATCAATTAAATGTCAAGTCTACATCATGAAAACATACATCACAGTGACTCAATGTTTTAAACTATTATATATAACACTCCTTTCATTGCAGATAAAACAATGTTACCACTAGATTTTATATCCTTTTAATTTAATTATAAGATACTTGCTTCATCTATCTCAACCATTAATTGTTTTTTATAACATCACCTGGTTAGATACATGTTATCTTTTATTGTATTTTTATAATTAAATGTCCATGTCATGTTATGGTGAGTTTTGTCAACAAGTAAACTCCTGGTTTTTAAACTACGTTAAAACATTCAACCAAAACATGCATGGGACTGACAACTTCATTTTTTACAAAGTAATTTTAGTAGCTAAACAACTTGTTTACTTAACTACGAACACTTTAATGTAACAAACATTCTTATATGTTTCTGAACAATACCTTTTCAGTAGAAGAAACAACATAGAATGTTTGGTAATAAAATAATTTCTGACCATACTCCCTCCAAACACTGATTCTAAATCATTATGGGCAGTTGTCAATTGTTACTGACAAAGTATGCACCAAAGTAATTGTTTAACAGCTAAATACAGAGATTTGGTATTTCCAGAAAAAGTAATTAGGTTGACCAACAGCTGTAATACGACCTATACAATGAGTTGCTGTGGCATTAAACCCATCCACCCACCCTAAACAAAAGCAACCATAAGATTAGACTTTTTTTCATTGGGTTTAACGCTGAATCAACACTTTAATGGTTATTTTACAGCATCCTGCGCACCTAATCTAGCTTTCCTTGACCCTTGTCTATAACCAGTACTCACCTACCCTTCCACCAGGCCCCAAACTTCTTCATATACCATATTAATGGAGCAAAATTGACATACATGTAGTTGTCAAATTTTCATGGAAGGGTATAACTTCCCCGGATGAGATTCGAACCCGTACCCCCTTCAGGACACTGCATTCCAAATCTCAGCGCACTACTAACTGCGCTAATGACTTTTAAGATTACTAAGATTACTTAGACCATTCCACTACTAAGACGAGTGAGTTTCATGGTCCTTACAGTGGAATTACACTGTACATTCATCATAATCCTTCTCCACTCCCTTAAACCAGCCTCACCTAGATGATACAGTAGTTAAACAACCAACCAAAAGCCATTTGGAACTCCTCCTACATTCTTACGAATTATTCATTCATGAAAGGTCAAGGTGTTCCGAATGAACCAAGAACATGATGTTCCAAATTCAGAGTCACACCTACAGGCCTATGTCAAGATTTCACAGTTAAAACTTTAAACCGAAAAATGTTACACCCAAAAACAAATAAAGGTAAATACTTGACTCTAGAGATAATTATGTCACAAATTGTAGTACCATACCATATATGGTAAATAGTTGAATTATAGAAGATTTTGTAACAATGTAACTATGTAACAAAGGTATCATTTTATAGTAAGATGAAGAGGTTACGTAGATATAAGACTTTACCATGTATACAACACACTTAACACTATAATCATTACCTCATTATCTCAAATAAATGAACTGTAAGATAACCCAACTGAAAATGCATAAAAACTTTAAATTGTCAGCCTACGACATATAGGTATACCTGATCTACCTTAAACAGTTAATTTTTTTTTTCACGTCGTATTCAACACATATTTAGGTTATATATACGACAGCCTGCTTTTCCTACCGTAGGTTTCCTGGACTCTTTTCTATCACCAGTACTAACTTACCCAGTACCAGAAGGCCTACAACTCTTGTATAGCATATGACCTACCGCAACTGGGTTTGAAGCTGCGATCTACTGATTCGAAGTCAGACATGCTAACCACTAAGCCAAGGCTGCAGTTTAACCAGTTAACATATAGGTGATCTTCCTCTCTTGGGTACAAGAGTGAGAGATGATGGTCACCTGATCAACCTTAACATACAAACTTAACAAGAACAGTCCATGGACAACATGCTTGACTATTTGGGATGTTCATGTTCATCACTGACATGCAATCCCTTTGAGATCAGTGAATATTCAAATATAAGGTAAGGTACTTTTATTGGTTGAAGTGATAAAACGTTGCGACAAAAACTTAACCAAGACATATTTATCTATATAAGGGGAATAACTTATGCAAAAGTTATGCAACTAAGTACCAATAGTTTACATAGAGCATAGACTTTGCCTGAAATTCAAAATGATGGATTTCCCTGCAGAACAGAGATATTTTTATCATGACAATGAACGAAATATGTACAGAGAACAATTAGGATTTACTTAAGGAACAAAAGTTCTTGAGAAGTTCTAAAACACTGTTCTTAAGCAGTTCATGCCCTGTTCAAGAACAAGAATTCTCGAACAGTTCATGTTCTATTCAAGAGTGAGAGTTCTTGAACTGTTCAAGAACAGTTTTTAAGAACTCCTCAAGAACTTTTTGTTCCTAAAATTTGTCAAATTTAACATTTCCTAAAATGCACCGCAACAGTTCTTGAACATTTTAAGAGCAGTTCAGGTACAATTCTTGAACTATGCAGTTCAAGCACTTCCTTTGAACTGTTCTTAATGGTTTCGCAGGGGTAAGAGTCTCATAATTTTCAGTAATAATGTGTAAAATGTGCTGTATGTAGGTCATAAGTAAAGGTAGAAAAACCTTATATTTTCAGTTCCCAGTATCATCCTTTGTTCATAATAACCAATTATGATCACCGGCTCAATATAATATCAATGAATTTTATAATTTATCATAAATGTCAAAAGTAATAATCATCATGGCAGTAAAAGTTCATTCAGTCATTAAGATAATACTGGAGGCAATATGTAATAGAGATGCTAATACAAGATTACAGGTCTAATTAGTCCATGAAAACATACTTTGTATTGTTTGAATCAGTTTGGTAAACCTGATCACTGTTGCTTCAAGCAATTTACACTACAGATTGCACCAACGATGGCCTATATATTAAACTAACCATATACTTGGTAATATTGGAATTAATAATGATATGACTGCATTAGAGGGAGAGGAAGCAGATTTTTGTTAAAGACAATGTTGAAAAATATTGGACTAGTAATAGTTAAAGTAGTAATGATGATGACGAAGATGATTATGATGATGACAACGATGACTATGTTGATGATGATGATGACGATGTTGATGATGACGATGATGTTGATGTTGATGATGATGATGATGATGATGATGATGTTGATGATGATGATCATGATGATCATGATGATCATGATGATCATGTTGATGATGATGATGATGCCGACGACGATGATGATGATGTTGATGATGATGATAGTCACTTGACTAATTATTTCTTTGTAGCTTTTTCTAATCACACAACTGAATGCCAACTTGACACAAAATGATCAAACTAAGAAAATACACACATGCACCCATACTTGTAGGTTTCATTCAAAACTAAGAAATTTATGGGCATGTTTTGCTTTTTTTACTTTTCTTAGATGGAATGATGTTCATTAAAGACATAAGTAACAGAGTGCTGTAGAGCCTAAAGTCTTTAATCATACTGGTATGGATAAAAAAATTCTTGAGCTAAAGCTTATAAACTTTTGTCAAATATTCTAGTAGAAAAGTCATGGGAAAGGTCCATTAACTAGATACTGACCTTCCACATTATGTATAAAGAAAGATTTGCAAATGCCATTAAGAATCAGTGTGAACACTATACATAAATAGATGAAAGCTGAATGTAATAAAACAATCATTTATATAAGACCACAGTACAACTAGAATAAAACCATTACAAACCTTATTTAGTCCAAAGCATTAAATCAAAAATACTCACTAGAACATATCCAAAATTAGGTTTACAAACAATACTCTATAAGGGCAATTTAAGAAAAACAAGTCCTTTGTTTATCACAAATCAACAACTCGACCATACAATGTATGTCCAAATGATTTAATTATAAGTAAAGACAAATAGTTAAGATATCCACCCATCTCATACCATCAAGTTGAGTCATTGATACCCTATACCATATAATACATGTAGATGCATTTAAATTTCACTATCAGTTAATTAAGAATTGTTTCAAACCTTATAGTTAAAAGGCCTGGATAAAGGCTACACAAATGTAATGCATTTCTCAACAATTATAGTACAGTCTCATTAAAACATGTAGGCATATATTTTCTTCACAGTGAAACATTGCCTTTGCTTGATAATAACAATTAGTTTCTAGTTCTGCAACGATTCACCGGAAAGTCGATTCGATGCGATTCGATACATTTTCTTTCGATTCGATTTTTTTCGATTCGATTCATTTATTAATATAATTTAATTCAAATATGCATTTATACATTTATTTGAGCTTAAAACTAAATAATATTATGGTTTACTAAAAGTGTTACTGAAATTTGATAACACGAAACTCGAAAATCTGCTAAATTTATATTTGCTTTTTTCAAGTACGAAATGGATTGGGTACGAATGTAAAGTTCGCGAAAATGTATTATAATTGTAATTTCGACTAAAAACGTATAGACAGCATGGAGCATAAATTGTAGAAAGATGCAGTTCTTGATATACGGTACTTCCGTACATTTAACATAAACCTATGCTTTGTTGGGAAATATATTTAAATTTGAATTAACTAACATCGAAACTTGACAGGTAAAATTCAATCACACTGACCCAATTTGCGTAGCAAATGGGGGCATGAATAAATATTTGGAACAGAGTTTCCATGCTTGTTAAATCGTATTGAAAGCTTCAGAGAAATGTAACTAAGTTAAACCCAGTTTCACTGTCAACGTACTTTGTCTTTTAGGAGCGCCTTTGTTTTTATTGTTATAACTTATGTAGACATGTTTAAAAGTCAGTATCGAATCGAAACTCGCAGGTCCCGAATCGAAATCGAATCGGCACCCTCTCAATCGAGTTTCGATGTATCGAATCGAATCGTTGCAGCCCTATTAATTAGTTTCATAGGTGGCTGGCATGGTTCCGAGTCATAATCACAATATAAATTATATACATTGTACATATAAGGTATATTACTGTATCACATAATATAAAATAGTATAATTTAACTCAAGTTTATTAAATGGCCAGTTTCTCCAGTACAAACTGTTTTATCTTACAGGTTTTGTACATCCACACATAGCTATTGTTTTGCCATTTCCAATGAGACCAACATTTGTTGCATACCCCTAGTAATCCAAACCTTTCACAATTTTTGCTAGAAAAATATGTAAAATACGACCAATTTTAGCAAAATATTTTCATTCCTGAAAAATAATGAATTTAAATTTTCAATATTTGGACTCTGACCATTTTAGGCTGATCACATGACATTTTGAAAAAATAGGATCAGAACTTACGTAAGACAAAAATATAAAAAGGTCTGGCCTAATGATGCATATTATAGAAAAGTTGACCTGTGATACACTTTTATATTGATGATCTATCAGGGTACAGAGTCAAGTATCAATTAGGCAAGAAACAAGGTATATACTAGTATGTATCAACTATATATCGTGGGCTTGGCGCAAAGCGGTCGCAACTCAGTCTTTTTTAACTTGAGTTATGACCGTTTTGCACTAGGTCCACTGTAGGCATTCAATTAATCTTAATTTCATTTTATATTAGTAAGATAGTTAGATGAGATGATATGGTAGAATAAAGTAGGTATAACATCATCTATAATATCATAATATATAGCCTATAGGAACATAGGACTATCTTCATAATATAATCTGTAATTTGAGGGTTGCATACAAGACTGTAGTAACTCGCTCTATAACGGAATGTACTTACTACAGTCTTGCAGGCAACCCTCATTTTGTAGTTAGCGAATATTATAGCTTAATTTTATTATAGATATTATAGTATTAACTTTTATAGAAGAATTATGAAAATTTATCATTATATTAATATGATTGTCTCATGGCAAACAAGACAGGATTACAGAACATCAAAGCAAGCAATGGCTGCAGGCACGACCCCCAAGTCTCACCAAAGACATTATATAGAGCAAACAATTAAGAGCATGATTTGAATGTCTTATATACGATATTAGCCAGGGTTCAACATTAATTTTTTAAAGAAGATTGCCGGTTGGACAACCAGTTACATATTTTACTTGCTCGATCTAAATGTTTATACTAGCAGTACTTAGTTACCCAAACCCAATCATAGCTCATCATACTTTGATGAGTTGAAACCTAAGTGGATGTGATCAAATTTTTGCCTGACAGTCAGTCCTGTAAACCTGCAGATCTAGACTGACCTTTTAATTTTTTTACAATACTTTCCCATCTGTCTGCCATGTTTCGAGGTGACTACATTATATGAATAGGGATTTTGTCAAAATCATATATCATTATTTTACACTTAAAGCCTTATCTTTAATTCAACTTTTCTCAAAACTGGCAGAACACAGCAGTTACTTAATTCCTCACAAAGAACTCTCTATGACTGTTGGAACAATTACAGAATCAAGAAACAATGTAACAATCAAGTAGTTCACCAAGTTATAAAAACCCTATGAATTCGAACTTCAAGGATTGCCTAGTCTTGCCCTGACTGTAGTAACTCAGTCCATAATGCAATGCATTTACTACAGTCTTGCGGGCAACCCTCAAAGTCTTGTAAACAAAACCTTTCACATAAAGTATCAAGAAAAGAAAAAGTCTGTGTAATTCCAAGTAAAACAGGACTAGATGATGGATACTGAATCAATATTCTAGTCAAGTATTACATCAATACAACTATTTTCATTTCCTATTTCAACACATGAAACATAATACAATTTTACCTTAGGGTATCCAATCAACAACAAACCAGTATAATGACTTTATTGTTTTCCTTACAAACCATGAAGAGGTTAATATATTCAAACCAACTGTGTTTTTACCATCATTAATGCATTAAAGCTCTCGGAGTTTTCAATTAAAGCCTAGATTATTGATGTTTGATAATTCAATAAAGATTTTGTTGTTTTATTCCTCGATTAGGTTTTATCCCTAAGTCCTCCTTACTCCTTAGGGTGTCTTTTTCATCATCGTAACATTGTTACACAATAAATCCATTAAAACTTTGTATTAAAATACAATAAAACAAATATAGCCACTTCTCTTATACAACATTTAGTTTGTGGTGATGTTTACAACAAACCTAATCATTTACAACGTTACTGTATACAATGTATCTAACTTAGAGTAATAGGTAAGCTAGTAAAATACCAGGGGCCTTAGTCTTATGACCACTTTCAATCATCATAACAACCTTTCATGTTGCTTCATAAAATTATGGTAACTTTTTTTATAGTATGCTTTTTTCTTATTTTTTTAACTGGATTTAACGCCGTGCAAACACAATTTAGGCCAATTTACAGCGTCCAGCACACTTAACCCAGCTTTCCTGGACCTTTGTCTATTACCAGTACTCACCTACCCTTCCACAAGGCCAGAAACTTCTCCATATTATCTAATAAATGGAGAAAAATTGACATTATTGTCAAATTTTCATGGAAGGGTATAACCTCCCCGGGTGGGATTCGAACCCGTACCCCCTTCGGGTCATGAGATTTCAAATCCCAGCGGTCTACCAACTATGGACCCAGGTTTTATAGTATGCAGCCCAGTTCCTTAAATTCATTTAGGATAATTGACCATGTTTATTTCAATATTAGTATATTTGTCTATGCAGTTTATGAAAAGGAGGAATTTCATTGGAGTTTATATGCAAAATAAACTTCGCAATGTTAAAAGAGCCTGCAGATTTTAAGTTACTTATAATTAAAACAAAACCAAATATAATTATACGACCAAACCATGAACAAAAAACAAATTTGAACATGAAAGAGTAAAGTATTGACTCTTAGCTTTAAAATTACAAGCATAAGAATGAAAACAATGAACATAATTGAAATAAAATAAAAAAGTTACAAAAAAATCTAAAAAAACCTCATTCATTATGACCAGTAATTATTTTTATACCATGGCCTCATTTTGCTGGGTCTTTGTTCTGTTTTATAATGACAATTATTGGACAAAAAATATCATTGTGTCTAACCAGAATGATAAAACAATGTTTTATAGTCATAAGTAAGTAAAAGAATTTTAATTACAGGAAAGAGCCGTGAAACTTTTGTTTTTTAACGAGTAATTTTGCTAATTATAAAAATAGAATAATTGTATTTAAAGGGTCATTCAAACTTGTAATTTCTTCAATTTACAAACATGTAGAACAAGTATATATATTCGTGTTGAATATAAATGTAATGATGATTGTTACACTAAATTGAACATAAGAAATAAATGTTAAACAATGATAGCATTACTGTCATAATAAATTATGAGCAAATTAGAACTATATTTCTACATGTACATTTATAATACATGGTGTATAGATGTACATGTATATACATGATATATGTGTATGATTTTGGTATACAAGTATTAGCATTTCCAAAAATGCTTGAAATCACCGTTTAGCTGTTAATGACTTCTTCATCATTGAGCAAAATCATTATAGAAGGCAACAACATGTATTACCGGTATTGGTTATTTTGGGACCTAAAATAACTTAAATGTTGACTTTCCTTGATATAGTCCAACAACATTGACAACATTACTAAGCACCTACTCCTGTCAGTGACTGACAATTGTCCTACATAATTTAGAATCAGTATAAAATAATACTGTTATAGCATTTTGAGAGCTTGACAGATAACTGTCATAAGTGATTTGTTTTCAAAGTGATAATTTGGTAAATTTGGCTAAAGAAATGCCAAAATTCTTTAGTGCAAAAGATAAAAGAGCAATTGTAAGCAATGTAGCCAATAAGACAGTTGACAAATTATAGATGTATTGTTAAAATGCCATGTTAGTAATGTGTTACATGAGTGAAACAAATGTTTAATGTCTAACTAACAATACACCTCATTAAAATATCTTTTTATGGTAAATTCATATGCTACATCAAGCACTTTGATCTTTGTAAGTAACTGACAAGAGATTGACAACTCATACCTTTAAAACATTATCTGTCAATATATTCATCAGCTGTCAACACAATTAGTAAGTTACCAGTCTCTACAACTAAAACCTAAGATCCACCGACATAATTATAGTAAACTAGAGCTGTCATCGATTCTATGGACCATTCCTAATTTGACATTTTTATTTGAATAACAATACATTTACCCACAAATGTAAGCATGTGCTCTACTGTTAACACCATGTTTGTGGGACAAAATATAAATGTAAACCTTCGTTAAATATGCTAATAGGTAAGGTCATGGAAAGGTCCATTGATATCAATGTATTGTTTTTGATCAATAATCAATAGGAAATTTGAAATATCGATAATAAAGCCTATTTAGATAAATGTATAAAAGTGTCAAAATTTTCAAGACAAACTTTCTATAGTGAGCTGAAACAGGTGCGCTGTCATAATATGAACGGATAAACAATCATTTTGTAATAATTTTTTATTAATTTATTATCAATACAAATCCTTTTACCAACTACTTACCAGTTTAATGCCAGATACTAAGGTATAACATACATGACAAATATACATCTATTATGTGTTTATGACAACATAAATGGTCTGTATAGCGCTGCAGTGAATGCATCGGAGTTATAATCGTCGATATTCATTTCTAGATATATTGATATCGTCGATATGCTTTGAGCCAAATCAATGACAGCTCTATAGTAAACCAAATACAACAAAAAGACTGACCCCTAATACTGAACTGTGTCTATGATCACAAAAAAACTGGATAACTATTATCTAATTGTTCAGTTTTACTTATATTTTAACTTGCATAATATCAGTTTCTTTTATTGTATAAATATTTTTTTGAAATTATATTAACTATCATATTAGTGTATGAACAAATTAAAAATTTCATTATTTTCACCTCAAAGTGAGATAACTTAAAGCTCACTTTCAATAAATGTTTTCAATTATATTTCTGCAATAGAATGTTGTTTTATTGATTTATCCAAGGAGCCTAAAACAAAAACACAACCAACACTTGTCCAGTTCAACAATTCAAAGTCTTACATAGTTTTGAAAATTTAACAAAAAAAATACAAAATGCTTCCAACGCAATAAAAATCTATTAGGATGAAAAGTGACATAGTCATGATTTCAGAACTATTTTTATTTACCTTTATATCAATTCATCAAATATTCAAATGATAATTTCACAGATTGATCCATGAGCTTGTTTCACAATCAAGCTAAAATTAATTTGTATGACTTAAACGTGTTAAGCTTTTATACTGACAAATATAATTATACTATATTAAACATATTATCCACAATAAATAAAGTCATCATTGTTAGTATTATTAATTAAAGTTTAAAAAAAATTCTATTATTTAATACATCATTATTTATTGCAGTAAACTCACCTTTATATAACCTTGTGTTTATTCCTATAGTCTTTTTTTTAAACATAAATTATACCTTTTTAAGAAGAAACAAACCAGTAACAAAATTCACACTCACAATAACAAATAAAATAGTTATTATCAATTATCCAGAACTTATAAAAATAAATATCCAGAAGACTTTTAAAACAGCACAAAAATTCTGACGACCAAATAGTTTACTATGAAACTTATTCCTTCGTATGATGTCACATAGCTCATCCTAGCCTCAGGGTAAATAACAGCAGTTATAGAAACATAACTATGTCCAAACTAAAGTCATATAAATGTCCACTTAAACATATGAAGTATGTGTGTATGTCTCAATTAAGAACAGTTCATTTACCTGCCCGGTGAAAATAACAGAACATGTTCTGAACTATTTTACTAACTTTTCTGTATAACAATCAAATATTCCCTTATTAGAATAAGCAATTATAAAGAAAATATTTCCATATAACTGCTATTAATTTTTATAGAATTGCTTTTATTTTAACTCTCAATGATCTTAAGTTTATAAATACAAAAATACATGAACCCCCTTCCATTGTGGGCTCTATTCGGACATACTTGATAATGTCTACATAAAAATAATGAACAATTTTACCAACAGTTAATACACTGCAATAGAAATATACCATGTCTAATAACCCCACGGGCATACTTTAACTTTTAATGTTTTTTACTTCCTGACATTGAATTTAATTGTTTGAATAAATTAAAAACGAGTGCAGAACATAATGTAGATAATTAAATACATCACTTGTACAGTATAGGTGTCACAAGACTAGATCTAATACATCTGTATGGTACATGTTGCTACATTTGAAGGTGTTGCTTACCTATATAAGTACATTGTAACACTGACTCATTAATTTTGTATAAAATCAGAACAGGTTTTTGTCTAAAAAACTTCAAGTTTTAACCTCAGTCCATGAAGTCAGGGCTTGACACTTTCAAAATTTTCTAACTAAGTTGCCCATGCAGTAAGAGTTGGACAACCAGCTATATGTTTTGCTAGCCTGAACCAAATGTTTACCAGCAGTAACACATTGCCAGGATTCATAATTCAAATGAGGTCCAGACTGCAAGGGCATTCAGAGGACCTTTAATGTTGAGTGCTGGCACTATCAGTTTAATTCAAGCATTTGTTTTTTAGTCACATAGGCTTCTATATATTTATTAAATAAACTCTACTCAGGAATAGGCAAATAGAATATTTACATCAAAATGCATGATTTAAGATTAAAAAGGAGACACACATTTAACTGACTGCCATCGTCTGACAACAGTGTTGTATAATTCTTTTTATATCATGCCATGCTTATGGAATCTAAGTAATAGAAAGAGGTACTGGTATTTGACAATGGTAAGACTTGATTGGAAATAATGACGCATGCTGGTTTTAAAATCCAGTACCAGAATAATATTTCATCATACAATCACCTATCTGGCACAAGTTTTGGAGGCCTCAGTGAGTATAGAAACATTTGACTAATAATGCATCATAAAATAATTATAGGAGTTTAAGGTACATCTGTCAAGTCTGATTACTTAATTCATACATATGGTGCCATTCCCCAGTCACATAACCAAGGCTCTGTGAAATGATATCAGTACTTGCAACACAAGTAGCACCTATGACTACAAACATTATTTTTCATTTGATGACTAAACTCCATGAAAATATGCCCTCCTGGAAATTAAACCCATGACCCCTAGAGCAGTAGTTCCTGTATGCTACCAACTGTGCTAGTAAGTCAATGCAAGCTAGCACATGTTACACAAAACTTTCAGGATTCCCAAAAGTCACAGAAAATAATTTTGCAAAAATACAAAGAAATTAAAATAACTGATATAAAAGTATAAAAAATAAAGAAAACAGTCAAATCTATAAAATCAATTGTAATGCAAAACAGTCATTGACAATCAATATGTACAACATTCCAATGATTAGAATACAAACCTCAGAAATAAGTCCCAATATTTAAAGTCCAAATATGGTCAAAATATATTATCCAAGATTATCTTAAGATTATATAGTTTAGTTTAGTTTAAACATATTTATTCTCAGAATATCACAAAATTACAAGAACATATCTAAGATAAAATACACCACAAAGCTAGTATATCTAAGAAGAGATATAGCATGTACAACATATACAGTCACACAAGAAACTCACTCTTACATGTTGTTAGTGATTCTAAGGCCTTTAAAAGAAATTCTGTTTCTAGTTTCTGGTTTCATCTCCCCGAGTAAGTATGCTGAGTAAAAATGATAGGCATTTTTTTAATTCATTTTTTGTCAATTGTTCGGCAATATTATGGGTATAATTCTGTCCCAGATAGGATCCTTTTGAAAACCATTGCAATAGTTTTGAATTTAAAAATAGTGGCAAAGCCCTACTCAGACTTCAAAAGTCATGAGTCAATGAATTTCATAATTCAAAATCGGGTGAGATGATCTCCCTCCGTAACCAATGATTTTTAATTATGTAGGGCAGTTGTCAGTCACTGATGAAAGAATGCGCTTAGTAGTTTAAGTTAACAGCTGAATCCAGAGATTTAGCCTTTTCAGGAGGAGTGAATAGATTGACTGACTGCTGTTATATTACCTATACATTGTGTTGCTACGGCATTAAACCCAACAAACAATCAAAATCGGGCATTCTGCATTATGTTTTAATGTTAGACAAAAAATCAATTTTGACTTTAACAAAATTATGTTCAGCTGTTACAAATTGGTTTGGTCAGGAAACCAGAGCAGCATATATCATACATCTTACGATAAATTTGCAATGCAATTTAGTGCAGTTTTACAACAAAAATTAGTATTAAGGTCATAGAAAATACAAGCACCAGAAACATAACTTTATTTTAAGGCCTTATTTTGATCAATATAACAATCATGTAGAAAATGTATCTTTAATGTAAGAAATGGTGAACAATCACACAATCATCCAAGCTCTATTATCAACATAGCTAGATAAATAATTCAACATTAATTAAGTCTCAATGCAATTTCTAATTCAGTGATAGTCAACACCCAATGTTATATGATTATACCTTACTATATATAGTAATATATGAACTCGATCTCTCCTCTCTCTGTCTCTATCTCTCCCTCTCTTTCTCTCTACATAATTACATGTACAGTAAAACCTGTCATATGCGACTTTCTGGCGGAACATCTAAACACGGTCACATATGACAGTGGGTCTTTTAATCCAGGTTCAAGTCAATATAATAGCGTGTCACCAATATTGCACATTTCAGCCAAATAAGTGAAACCCCCAATGAGTTGGGACATTACACAGTTAAAAGCAAGATATTACATAGCATAACTATCCCAATTTTCTATCAACTTTAAATTTGTGCCCTCGAAGAGTAATAAAAAAATTCTTAGACACTTAATAATTTTATTACTCAATTTGATTTAAATCAATTGATTTAAAAATTGTCTTTGGTTTGATAATGGACACTTTATATCAATTTCAACATTAAAAATAAATTTGTTTTACACATAAAAAATGACATATGTTTTAGAACGAAAATCGCATAAAAAGTTCCTTTGATGACGAAAATGCCGGAAATAACCGGATTACGGCTTTTAGCGATGCAAACAAAAATGGCCGATTGTTTTGCAATCATGTCGAATCGATTCATTCGCCAAATTTAAGTAATAATTGTCTATAAAAGCTATTTAATAATGTTTAAACAAACAATCAGATGCGCTATGCCTTTTGTTTATCAGCATTTGTCTGTAGCATGTTTACATAGCTAAATTTTTTGTATCACACTCGTCGATTGATGGGCCAATTATACAATTCAAAAGTAATTATCGAGGTGTGAAAAACATCTTTGGGTCAATTGAGGCCTAAAAAGTCGCTTAATTAAACCTAATTATCGGTATTGGACTGATAAAGTAAGGTCGTTAGTCGCGTCAGACAGTGTGTCGCTTAATACAGGGACTTTATATAGGCATTTATGTTGGGCGGTCTCAAATACGGTCATATAAGACAGTGAGTCGTTTAATTCAGTGGGTCGCTAAGGCAGTTTTTACTGTATATATATTGCAGATTTAGCGCAAAACAGTCGTAACTCAATACATATAAGACAAGAGTGAGTTACGACTGTTTTGTGCTAAACCTGAGATATGCAATTTTATCTTACCTTGTGTACCTTAAATTATTCCTCACACTTGAAAATGCAAACCCAATCTACTATAATAACTTTAACTTAAAACCAAAATGCTTATAAGGCCCTATAGTTAAACATTCAAATATGGTCACAACATGAAATTGATTATGAAATATAAGAATTTTTCAAAAAGTAAAAATACAGCTATGTTGCATTTATCTGACATTATATCACACAAGGGGCACTGAAACATACTGAACTCAAAAATTGTGCCCATAAACAACACCATAGAAAACCTGTGGATAAAATCCTGGCAAAATCTGAAGCAAGTCTAAGGCAAAGACTGATAACTCCTTTTAACTTAGGATAAAATCACAGATACTAATAATCACAGGTGGTTGGCACAGTCTTTAAAATCCATCTAACTTGCAGAAACTTTATGCAGTCAGTCAGTGTTTGGAAGATGAGGACTATGCCAGAAGCCACATATGCTCATGATAAAAGTATAAGTTACAAGTAACCAGCTTGGCATTTTTTTTTGGGGGAAGGGGCCTGGGGCCTTGTTTTATGTAGAACGATGGGAAAAATTTAATCCCAATTTCATTGACAGGGGAATGAAAAATCAAAGTTAACCTCCAAATTTGGGGAAAAGTGCATAATTTTAAAGAAATTCTAGAAAGGGAAGGTGCCTGTAAATGGCCCCTGTTATATAAGGAAAAAAGCCCTGGTAACAGAATACTCATACTCGGTAACCCAGGGTATTACGTCAACAATAATATTCACAATGTATGAGTACCGTGGGTTTCCGACAATGCAGAATACTATACTCCACAATTTAGGTGAAATCTTAAAATGAAATTATTACACAGAATTATATGATTTAGAAGAAAATATGTCCGCCTTGTCTAAAACCTGGTGCAATAATTATTGATTTTTATCATTCCTTAGTGGTGATAACTGGCTTTCACTGGAATGTAGCAGAAGTGACTTTACAACATCAAAGCAGATATATGCAGACGCAGTTCCAGAATTTTCAAAGGCAGGGTGCGATAAAGACTAATGCAATCAACAACAACATCTCAAAAGGTAAACATTCACAATGTTTTTTCCGGTTTTCACTCATAAGACACAAATAATTGAAGGTATTAAATAGTGCATAAAATAACAAGATCTACTACTATTTCTTTTTACTGAAAATTCTTAGGTCCTGTGGAAGTAATTCTTATAATATCCATTTTTCTATTTTTTGACTGTTACAAGAAATCCTTGTATGGAAGGTGTATTTTTACGAAAAAAATGTCCTTTTCGTATATTAGTGTACTTTCTAGCGCCTTTTCGCCTGTATAAGTCCTTTTTGCCTCGAATTGAACGTCTTTTTGCTCAAATTCAGTCCTTATCATAGTATAATAAATGATTTTTTTTACGAAAAAAATGTCCTTTTCGTATATGAGTGTATCTTTTAGCGCCTTTTAGGTAGATGTCCTTTTTGCCTCGTATTGAAGTCTTTTCGCCCGCATTAAGTCCTTTTCATACTGTATTTAATGCATGAACGGATGCACAAATGTCATTTTCCTATAATAGTGTACTTTTTAGCGCCTTTTCGCCGGTAAAAGTCCTTTTTGCCATGAATTGAACGTCTTTTCGCTCAAACTCAGCCCTTTTCATAGTATAATAAATGATTTTTTTAAGAAAAAATGTTCTTTTCGTATATTAGTGTACTTTTTAGCGCCTTTTCGCCTGGTAAATGTCCTTTTTGCCTCGTATTGAAGTCTTTTCGCCCGCATTAAGTCCTTTTCATACTGTATTAAATGCATAAACGGATGCACAAATGTCCTTTTCCTATAATAGTGTACTTAGTAGCGCCTTTCGCCGGTAAAAGTCTTTTTTGCCTCGTATTGAAGTCTTTAAGCCCACATTAAGTCCTTTTCATACTCCTTTTTATACTCTATATAATGCATGCACCGATGCAAAAATGTCCTTTTCGTATAATAGTGTACTATATTGGTACCTTTTCGCCTGGTAAAAGTCCTTTTTGCCTCGTATTGAAGTCTTTTCGCCCGCATTAAGTCCTTTTCACACTCTATTTAATGCATGAACGGATGCGAAAAAATGTCCTTTTCGTATATTAGTGTCCTTTTTGCGCCTTTTCGCCGGTAAAAGTCCTTTTTGCGCCTTTTCGCCCAAAAAGTCCTTTTCGTATATTAGAGTAACCGGTTTACATGGGCTCAGTCAGAGTGCAATAATGTACAATAAATTAAATAAGAAGGAAAAATGTGTTTGGCACATGTGATTCTTAATAAAGAAAACATATGTAAATATTCTGACCCCCTGGCGACAGCGCACAGGTGACAGACGAAAGCTCTCTTGTTATATGTATAGACACAATAAGAAGGAAAAGTTGTGTATGCCACCTGGTTTTGGGACAGTGTTTACTAGTTTATTTACATTTAAGATTTTGATAAAATCCATTTGATACAGTCATTTAAACACAAATAATTCACTAAAGAATAAACACAAATTAAATACCTCGTTTAACTTGTAAACGCAGCATAACTCATCGCTTCGTGTTGTAAAGCCAGCATGAAATAAACAATGTTTATGAAACTCGTGCAATCAGCACAAGTGTGTCACACACAACGCATGCAGTGGAAATACTTCCCTTTAAAATCATCGTTCGAGAGTTTTGAATATTATATCATCGCACAAGTAAAATACCAGCTTTCATGCATAGTTTGTGTTTAAATTTTGCTTCATCAGAAGGTTTCAAACATAATGTTTTTTACAGAATCACAACATAGTCGGTCTGCTGGCGTCTCTTTGCACGTGACTTGTGCAAAACAAGATGAATAAGGGAGATAACAACTGAAGTAATCGTTGGATTAAAGGGAATGTAACGGTTTCCTCCCCTTCGTTTGAGCCGACAACGCAATTATAACTTGCTGTTCTTTATCCCATTTTACGGGCTGTTGACATGTTTAGTGTAAAGAAAACTGAATTGTCGTGCGTATATATGATTTCAGGGAGTCATAACTATCCCATGCAATTTTCAATGAATGAACTTCCAAATAATTATAAGTTTGCGTTTGGGCCCCTAAAAAAATCATTGCCCTAGATATATTGTCCTAACGAACTCAGTATAAATTTGCATACTTGTATTCATGTATGCATGGACAATATAGCCTATTAGGGGTAATTAATGTACATGTATTTGATTATTTGCATCATTAATTAACATGCTTGCGTTTTATACTAACGTCATTCCATTCGTTAGATTGATACGTTTTAAATAAAAAGTTGACATGCAGTTTATACCAAATACGGCGGAAATATATATAAGTTATAAAAGAATATGACATATCTACGTCATGAAGCGCGTTGGGTTTCGCCAATATCTCGTTTTCCATATAAACACAATGAAAGTAATTCACACCCCTACCCTAAATGTGTTGTCATATATAAACTGGTGCCAATAATTCGCTTCAGGGTTCCAAGACCCTAATAGGAATATATTTGTTTTGTTACGTCATAAATTTCATATAAATGCGACAGTACGTATAGTGTCATTTCTCGTACCCAGAGTCTGGTAGGATTCTCGATACTAGCTAGATCAAGAATCTTGATAACCTCGGGGTACGAGAATGGTATAGAGTATGTATTTCTATCAAAACTAACTGGATTTCCAACCAAGATACTTTTGGTATAAATGCAGGAGTACATATAAACTTGTAAACTCTATTAACATTAATCGATTACAGGTCGTATAATTTGAACTCTAAGTAATTAGATAAGGCAGTGTAATGTGATCTTGTCTATAATTGAACAGTTTAAAGTGTTCACTTTCAAATTACAGACAGAATACAACCTTATACATATGCTACATGACTTTACCTTCAAAACCATATGGTCAGTTTAAGCTCAGAGGATCTGTACGGTTCTGCTCCACCTAAGACAATCACTCATTGTCTTCGGTGGGTTGGGACTCATTCTCGTACCCAGAGTGTAGTAGGATTCCCGATAGAATCGAGAATCTTGATAACTTCGGGGTACGAGAATGGTTGGGACTTTGCCGGACGCCTGTGGTTACGCTAGATACATGTACAGAGTGTCGGCTGAGCGTTTGCATGTTTATATCCATCAAACAAACAATGCGATATTTTTAATTACATTGCATGTATTATCATGTCTAAATTTAAGTTTTTTCATGTTTTACCTAGGCTATATATTTATACTGTATTTTTATTCTATAAGACTTAAGGTATCTGACAAACATGCGTATCGGCGTTGTCGTTATAGAATTATAGAAATGGTAAACAATGTATTTTCTGATCTGAAAGGTATTGCTAATATTGTTAAAATCTTACATTGAAAGTATCTACATAGCATAGATGGCTGTAGGTCTACCATTATTTTCAAACGATGTTTTATCTGCATTATTATAATACTTTATGTTTCATCATAATAATTCATTTTCATTTTTGCTAAGATTCTCCATTGATAAAGCCAACATGTTGGACAAAACCCACACATGTTTAGTAAACGTATATTTTATAACAATTGTCATTAAAAACAAACATGTGTGATACGATCATAATGTACAATGTATCATTTATATATACATTGTATGAACATCTGTTGCTAACAGCAGTTGTTAATTTTATATGTAAAACATATCTACAAATTAATCATGACAAACAATATACGTTGACAATATATCATTTATGCCATATACAGTAAAACTTGGTTATAACATACTCGGTTATAACATACACTCGGTTACAACATACCATTTTTCCTGGCTCATTCTTCATATTTTGTATGTAAAATACTTAGTATGCTTTATGGATATAACATACCTCGGTTATAACATACCTTTTTTCTTTGGCCCAGCGAGTATGTTATAACCGAGTTTTACTGTAATGTTTTTAAAAACAATTTGTATGGTCGTTAACTTGGTTATTCTCCGATAGAACACCCACCCTTGGAACAGTGACATGCATCGCGGGTTTACCGGAAAACGGTCGTAACTCAATGTAAGAAAATATTGAGTTACGGTCGTTATGCGCTAAATCCTTGACATGTACGTTTTTTTACCAAGGGCCCTATATATATGGTATATAGGGTCTTTGCTTTGAGTCAAGTCGAATCAAAGTCAAAATAATGTGACTGGCAAACGAGTAAATAACATTCTCGTTCCCAGAGTCTATACATAGTAGGATTCTCAATACTAGTTAGATCGAAAATCTTGATAACCTCGGGGTACGAGAATGGTAAATAAATGTTATAGCCAAGATTCGTTTTGGTGGTATTTTTACCGTGACGAAATTTTAACATATAAGCAATTGGAAGTATGGAGAAGACAAAAACATGTACAATAAAGACACATAGCAAAATACATGTAAATGTTAATGATATATAAAAGTTTCATTGTAACCGCCGTACAATATTAACATAATATAGTTACAAGCTTTAATTAGTTTTATTCGAGTTTTCAAAAGAGTCTGCCCCCTCCATCAGTAAATTCAGACCCTGCTATGTACACCGGGGATATTAAACTCGGTGGAAATAAAACTGCATAACTCATCAAGGTTAACATTTTCTCGAAGTCTAAATCTTTACCTTGTTTACACTCCATAGAAAAGTTTCCAACTGTATTGCTCAAATAGCAAACCGGAAACAACCCTACTTTGGCAACCACAATTTAGAAATATCAACTTACATAAACAATAATATATATTAGATTTTTCTTTAGATTAAACTCAGTGTAGGTCCAAAATTCTTTCTTTAAGGGATAAAGAGTCACGTCCCAGGGGTCTGCATTCTGCACACAATGCATCCTATATTCATCATGAGCGGACATACTTCTCCAGAGAAGCACAGTTTCAGACTATCAATAGAGTTGAGGATATACCATGCTTTAAAAGACACAGAATACTAGTTTGTTGGTTCATTGATTGTGCAATCAACTTCTATAATAGCTCAGTACTGACATATATTCGCGATGTGCCAACTTTATAAGGTAAAAGTCAAAACGGTAGGGACCTTGACCAAAGAAAGCAATAAACGCTTGTATGACGTAAATAAAGTCATCAGGAAAGTTTGGACGCCATGATCGACATTACGCTGGAAGTAACACCATTCATATTCGAACAAAATTACCACGATCACAAAATTTGCAAATCAGTCAAGCCCTTTAACCAAATTACATCAAATGTCAATTGAGGAATTTTCGTCATTGAAAATATTGATACGCAATATAAACCAGCATTCTTAGAAATCTTAACAAAAACATTTCAGTAGTTTCGTTGTCTTGTCATTTGCATGGATTGTTATTATAATTAATATTTTTTATTTAATTATATTACACATTACAGATTAGCCACGATGCAGTCAACAAGAATTAAATTCAGTAATAAACTGTTAAGGCACGTTCTGCTACCAATAAGGAAGTAACTTCCTCCATTTCATTTCCCAACAGTATTTGTCTATGTTTACTATATAAGTTACATAATACGTACATGTGTATATTAAAAACCTACCTTTTTAGCTAAATATCCATGTTTGATTCTAGGCACAACTTAATCACTGACAATAATGGAAAATTTTGTATCAAACATTGATTTCGAAGTATAGAAACTACAAAGATGCGAACACGCCCTTCTAAATCGTTCATTCTCAATATAATTGACAATATGGTTTGGTTTCCATGACAACGTCAATTTCACCTGTAATACGATGACTCAGGTAATAACACAATGTAGCAGGCTGGCTTCTAGTGATAAAAGAGGATGACAATAAAATGAAGATACATCGAGGGGAAAAACGATAAAATGATTAAAGTGATTAGAAATTTTCCATGTTAGCTTAGATCATGAAAATTTTAGTCTGGGGTTTTTAAAATCAATATCGATTGATAGTTTTGAGTTTTAAATACCTGCTGTTATATTTTCATTATGAGTCATACATGTATGCTAAGTCTAAAAGATCGGTCTTGATTTAAAACAATGCACACAGAAGGATCATGCTTTCCCGCCAAATTTGGCCACATGTTCAACTGTTTTGGAAATTTTATATCCTTATTTAGCACTGGCGCCAGAGTCCATAACTTATGATGTACGTCCCTAAATATAGTCCCCCCTGTACACTACTTTATATATAACATAATTATTATATACAAAATATTATTATTAAAGCATGTGTGTGCGTATTTAACGAGTTCGAAAGGAACTCAGGTGCCTGTGTACTTTATTGACAAGAGAAAGTGTGAAAAAATATGAAAATGCATCAACCGTTGACCAAAATTTCATCTAGATATTTTAGAAATACAAAATGCTCCGAAAATTAGGAACAATCAGCTTTCTCGCGTCAGTTGCACAAATTTGATCAAAGAACCGGAAAGGCTTTATTTTTTAAAAACTTTTATCAGCATGGATATTTCTTTTCCTTCTTATTTTATAGTAACATTAATAAAACCTTAAAAGAGACAAAAACTACAATTTTACAAAAAAATTAAAACAATCAAACTAAAAAAGATATGACCATTCAAAGAATTTTCCCCTATACTTTTCGATTGAAAATCAAATATCGACTTGAGATAATGTATGGGCCTAAAAGTTGGACGTGGACCAGATTTAGAGAATTGCCGTTCATGGCATTTTTGCATCTTTCAGTATTTATTTATTTTGTTTTAGATGAGCATTTCGGAGGTAAAACTTTTTATTAAATGCGCATATAATCATAAGCTCTTTATCGCATGTTATACATGCATAAAATTTTCCAATAACATTGAATAATGATGGAAAACTAACGAATGCATTCATACTATAGAAATAATGGCGTAATACAACACAAGTCTTTTTTTCAAAAATGATTTTATTTTGAAAATTATCTTCATTAATAAAATGTAAATCCAAAATGATAAGGCGAGATTTGAAATTTAAGAGGACTTAAGGACCAACTGGCATTTCGCTCTCCTTGAAAAGAGATTTGTTTTAAGCAGAGACATATCTAATTCCCTGGTTTCAATCCAAGTTTTAACGCCTCCTGAAGTGCTACATGAAGCTGACATGATGGGTATATTAATATATTCAACCATTAGTAATCTACTTTTTATGAAGTTTTAAAACCCTGACTTATTTGAATGAATTGGTAAGCATGTATCTGAAGCATAAATATTGTCATTATACATCAACTATACTAAAATAGCATAACATTAGTGTAGCAAAGTCTATAAAATTGCTCTAAGAAATCCATGTGACTTTGATTAATAATTTTATCAAAATTCAATTTTTAGAAAATGTCGAAAAATTAAGTTGCTACTTGTATTTCAGGGAATTAGATATCTATGTCTCTGATGTATTTGTACAGTGAATATCCATTAAAGTCATAAAAGTGACGAGAAATAAGAACCATCATGATATCAAATAAAGCAAAAAAGTTGCATAATAGTGATCTTTGGTCATTAAAATTACTAACTATGAATTAAAAGTGCAGCGATAACCATCCATCACACAGATGACGACGGATGAAATAACCCAATTTTCCTTTCAGAGGCCATTTCACGGAAATGGCCGATAAGACCCGTACGTCATCGGAAAATTACGACAGTTGCTAATTTGCATATTAAACGGTGTTCCGGTAAAAAAATCATGATAAATATCAAAGCTTGAAATATGCGGCACATACTTTGGTTTACCTCATTAAAGACACAACTTATCGCAAATTTTGACATCTGTGTTGCACGCTTTTTTAAGGCTAGATATAACGGTAGTATTTCAATATGTTACGATTAATGAACATACTTTCTGAGGCCCTGCAATGACTACATGAACCTAGTTCAAATGCAGTGTTGATAATGATCGTTTCATCACACACTTGAAAAATATTCATAATTGACAATGATATTTGCTGTTTTGGGTTTGAGTTAAAATCTTTGATGCAACTGAAGTGATTTTAATCTGTCAATACAAACGGCGAGCAATCGGGTACAGCCGCCCGATTAGCTAAGTTGGTAGCTCGCAAGTCTACTGATTGAGGGGTCGTAGGTTTCATTTTAGAGCGGGGCATACTCTCGTGGAGCTTGGTTATGAAATTATTTCTACAGCCATTCTCCCTACTACCAATTATTTTTAATAATGTAGCGCAGTTGTCAGTCCCTGACGAAAGTATGCGCTTAGTAGTTGGTTAAAAGCTAAATCTAGAGATTTAGCCTTTCCTGGAGTAGTTAGTCGGTTAGCTGACCGCCGTGATATAACTTATATAATGTGTGCAACGGCGTTAAACCCCAAAAAACAAGCAATCGAGTGCTGATACCACAGTGGATAAACTATTATGTTTTCCCGACTTGTTTTATCGCCATTTGTGACCCATATATGGACGGTTTAAAGGGTTTGGTAGCCAAGTTTTGCACTGTGCAAGTACGCACTCAGGTATCAGCTCACGCTGATGAAATCTGGGGTTGCCTCGTGCCAGTCTCGCAAATGCCCTCCTATCTATGTATCTTGGATCCCTCCAAACTCCCCGATTGCATAACATAGCCAAGAAACACACTTAGAGGCATTATCTTTATCTTGAATTCAAGATATGTCTATCTTTATTCCCTTTAGGCCACCAGTCCTAAGTGCTCATTTGTTATACATGGTGAACAGAATCATTCAGGACAATCAATAAACCCCTGAAAATGCTGTGTTCTAGGTGGTGGAGGAAGTTTTACAACTTCAATAACAACATCCCAATTTCTGTCACGAATGAAAGACCTTAGTACTTCATGTTGATCATTTGAGACAAACATAACTATCCTTCTTCTAGCAATTTTACTTGACTGTATTTTGTTTTATAGTTGGATAAAATGAGTTTATACAAGAGCAATGATTATTTCATAAAAATGTATAGTTTGCATAAACATGTATAATTTATATTTACCAAACAACCAAATTCAAAATTTACCTATGAACGGGCCTCAATTTATTTCACCTGCCAGCAAACACGAGAAAGTCATGAAATGTAATACTTGAAATTTTCACGACTATTATGATATAACCACTATACTACAATTTTCCCTTGATGTCCAGGATTTATAAGTTGTGTCTTTAAATATGCGAGTCACGTGACTTACGGAAACGACTGGTAATTTTCGGCGCAGATTTTAAATCTTTTAGGACATGGCATGTCTTAAAATATTTATGAAATTTCATAATTGAATTAAATCAAGAGGCGGATACTTTTTATTTTTTTTTAACATGTCAAAAACTATTTAGATATAAATACAATATGTCAATAATGTTTTTTTTGCAAAATTAATTTTCTTTAATTTCGTCACTTATATATCTTTAATGTAACTCATCGTTGACAAGTCAATCGAGAAGGAAGGGAGGTAACTCTATATAGTATAAGACATTGTCAATACCAGTACCCATTGGAGTTATCTCCCCTGTTCCGTCAATTCAAAGCACTTAATATAGGTTTTTTCTATCGACAAAACCTGAGACATAAAAACTTGTTATCAATGTCTCGGGCAAGAACTACATAGTCTTTGTTATACACTTTCAAGAGCGGAAATTGACTGGTTATGCCATGTTTATAAGTGTCTGCTCTAGAAACAAGCTAAGTTAAGTTTCATTTTTAGGGCCATAAACAGCCATAGCTTTTGTGTTGTAGTTATAATAAAGGGTCCTTTACATTTAAAATCAAGCAATTTTGCAATTACCGATTTTTGTAGAAAACTAGCTAGGGGAACTCTATTGTATAAGTACCTGATTAAGTAAAGTCAATGTCCACTCAGTTACATTCTTCAACTGGGTTACATGTACATTGTTTGGCTTAATTCTTTATCTTCTTTTACTCCATTATTAATTTCTTGTGACCGTGATTACGTGTTTTATTTTCTTTTGCCATGAGTGCAGTCTTTTTAGAGCTTTAAGAGCCATCATTTGCAATATTCAATAAAAATTGCTACTTGTTGTAATAATGTTCATTTAATCTTAGGATATATTATGCTAAATCGTTGATATAGACTTAATAATTATTTTAACATATCGCTAAGATTTTTTGGGTCCAGTAACCTTTTATACGGTTCAGTCAAATTTCCATTTTGTTGGACCCAATGTCGAGTACTGATAAAATTTGTCATGAAGACTGCATGAGTATATGTTATAAGTCACACCGGTGATGACGATAGGTTTATTCTCAGTCTCACCAGCTGCGAGTCTTTTTGTCAGCTCAAATCTGGATCGCAGGATTTCTAGAAATTATCCATGCATTTTTATGAAACTAAAAAAGGTTTAATGTATATATTATGTAAATCTTGGACTTTGCTTCTTCTGGTCAAAATTTCATTAAAACATTTCTGTTTAATTTTGTCACCTATGCTCTATACTTCCCCATGATAAAATACAAAACAACAACATCATTCGTTTTTTGATAAAATAGTTTTATAATATAAAATACACGTTTATTCACTAGGAATAAGATAAAACGATACACAATATCAATACAGTGATAGTTAACAAACTTTACTTTAACCAATGTTAAACCATTGTATTCAGTAAATAAGAATATAAAACATACACTTAACACTATATATTTGTAACCTATACACTCAACAAAATTTGTAATCGGTCATTTATGTTCATAAACTCATGATAGATGTATATTAGTCCTGAATGTTACACGTTCTGTGGACTAGAGCTATTTCCTCAATGGCAGTGCAGTCAATGTTTTAGACCAATCAGTTCATATTATGGCAGTGCACCTGTTTCCGCTTACGATAGAAGGTTCATCTCACAAGTTTGACCATTAATAGTGACTTTTATATATTTAATTTAAATACATATATTATTGCATAAATTGGATTGGATAACAGGATTTATTTACCTATATAGGCTTTATTATTGATATTTCAAAATGCATATCGATTATTGATCGGAAAATAATTATCGACGATACAGCAATATTGTTTGAATCAATGACAGCTCCGCATTAAATGCATAATTATTTATATTTATACATGTATACTGAAGAACTACTTGTGATAGCTGTACCTAAAAAATCCTAGGGTCTGAATTTAGGGTACATAAAAACAAAAGATATTTTGGTAGAGTGAGAGTGTTGAAAAAATCTTCAACAATACAACACATGTAAATGCTAAATTATTAAGAATTAATAATATATAATTGTGCTATAAGTAGACTAATAAACTAAAAGTAAACAATGTATACATATAATAGTAACAAAAACAAGTATCCAAAATATAAAAATAACAGAATATAAAAGCTGCCATAAATATAAGAGGGTACTGGGCAAGAGAACCCTTAATTGCTCACCTCATAATAAAATATATAATGCATGTATTAAAAACAAGTAACTTCATACAGGGAATAAAATTTTGAACAAAAAAATAAAATACAATTAAATTTGAAAATTTACATAAAATTGCGGACTTAGCACTAAATGGTCGTAACTCACTCTTTTTTAAAAATGAGTTACAACCGTTTAGCGCTAAGCCTGCAAAATGTAGATTTTTAGTATTTCATACATGTTACATATTATTTCAGTTAAGTAATATGATGTATAAAATAGTATAAAAAATTAAAACATAAACATATATAACAAATAAAAACTTCCAGTCAATGTTATGCACATTAAGGATGTCACAACAGTAAGAAAACTTGAATTTCCGTTCTTGTCCATGTTCTTTTTGTTACAGTAACACTCATACATAGAATGCACCAAATGTACCACTTTACAATAAGTCCATCATAATTCAGAACATTAACGCCAACTGTTGATATACATTACAATGTAACTTATGTTCTTCTATTACATGAAATCATAAATTCAGACTCTGGATGCTGTACTCCTATTATATGTTTTGTACTCTGAAATATTGAAAATAGTAAGTCATGAATCAATGTCACAGAAATGATTATATGAAGGCAAATTACATGTATAGTACTTTTCAAAAACAAGAGGCTCCTGAGCACCCAGACCACTCACCCGAGAAGTAGATTCTAATACTATGGGCATCCAACATGAAATGTTATAATACCTTCAAACATAGCTGTATGAAAAGTGCAACCCCTAGAGACCAATATCGACCTTATTTCAACAGCCTTTATAGTAAAGTTAAAGTGCACATCTGTGAGTTGCTTTTATGAGACTGTAAGTGGTGACAGAATCACTGAATTATAATAGCTGAAGGCTTCCATTTCAATGGGGATGTCTTTCCATTAGTAAGTGATGTCATTTTGTATGTCAATTCATATAAGTGTAAAATCACTGTATGCAAATAGGAATTCAACTGAACATGAGTCATCAAATAAAAGCCGTCAGAATCAATTTAGAAAAAAATATTAGTGTAATGTAGTGTGATTGGGTAAATATACAACTTCTTCATTCTGTCAGTGGAAGCCAGCTTTTATGTCAGAATGTAGAACATGGATAAGCAACAAACTGTAAGGTTAATGGTTGGATGGGTGACCACATGGATTACTGTTGGCTTGGTGCAAGTTACAGTTGCAAATTAAGTAGCCTTAATATGATTGAGATAACTTAGAGTAGATAATTAAACAAATCAAACTTGATAACTTACTGGTTCAGGAGGACAACTCAATGCTGAACAATTAAACTTGTATAAAAACATAGCAACAAATGATTGCATACCCATTATACCAAACCACCTGAAATATACAAATATACTTTTTGGTGCTATTTTCACAATACAAACTAGTCATGTGACTGCTATAAATAATCTGTGCTTGCCAATAAAATACGTATGAGATTCAAATGTTTGGGTTTTCCCTGTCTTACAAAAAACGTTAACCTTTGAAATGAAAATATGTGAACAAAGAAAAACAGGATTTAATCTGTGTTTCTTGCTTTTCAGCAATTATGGGTAACAAATTTTGTTTGTACTGCATGTGCATGGATATAAAAAAACATGAATTTTAATCCAATATTTAAATAAAATGATCTTATTAAAAATTGACAAATTTTCTGTTTTATTCATGCTTTTTTCTGTAAATTGTATGAGATATTTTACATAATCATAACAGGACATTATTTTGACAATAACATATAATTTCTCTACAATGAAAATATAAAATTTTACATTTTCAACATATATTTTCTCTACCGAGATGACGTCATTTTGACGATGAAAATATAAATTTTCATTGAATAACAGCACATTTCATATTAAAGCATTAAATATAAAACCCAGGTCGATATCGCAGTTGGTAGCGTGTCGGGATTTGGAATCTCGTGTCCCGAAGGGGGTACGGGTTCGTATCCCACCTGGGGAGGTTATACCCTTCCATGAAAATAAGGCAATAATGTCAATTTTTCTCCATTGATTAGATGATATGGAGAAGTTTCCGGGTAGGTGAGTACTGGTTATAGACAACGGTCCAGGAAAGCTAGGTTAGGTGTGCTGGACTCCGTAAAATGATCTAAAATGCGTCGATATGGCATTAAATCCAATTTAAAAAAAATGAAATTGTCTTACCTTCCAGGACACATGTATCTTCCACCACCAAATGCTACAAATGGTTTCATATCTAATGACAGGTGCTGCCATCTATCAGGATTAAATGTATTTGGATCATCAAAGTACCTAGGATCTCTATGTGTCCAATATGGTGATATCATTAACATATGTCCTGATGGTATAGTATAACCCTGCAAATACATGTTCAAGTTCATTTTAGTTAGATCATTTTTGTCAGGCAATAGCTTACCAAATTACTAGGGCTGTCATCGATAGAAACTTTTGTATCGATATATCCAAAGGCAAGTATCGGTGATATATCGATATATCGAGTCAGACAAGTAGTGGAGTAAAAACTACTAGAACTCCAGAATAGATGATACTATATAATGCCCTCATGATGTTATGCATGATGTTGAAAGGCGTTTCAGACATAAAACAAATTGTGTCAGTGACAGCCAGTTTCATCTATTCATGTGAAAATAAGATGAATACAACACAGTAATGTTAAATTATAGGTAACCTTCATTTAGTTTATACCTTTATAAAATACTAGATTGTATCAATATTCTTAATTGTGAATCAATATCGGATGGTCTATTAAGAATCCATGATACATCGATATTGCGGTTTCCCATGACGGCCCTACGAATTACCAAAGCACATGTTATTTTGTTAACTTGTCCTTATCCAACTTGAAATAAGCTTTTTTATCTTGTATCATGAAACAAGTGCCTGGTATTTCAATTTGGAGTAATCATCTGCAAGTCCACTATCTGGTCTCCCAGTTCTGAGCCATAAGGCTATTTTTTGTCAATGAATCAATAAGAATAGAATAGAATAATCTTTATTCTGAGTCGGAATAAAATACAATAAATAACCATGGGCGGACCCAGCGGGGGGTCAGGGGGGTCCAGACCCCCCTAGAATTTGAAAAATGTACATGTCAATAGTGTATTTCTTGCTTGTAAGTCATTTTTAAGTAGTTAGAAGCAATTTTTCTCGGTGCTCAACATAGATTTAATGGTTATGTAGTTTTTTATTATCAATATGTTGCATTTTTTCGGCAAAATGTGTAAAATGTGCTTGTGGTTCGAGGTTTGGATCCCCCCTAGAAAAGTTCGGACCCCCCCCCCTAGAAAAAAATCCTGGATCCGCCCCTGATAACATAAGCTTTAGTGAGCTTTTAAACCAACTACAACTCATTAAGGTGAGTTTTGATTCAATTTAAATGTGTAACACTCTTTAATTGTTAGTATCATCCAATATTTATGTACATACAATGGAACAACTGATCCCGAAATTGCATACAGTAAATACACGAGTCCTTGGTCCAAATATTTACTGCTATTCTTATTAAAATGTAAGTTCTTTACATGTTTTTTGCAGCTTATCAAACATCTTTGTATTTGGATACTTACAACAGGTTAAAGTGGTAAAACTATTCAAAATCTTGATAATTAAAAACTTAGAAAGGGGAACAACTCTTGGTAGATATAATAGAGATATACAAGTATGTTACACACAGTTGCCTCCCTTGTTAAAATCATACATACCTTGACATTGATGGGATTTAAAACCCGTCTTGCTATAACACCTTCACATCTTAATCTTAATGTTTCATATACACAATATCGTAAATATGTCATCTTTTGAAGATCTTCATCAGTGAGGTAAAAATCTTCAGCTGAAATAATCAAACAATTCATACATTGAATTTTGTTTGAATACACATTTCGCTCAAAAGCTGATACTAAGTTAATACTTAGAACTATTTATTGAGTTACTGAGCCATTATATACACCTACTAAACATATTATTTTTTAAAAACCTGAATGACATGGCTATACTTCCAAGAATTTAATAATAATAATAAAGACTTTATAATTATAGAGGCAACACAGCCCAATCTTCCCTGTGAGCCTATTTAAGGAACCTACATGTTACATACTTATAAGAAAAACTTGACTTAAAATTTCGACTAATAATAAATGATAACAATAAAAATAATAATAATAAAAATAACAATAATAATATCTATTTTATTTGTTTTATGTTGTTTTAAGGCGCATCGACTCTTATTGGTCATGTAGCACACAAATAACACAAATGCTGGAACAATAATAATAATAACAATAGTAATAATAATAATAAATAATAATGATAATGATAATAATAATAATAACAATAATAGATAAGAAATATAACTATTTTACCTGCTTTATGTTTTAATACATCATTGATTTCTGTCATTAATCTTTCATAGATTGGTTTATTTGTTAACAAAAATATCAATGTCCAACATGATGCCTAAAATGTTGAAAAAAAAGATTTTATTAAATGCACAAAGTAAATAAAAGTACAGGCACACCTCTTATCACTTTTCTTAGCCACTGCATTCCTCTGCTTAATATTGACTAGAAATAAAAATTTCCATAGAAAATCTAGACCATTATAATTTTTGCCTTATTCATTGAATTTCATAATTTGGCAAACAATTGTTACATTTAGACACTTTAGGCCACAACAAGTTGATCATATGTTTCATGGATTCGTTCGCATCTTAATTTTGACTGTTTTTACAAAAAATATTTTTATTTCCTTGCTTGCTCATAAAAAATTTGGTCAAACCGCTATATAAAGTAACTGAATTAAGATTTAAAAAAAAATTCTTCATTAGCTTGCCCCATTTTTTATCAGAAAAATCTGTGGGACACATGATCAACTTGTTGTGGCCTTAATAACAACAATTTTATCAACTACAATATGGTTATAAACGTTAGCCTCATATCAAATATATATGTGCTGAGAAGATGTATTTAATTAAGCGTAAACAAAAAATTCATCTGTGGAGGGGGTACAAATATTGCATGATTTGCATTCATTTAAAAAATGGGGTCTTTGCAGTGGAATTTTACTGAACAAGTTTTTTTGTAAGGTTAAGAAGTGTTAGTAAACCCTATACTTACAGGAATAGCATTTGCTAAAGAAGCAAACATGAGAAGCATAGCAAAACCATGTACGTTATCTTCTTTTGAACCCATGACTTCCCATAATGCATCAGTTAAACTCTGTAAAATAAAGTTTAGCATAAGAAATGTGTGTCCATAATCTATAACATAGTTAAGAGTACATTTTCTCAAATATTGACACAAGTTATTTTTACTCAAGTACATTTAAATATAAATTAACTGTAAAGTAAGCATATTCAAATGTTTTTAAGAACTACAATAGCTAAATTAAGATTGAGTTGGCATCCTTTCAAATCAAATATGACTCTACAAACATACCAAATTATGACATTGTATACAGTTTGGTGCAATTTCAAACCACTAAAAAGATCAGTCTGGCTAGTTAATAATAATAATAATAATAACTTTATTTTTTTATTTTATTTATACTTGTTGATTCACAAAGACATGAAATTATTTTACTGAGTTCATTTTCACAACCATTTTACTTCAGTACAGTCACAGATAATGATATCAGACCAAAATTTTACTTTTTTGCAGCATGCAAGTTGTAATTCAAAACAAGAAAACCCAGGACTCCTCACTAGAGAACTATTTTCTCAAGGGCATCTGATACAAAATCTTTTAATTCTTTCATATTTAGCTGAATGAAACTTTAATCTTAAATGTGATGCTACATGCCAAATATAAAAGCTCTAGGCCTTACAGACTAAGAGAATGACTTTGAACATTTTCTCATTCTTGAAGATTTTTTAACATTTCATTATACTTGTTTAACACTATGTTCAACTAGTGACCCCTGGGTCGGTCCAATTTTGACACCAGGGGCATGACTAGAACAATCTTTGTACATTGTACAAGGTTAGATGCTCTTCAGGTGATGCTACATGCCAGTAACTCACTGCAGGCTTTATGGTTTTTGGCAAGATGATTTTTATAAAAATTGTTGATGATGCATGCACTAACACACAGATAGCCAGGCCCCCACAATAACTCAACAGTAGCATCTAGTCCTCAGGTGAACTAAAGACAGATTTACCAAGAAATTTGAATTAGCACATAAAGTCAAACTGGCACTACTTGAGTACATTATAAATAAAATCCAAACATAATCTTATTACCTGTTTAGAAGATGAACCTTCTTCTTTTGTCATATTTACTGTAATCTTCATTCTATTCAGTAAGTAAGATCTTGCAGCAATCCATTTAGGTAACAACCAAGATGGTAGTTTAGCTCCATACTCAAAATCTCCATCAAATTTCTTAAACTTTTCTACAAAACTTTCATAAGTAGCCTGAGAAATAAAATGAAACACATTGCCACAATAGCAGTTTTATAATAAAACACTTTGAATAAAAGAATCAAAACCAATCATTTAGGGTTACTCCAAAAAGCTTGATTTTCGCTCAATCACAGTTCTCTTTGATTTCAATGAATTGTATTGTTAAATTCTATTCATCATTCAGTGGTGTACAGTATCCATTACCCCACTGATTTAAATACTTAACATTTGTTTGATAATCCTCAAACATAAATTGGGATATTTATTTTTATCCATAGTGAGTACAGAAGTACTGTAACAAGTATTTAAATCAGAGGAGTTAATGTATGCCCCACTGACATTTGAATACAATTTAATAATACATGTATCATTTAATATTTTGTTATAGCTAATGAGGCAAGTTTAACTTTCCAACTCTTATTGATGGACATATATTATCTAACACTTTCATCTTGGGAACAACATTGGACTTTTCTAAGCAATCTTTGTAGTTACCACTTACGTGAAGTCTTACATCAGGTGACAAATGGCAATTGACTTTAACAACCAACCAAGAATTATGTGACTTCATCCTTAGATTGTCCCACTTACTTTGAATTTCAAACTCTAGAAATGTGAGGACAAATAGTAAAGGGTAAAGAGAGGGGCGTATGTAGCAGAGGTATAATATGTCTACAAACTAGCTAAAAATCTCAACTCCTTTCTTTTTGGTTGTGTGGTAGGTTTGTGTTTTTTATTCACGCTGTTCCTAATATGTTTGCTTTTGCACCTTTTTATGGCATTGTGGTAGAGTATCCACTTACCACTCTGGAGGTTTTGGGTTCAATCTCAGCTCAGACCACAGATTATATGGGTTACATCCATATAAATGCATAAATTTATTGATAACGTCCATTATATCTCAACTTTCAAAATTTAAATAATTTTAGAGTGATTGAATACACACTTTCACAATACCACAAAGTGAAATAAGTCACCGTAAAATTATTCATGTTTTGACAGTTAAGCAAAACCAAACTACGGGTATACTTACTGGTGTATCAGTAAATGGATTCTCATCTCCCCATAATGTATTTAATATAGATTTATACATTATATGTTGTACTGTCTTCATCATATCTTCACTATCTGAAATGATTTGATAAGGGACCTTAGTCAGTTATTTTCATTTGCATACTCTTCAAATAGCTTGGTCCAAGCAGTTGCATTACTCGGATTTTACCCTTATTTTTCAATATTATTATGTCAATTTGACACAATCAATCTTAAATACCTTTTTTGTAAATCATTTAATTGTTTGAAAACCAAGCAGAGTATTATTTTGTTGAAGAACTATCTAAATTCAAAAATATTTGATGAAATATTTTATTATCCTTAAATAGGACTTCAACGTTAAAATCTGAGGATTCCAACTGATAGGACCAACTTACCAATTGGATCAGTTTAGACTTTATCAAGGAAGGATAACTTACTTATATCAGTCTGGTAAAATTTAACCTTAACTAAGTTTTCAATAGCCCTAGCCTAATTCATTGTTCTAACATAATTGGGAAAATTATCAACTAATCTTCCAATATGAAATAAATAATTTTCATAAGCCAGAATCAACTTTCACTACTACTGGGCTGATTAAGGCAATGACTGAAATTTATTCAGCTGGATTGTGGAACATGAATATATGTCATGTGGGCTTAGCGCGAAACGGTCGTAACTCAATTTAGAGTGAGTTACAACCGTTTTGCGCCAAGTCCGTGATATATACTTACAATTTACATTAATGATGACCCTTGTCTCAACTACCTGGTAAGACAAAATCTAAGGAACAATTAACAAGTTGGGTTTTGGATGGGATCTGAACCAATGTGATACATAGTTTCCAATGAAATCAAGTCCAACATCTACTCCAACATGCCTCAGTATAGAACAGATAGTTGGGACAAGAATTTTACCAATAAGTGACCTAGTAGCTATATGGAAGAATAAATACCAAGTACTTATGTTTGTTTGTTTTGTTTTTTGTTGGGATTAACACCATAGCAACACATTGTATAGGTTATATAATGGCTGTCAGTCAACCTACTCACGGTTCCTGGAAAGGCTAAATCTCTGGATTTAGCTGTTAACCAACTACTAAGCGCAAACTTTTGTCAGTGACTGACAACTGCCCTACATAATTAAGAATCATTGGTAGGAGGGAGAATGGCGGTAGAAATATTTTCATGACCAAGCTGCACGAAAGTATGCCCGGCTGGGAATCAAACCCACAACCCCTCGATCAGTAGACTTGCATGCTACCAACTGAGCTAGCTGGGCGACTAAGTACTTATGTATCAATCATATAATTAAATAGATCTAATAAAGAGCTGTAGTACCTGCTACTACTAACATAACTCTGATAGTAACAATATTTGTAAACATGTAATTTAATTACCCTTTATTTCGGACAAACAAATGAAAAATACATTTAGCAAGTTTAAACTTATTTGATTGCTTAGGTATGCTACATTAATTACAAGGTATTCCATTAACATTTAATTACTTTAGCACATTATTCTAAGGAGCAAAATTGGCAATGAGCATGAGTTACCTGGGAAGAATATAAACATAGTAAAATAACAAACAGATCTACTATTATTATGTAGCATGTTACATGTATAATCCATTCATAAATTTTTACAGATTGATTAAAGCTCTTGACTGGTTGTTAAAACAGTGTGAAATAAACAAATAATTGTATTTATAGATACTTAATGTCGTATAACAATAGCGTATCTAGTTGGGCGTAGAAAGAGGTGTCAACTTGAGGTCAAGACACACCATGCAGGGCTCGACATTAACGGTCATCTGATTGACCCTGACAACCTGTATTTGAATGCAGGCAACTAGTTACATCTAGAAAAAATTTGGTTTGGGAAATATATAGCTGGTTGTCCAAATGGTCAACCTACTTTAAAAATTCATGTTGTGCCCTGACCATGTCCATTTTGTTGAATGGAGCCAGAGCATTATAGGCCTGAAGTATGAACTATCTTAAATGACCTTAGTCCACAGAGTGACCTTGACCTTTAAACTACAGGCGTGGAAAGTGCATAACACATTGTTTTAATGTGGGTATGGTTTGTGAAAAATAATTTGAAAAACGCTTTATTAGAAATGAAATTATGGTCAATTGTTAACAGACAGACAGACGGACGGAAAAACATACGGACAGACGAAGCAGAGTTGCAGACCATAAAGTAATAGGTTACTTCATTGCAGAAAAATATTGGACCTATCATATATAAAACTGTCTCGGACCTATGTGGAAATATTTCCTACTCTGCCCCTGTATAAAAAAATGTTTTTTGTAAAACAGCCTTGTACAATAAGAAACATTATGAATGTATACATAAACAGTTTATATCATAGTAAGCATTTAAAAAGTTAAAAAATAGAACGTACCATATTAGTTTATTTAAGAGTAGTCATATTCAAATTATTAAATCACCGACTTAAATAATTATGTGATAGACTTAACCAAGTAGAGCTAGGGTCAATAACCAGCAATCTCAACTATTTGTAATGAATTAGATTTAATTTGTACATAAAGACTCTAGATAAATTACGCAGGATCAGTAAATTTCAGGGAAGAAATATAGTTCCTTGTTTTTAAAGCGCCTTAACGCCATCATCGTCGGTTAACCCATGGTACATTACTCTGCTATGCTGCGTTATGTACCGTGGGCCATTTGGTTAGGAAAATCTCGTAATCATGAATAACTAATGAGACAGTTTCATTGGTTCCGCAAGGGAACCACTGTGGAAAACTAGCCAATGAAATTACACAACCATTTTGAGAAAATAAACATGTGTACATGCGTTGGTTTCTATTTTATGTAAGAAAATCCCAGTATGATGTCATTGTTACTGAAGAGTATTTAATCATAATGGCGATTTCTTTGGAAGAACATTGGTCTCCCATGCCTCATGCATATTCATGAAACTGAAATTTTGCCAGTCAAGTTGTCCACAGTATGTATGGAGTGAAGAAAGTGATGTGATTGCCGACAATGTAAAGCCATATACATGTAATTCCAAGACCCTACAGTGGTACATGTATTTAGTATTTGTAACTTTTTTTCATTATTTTATTTTTACAAACTCAATTATTTTTTCTACACAATTTAAATATCGTGGCGAACAAAATGAAGTAATATAATTTTCTTTTATATAAAACATAATATAACTCACAGGGCTCCTTAATTTTATATATGTCAAAATCTTTTTACAGTAGTTTTTCTTAGAGTTCAAAAAGTGTGCTCTATTATTCAATTAATAAATGTCTTTTACCACATAAAATGCAATATCTATTTTTAGACATTTTAAAACTTTAATCCAGCTAAAAATAAAGATGATATAATCTATAAGATTAGAGTTATTTAATCTTAGCACTGATTACTTTACATAACCACCCTAATAGCCTAGTGGTAGGGCGTCCACTTCAGGTGTGGGAGGTTGTGGGTGCAATCCCTAGCCCCGTCATACTAGAGGCAATAAAAATATGGTACTAGCAGCTGCCATCCTTGGCATTCAGCTTTAAAGAATTCTCGTACCCAGAGGTTATCAAGATTCTCAAGCTAGATATAGATTATTGATAGCCTCGGGGTACGAGAATGTATATAAAGCGTATTGCTAAGAAAGTAAAGCAGTCGGATAAGTCAGGTAAATCTGTTAATGGCTACCTTGTATTAAGCTTTATAGCTAATGTTATAGTTCGTTTTTTTCTTAACTGTCAAAACATGAATACTTTCACGGGTGACTTCGTGCTCTTTGTCTATCACTCGGGATATTGAGATAGTGTGTAATCATTCACCGTGAAATTATTCAAACTTTGACAGTTGAGAAAAACTGGACTATACTGGTTGAAAATAGGTGACATTAAATAAAGTTTCTGTATCTCTTTAATTGATAATATGAGTTATTTAAGGTGAAATTATCATAAAAAATCATTCATCCCATGGAAATAGACTAGCAATATCTATTTTAAGCATTCAACTAAACTGTACTTCAAAAGCCCATTTTCATCGAATGAAAACTTTAGTGTATGATGTAGAAGCGACATATCGTCAATGAAATATTTATCAAGTGTATATGAGCTGTAAGTTTATTTATTTAGTCAAACAATTTTCCCACAATGAGAGAATTTATGAATGAAAAATTGAAAACCACGTTTTTTGCTTAACATTTATTTACATACGTAATAAAACACTATAAATTCTCAGCATGGGGTATAAGAAAGGGATGATTACTTAAAATCAATTTTAATTTAAATATCTTATTACTTATCAGTAACTGTCAGTGTTTGAACACACACATACACAAATACATACAAATCGTGTCAAATTATTATGACGAATTTACCCCCTTGACGGAAAAATTACCCTTAGGTAGAGAGAGTTGTTTAGAACAAACTTGATTGGATAAGTCAATTAAATCATTCCCGAGGATTGGTAATGACATCATACCTGTTGATAAAGTTTTATCAGGGCGAATGACGTAATAATAGAAAATATTGCAAAAAATGAGCAAATTAGTACATAATTAGTCATGCATCACTTATAAAGCTAGTCTAGGTTATAATACAGAACATGCACTGAAGTAGTGAATTTTTGGGATTGTAAGTTTTAAATTTTTTAAACTCTCATTAAGATTCATCAAAATAAAATCCTTAAAAAATATCCTGGAAAAAAATGAATGGGATGGACGAATATTAGTATCATTGAATAATAGACTATATTCGGAATTCAAATACATTTTTATTTGGGTTTTCCCCTCCGGTACAAACAAACTTTCACTGTTACAATGAAAACATGTGTACAAAGAACAACAGAATTTAATCCAAATGTTCGTGCTATTTAGCAAAAATGTGTAGAAAACTTTGTTTGTACCGCCTGTGCACAGACGAAAAAACCCATAAATTTGAATTCTGGATTAGATCTATTCAATATCTTGTTGTTTGAATGAAGAAAATTACAAGCTTATGTTTAAGTAATTTCAAAAATTTAATGATATTTTATAGTCTAAGTTTCATGCTAACACATGTTCACCAACTTAACAGCAATTACTGGTCATCTATTGTTCGTTTTTTCTCAACTGTCAAAACATTAATTATTTCACGGTGAAAGCGTTTATTAAAATCATTGTTGTAATACATCCATGAGTTTCCGAAAGTGTGTATTATGATCGAGTAAAGCTGTTTATGCCGTATGATATGTTTTAGTCAAGATATTTTTAATAACAATTAGGCCACCAGTACAAAAACAATGCATTCAGTCACCGTGTAATTATTCAAGCTTTGACAGTTGAGAAAAAATGGACAATAGCTATTGGTATCTATCAATCAATCTCCCTGGGGAGTCTTTTACTTTGCTAATTAGTGCAGCCCACAAATTGGTGCGATGAAACTATATCACCCTCCAAACTATATCACCCTCGCAGGTACCCATCTACACCTGGGTGGAGTAAATTTCTTGCACAAGGAAATTAGCAGTGCCCTAAGTGGGATTTGACCCAGGACCTCTGGATCCCTAAGCACACATTCTATTACTGGACCACTGCTCCTACTTACTATGTAACATGTTTAGTAACTCCTCCATCAGATAGTGACTAAAATATCCTACCCAACTAGCATAGCTGGTAGCACACAATTAAGTTTACTGATCAAGGAGTTGTGGGTTTAATTTCTTGGTAGTGCATATTTTCTCAGAGTTTGGACATGATATAAGTTTTACTGCCATTCTCCCTCCTACCATTGGTTCTAAATAATACAGGGCACTTGTCAGTTTCCGACAAAAGAATGTGCCTAGTTTCTGGTTAACAGCTTAATCCAGATATTTAGCCTCAGCTCAAAAATACACCCATCTAAAAGAAAGTAACTAAAATAAGACAAATCCAGTTAAAAAGGAGATGAAATTACACTAAGGCAATTCTCTGGAATGTACAGTTAGCTTAGGTAACCTAGGAAATCTTAACTCTGCTCCAAACCATTTGATTAATATGATCCACAGGCCACTCTAGCAGGGGGGTCAAGGGGGGGTCCCGGACTCCCCTGAAATTTCCAAAATGTACCCCTCCATGAGTGTATTTTTTAACTGTAAGTCATTAATTTTTAAGTAGCATAAAGCAATGGATCCTGGATTTGTCCCTGGTGCCTAAGTATGCCAGATATAAGTCTTACCAGAACTTAGCTTGTACTCATTCATAGTTTTGTTCAGTTGCTGACTCAGCGTTGTGGTTAAATCTTTTATGTTTCTAGGTGACAAAAAACTTTTAACTTGATCATGAAGTTTAGTATGAGCTCTAAAGAACAATTCTTCACTGACACAGCCTGAAACAATGTAAAATTATTCATTAATGAATGCTACAATAAAATAATGAACAGTCAAATATGTCTTCCTAAACCATAAAATAAAAAGATAATTGAGCTGCTTAATCATATATAAGGGGCTTATTTGTTCAAAATTGTGAAATTAGAAACGTAAGATGTTTCCATGGCCTCTATTTTAACCAAAGTTAAATTAAAAAAGCTAAAGTGTAGTTTCCATGGCCTCTATTTTAACCAAAGTTAAATTAAAAAAGCTAAAGTGTAGTTTAAAGTCTGCTTCTATATACATGTTCAGCACAATTTATGATTATGTATTTGTATGATAATCCCTAATCATTGATTTCACCTGCAGGCAGGTGATCCCTTAAAGTATCCATTTACATCTGGGTGGAGTAGAACTGTAGTTCATTTCTTACTCAAGGAAATTAGCAGTACCCCTAGTGGGGGTTGAACCCAGGTCCTCTTGGTCCCTATGCTTGCATTCTGCCACTGGACCAATTCTCCTACAACCAGTGCTAACTAACTCCAAACAGCCTGAAAATATCTCCTTATGTGAAGAAAATGTGAAAAAATGTTGTCTTCTAATTGAAGTTTTTCAAAAGGGTCTTCAACTTGTTAGTCTTTGTTTCTGTGCAAACATTAGGCCAATTAAAGGTATAAATTAATGCTGCAAATGGGAATTGAACCAAATCACTAAAAGCTTATGACCACAGTGACTAGAGGTCATACTAATACAGCTCTCAAGTAGCTGACGTAGAAAGGTTGTACAAGCACTGATGTAAAAATAATTGCAGAAAAAAGAGCCTAACATTCTTACCTAGTTTTTGTACAGGTTGTTGTACAGCCATCTGAAAACTTGTGTTTTTAGAAAAGAAGAAATGATGGAAGTCTTCAACATCTGATATGAATGTTAGATTTTCACCAGCAACTTTTAATGAAAAAATTGGACCTAGCTGAAAATAAATCAATTATATGATGTTATTTATTAATATTATGTACAAGTTCATATGAACAGATGAGTCCCCAATAGTTTTAAAATCCACATGATTTAGACCATGGTATATGGGTCCTTGTTTAGACTAAACCAGAATGAAAAAATTTTCCCACTAAAAAATCTGCCCTCCAAAATGTTAACTATATATAAGGCTATGATTACTGATTTGTATTTGTAAACAATTAATAAAAATAAATGAATTACTCACAGACAAGTATTAAACCTATATAGATATGTAAACCTATGATATTAATATTAGAAAAATATTTACGACCATATGGTGCGTTTGAATACCAGGTGAATATTACCAAGGACCCTATATAACATATGGTCCATGATATTACCAAAAAAATGTAGTAAAATTAATCAATTATTAAAAATACAAAATACTATTTCTTTTCAAATTACCACAAATTAAATTATATTTCTACAAGATATCGTAGTCCGTAGGCAAATCCTAGTATGATCTGTGCACGCTCGTGATTTTTCGAAAATAAAAACTTTTGATCAGCTTAAAATTTAAGAATTACCGAATTTATTGGTTTGACTTTTCATAATTTACATTTTTACAAATAATAATTTTATCAAATACAATTTAATGAATGTATGAAACATGTGCGTCGCACGTGGTCTAGATAGTAATTCACGTGCATATATACCATGTCTAGTTGTAAATTACAGGTTATCTAAATTGGAGTAAATGCATACTTTATAATCGTAAATTTTAATTAAATATCAAAATCGTTCATACAATTTAAAAAGGTAAAAAAATCAGACTTATGTATCTCATATATAACTTATTAACTACCTCTTTTCGCATTTTCCCAATATATGTAAGTGGTTCTTTTCCGAACTGTATGGCGCATCCTAGCCATGGTATCCATCCACCGCGAGTCGGAATTGAACGTCCGTTGTATTTCTTTTTTAAATAAAACACTGTTAATATACTTGTGATTAAAACAAGAAAGGTCCTTGCATCTAAAATCGAGCATAGCGCGGTATTAAAACCGCGTAGAATTTCCCGCCATGTGTCATACATCATTCTCGTAAGTTATCGTTAAAATCCGTGAGTACACGAATTTGCATAAACAAACCGGATTTACTTGCGTTACTAAGGAAAACCACTTGGAAATATGTCTCAGCAAACTTTACCGCTGCTTTTTATCAACCTTGGAGGTGAAATGGTTTATATCCTTGACCAGAGACTCCGCGCACAAAGTGTCTCTGAGGAAAAAGCTAAGAAAGGTACATTTCTTTGCATATCGTAAGCATATGAAAGTGGGTGGGGTATGTCTAGCCTATGTAAATTCCAATATGCGATGTTTAATTTTCTGCATACGAACACGATTTCTATGTTTCTGCTCCTGACAGTACGTCTGCCTCATTTCCCAATCTACAGCCATATATATACCTATGTCCTGATCGCTGTGACGTAGCTTTACCGTTGATGAAACCATTGTCTCGACACGTGCGCACACCGCGTCAAGTCACGGGACTTATTTATAGGTATTTCGTAATTTCAGCGAATAGTCAAGGTGATTTAGTATCATTTTAGTGTTCAATGAAATAGTGTATTGTTATCACTGTAAATTTAGTTCAAAGGTTTAAGAATGGACTGGCTGCATAGCAACTATGATACCTAGCATATGTATCTACACCCTTATTGACCCTAGAACTTAGAAGCTTAATTAAGTTTGTTGATTGAATCTACTATAGATGCAATAATATTATATAAGTTGTAATAAACATACATGGTTTTATTTTTTTTAATTATTAAACTTTTTTTTATTTTAATTAATTTTTTTAATAAATGAATGATTATTTCAGATACATAGTTTTTTTTCTTTTCGAAAAAAATATTTTTAATTTATCAATTATGTATGACTATGACAATTTTGCATCAGTCACATGTTACTTGCATGGTTTTAGAAAAAAATCTTTGTTTCTTTCTTGCATGTGTTTGGAAATATTCATTACTTAATTGATGGTAAGGCCTATGCATTTATGATTGCAATCTGTCTTCCGAAACAAAAACAAAAATATAGTGTGTTAAATTTTTGCTATAAAGAATACATACATGTACTATTTATATATGAACTCAGTAGTCTTGTGTTAGACCTATTGCAGCCAATTGAATTATTATGAAACATTCATCTAAACATAATGGAGTTGTTTTAAATATGTTTAATGTAGTATCATTTGAACCAGTAAAGCCACATTGATATCTTAAGATTGTAAGGTACTCTTTATAATAACCTCAGTCCAAAATATTTATAATCTTCAGGCCTAAATTAAAATCAAGTTTGTTTGCCCTTTACCGACCGACCCAAAAAATGCCACCGACTCAAAATATCTTATTAGAAAAATATATGTGATGTATTTTTTATTGGTCAAAACCGTTCATCCTATTACTTTCCGGTAGTTTCTTTATGCTTATAATTCTGCTTTAGGAGAAAAATAAAATAGTTTTCCTACCTACCGATCCAACCCAAAAGTTTAGGGTCGGTAAAGGGCAAACAAAGTATTTTTTAGTTTAGGCCTCAGTCAGGATTTTTTACCTAACGGGTCATTTTCTGTTAGAACTTAATTTCTCAAATTTTGCTGTCCCAGCATTCTAATTTCGTTATTTAATGTATTACAAAGACACTTTTTGTTATGCAATTTACATATAGGTCCCAGATGAAGACTACATACATTTGATTACACCATTATACCAAACAAAAGAGAAATATGCATATTTGGTATCGAGTTTGACTCCGTCACGAAATAGAAATTTTACGTGACGGTAAAATAGAATAAACGCTCATGCACTTTTATAACTAAACATTAAACTTTGCTTTTGTTGTAAGTATACATGCTTACATTTCTCGATATCATAGAATTATATATTTTGTCATTTAAACAAATGTACAATGCATAAGATAGCATTTTTAGAAAGACATATTTTACCGTCACGCAAATAATTGACATTTGTCCCAATCATGGTTGTGTGTTCAAAACTTAAACCATTCATAATCGGTCAAATTAACATTTATGGTTTTATTTATTATAAACATAGAAATGCTTAATATTCTGGTATATATCATTTATTCTACAATTTGTATACTTAATTGTGTATTTTTTTCCATTTTCCGTAACAAAAAAATGTCCCACCGTTTTTCTGTCCCCCTCCGTAACATTTTAAAAATATAGAATTGCTGACAGTACTTTGATAGAATGACATCGAACATTTCGTCATAATATGGACGCTGTTTAAGTGACGTAATTTCCTTTTCGTTTGATTTGAAGAAAACAATGGCTGCTGAAAAATCGGAGGTAAGATCCATTGTCTCAAAAACCGTATGATTTTGTTTGTCTTTACCGAACAGGCTATAAAGCATGCATATTGTACTTGATTGTTCACAACCTTAGCTTTGTAAGTACCGTTTATGGTAACTAGAGTATACTATGATGTAACATCTGTGTAAACATGCAAGTATCATCAGTTAAGCGCATGTTTTTTAAAAATTGTCTACCACCGTCACTGTCTCCCTCCGAACATTGTAGTTCGTGACGGCAAAGACAGCATGTGTGACGGTGGAGACAAATTCAAGCAAATTTCAAGAAGATGTAGTTGCTGTATTATTTTTTAATACGTCAATTATCATGATTAAAATATAGCTGGTCTTTTTTTCTTTCCTACTTTAATTATAAATTTTAGGAAGTAACAAAGAGTTGTTTAAGTGTTTCAATTATCTTTAATTTTGAAACTCAAAATTGGTTTTTGTTTAGTGTGTTACTGCTATTGAATAATTCTTTATCCATGGGGTTATCATTATTTATTTTACATTGAACAGGGTATTGAAAGCAGAAGTGAAATTTATGAACCGTATTAGACATAATATGTTCTTTTTATTGGATGGACGACATTATCTGGTACAATTGGAATGACGACATAATGTTGATAACAGAGCCAACCAAAAGCACAGACTGACACTGCCAAATAGACCCAGACAAGTTAGCTGTTATGAAGGCGTATCTAAACATCTAGTTTTCAATTCCAGGACCAACTTGTTTGAACCAATCAGTGTATATTCTAGAAGTCTCAAAACAAAGGGGGTTTCCATAATTTTTTTCTTCATTAATGTGCTTTTCTTAATACTGACGTAGATTAAGCCATGTCTCATTTAAGGTGGGTCGGTACCTTACTCGAAGAAAAAAAATGAAAAAAGTATTATGCTCATCGATTATGATAAAAGTTGGCAGGCAGACACCTTCATGCCTCCTGTTTGTTTTTCTGGTAACCTTAGTGACGTTGTCGTTTTAGTCACAACGTCATGGACGTCACAATTGTTCGCGCTATTAAACAGGCATGCAAGTACGTTAAACCCACATATTTAAAGTATTGAATGTCCGAGGTCAATGATAATTTTACCTAAATCTTTCTGATATGTTGTTGCAAACAATTCGTTTGTTCCGATTATCTTAATATCACGTCATTCGTAAAGATTATACATTTCACCATTTAATTTAGGGTTTTCACGTGTAAAAGGTTCCCTAATTGCCGAGTTATAACGTTTATTTACATATTTATTTTAATCGCGATTTTGATAAGTACACACAAGTTCTCAGCTTTTCATAATTTCACGTTCAAAGTAAAATAACCCTCATAACAACGACGTTAATTTTACGTTGCACATGCTGAAGTTGTGATTAAAATATTTGTTGCAAAAGTAAGTAGAAGCGGACTTTTATTTCCCCACAACAGTATCACAATTTGATGCAATTTTTCAGCTTATAGCCTAACACCAAAAACGTTTAAGGATCTATCATTTTTTGAAATTGAAAAAAATCTATCAAGTGGGTGGGGTAACTAATTATATCAAAATATCCATAAATTCTAATTTCTAAATAATTCTAATTTATTTTGTAAGTGATGCATTAAGTGTATAGATAAGACAGTGTAACTATAAAGAACTTAACAAATAAGACATTTAGAAAGAAATGAAAACATTAATTATTAATTAATTACACATTTACAAAACATGAAAGTTAATTATGGATGGGAAACTATGTATGGGGTTTAATATTTGGACAAACTGTATTGTGTGTAATTATTGTCAATGATTGGTTGTATGAACGTTCATTAAAGATGATGATAGTTTGAAATAAAATGTACAATGGCATTCTCTAAGTTGTGTGTTTTTTGATAACTGATTAAATATGAAAAAGTATTATTGTCACACTCCGTCACATAGCTGTCCTCTCCGTCACGAAATGTCTTCTCCATAACAGCACTGTTTTTTATATTTTTTCTCATTCATTTATACAAAATAAACACTAAAACATCATTAAGCAAGAGAACATGTGCACATTAATATTTTCTAGAACAATACCAAATTAAGGTCAATTCTAATCAACCTTCTCAAGATTTTAAGTGTGCGTTTTTTGCTATGTTGTGAACCACATCTCAAACGCTTCTAAAAATCTTGATTTTTTTTGTGTAAAACTCAACTGGTTACACATTTTAACTTGTTTTCGCACATATCATACATAAATGAACTTTAAAACTTGCCAAAAAACACACATTCCTGCTTTATAGAAAATTTTCTAGTCCGTGACGGAGGAGACAAATTTACTTTTTTGACCTCAAGGTCAAGGTCATTTCTAGGAAATCAGATGTACCACTGTAGTCCAAACACCAGTCAATGAAATTTCAAACATTTATCTTGCTCCCCTTGGTAAAATAAATGAAATATATAAACATTTTCTTTTTTTCAATTATCGACAAACCTTAATTTGAAATCAGAAAATGGCCCTAACTAGGCACTCTCACATAACATATCGAGAGTGGGTCATCTTTTGCAGAAAAGATCTAGCATGACTATATGAAAAACAATTCACATATATGCATATATGCATCAATATTATTTAATTAAATTGTCCACTAAACATTCTTCTTATATGAAAAAAAGTAAAACTGAGTTTCAAGTAACACAATCGGAATGAAACTCTATTCACTGTGTACATGCATCCTTGTATTTATGGATTATTATGGATTTATTTGATGACTGACTTACAAATTAGAGTGTGTACAAAAAAACTAAACGTGTTTGGGTAAACATAAGAAATGAGACAATCCCTTTCTGGGTTAGGCAGTAATGAAAATAAAATGTGTGTAATTCATTTTAACAAAATTAGCATGATGGATACCAGCATTTGTTGGTAAATCATGCTTGTAATGGTAATTTTTTTCTTCCATTATACCAACAACTAAGACACTTGTAAAACATAGCACATGTTTATTTATTGTCATCCTGAGCGTCCCTCATCATGGATTAGTTTATTCTATTGTTATTTTAAACAGTGTTTTGTTTTTTTGTTCGAACTATACAAATCATTTTGCTTATCTTTCAGTATTACATGACATTGTATCTACCATGTTTCACAAAAGATTTGTGGAAGAACTGTTTAAACCTCAACCTCTTTACTCCAAGAAGGCACTAAGAACTGTATTTGATAGACTTGCACATGCCTCCATCATGCGTTTAAATGCTGCGAGCATGGATAAAGTGTGTATTATTATTATTCATTTCTCTGTTATTCTTTTATTAGACATGCTCATTTTGATGGATGCCCGCAAGACTGTAGTAACTTGCTCTTTAACGCAATGCACTTACTATAGTGCTGTCTTGCCGACAACCCTCGGTCTTTAATTAGTTAATGATATCCTTTGTTTTTGATGTGTTTGCTTTAAATACTTACCAGTTCTAGCCAGGATGATTATGTTTTATAGTAGTGGACTAAGTAATCAACTTGATGATATGAAATAAAAAAAAAATCACCACCCCATATCAAGTTTTGCTAGATAGCTTTGTCTGGTTATATGAGCTTTTTTTCATGATAAAGACTACAATGCCCTCCAAAAGTTCCTTTACAGTACAAATTATTAAATTGCTACAAATTTCAAGTTCAAGATGGCAGAATTATTATATCATTGTTCATTTAGTTCATTATTCATGGCATGGAAACAAAATTTCTATGGGTACATTTAATTCTTGAGTTGCGTCAAAAGTTCTCATCAGCCTCCAAAACTATGGTCAATATACCTATATTTGTTATTTCACATCTAAAAGAAAAGTGTAAGGATTTAAAAAGCAAAATTAAAATTCATTTCATAATAATTTACTTTTAATTTTAACTTTTTTTCCACTGAATAAAATGTAAATTGTAAATGTGTGAATGAACTTTTGGAGGACAGTGTATAAAGCATGTCAGCAAGTTACTAATTGCCTAGCTGGTCCATGGCGCAGTAAGCTATGTGCAGGGTTGTGTATCTAACATCCTTGAAGAGGTTACTGTTTTGAGCTTCACCAGTGCTGGTTATACAATTACAAGAAAGTTTGATAATATTGTTGATTTTTTTTTCATTATTGAGGTATATGGAGAAATAGTTGGCCTTGTGCCTTGTGGAAGGTTAGGTGTGTACAATGTATTTGTTATAGACAAAGGTCCAGGAAAGAAAAGGTTAGATGAAAAGACTGCTGTAAAATGACCATAATATATGAGTACATGGTGTTAAAACCAAAAAACATACCAACAAAAAACCCATATAATTAACATAATTGCATGGTTGATATTGCTATTGTTGTGTTACCCTGATACACGTACCTGTAATCTTGATATCAACTTCAGAATTGTAAAATGATGTAATTATACCCCCGCTTCGAAGAAGAGGGGGGTAAACTGTTTTACCCTTGTCCGTGCGTGCGTGCGTCCATCCGTCCGTCCGTCCGTTACAAAATTTCCGTCGCAGTTTTCTCAGCAACTATATCATGCAGCAGCCTAATACTTTGCATATTGCTTCATCCCATAGTCCCATATGGTGTAAAGCGATTTCATGCTCCTTGCTCATCTACTTCCTGTTTGTCGCATATTTTTAGATTTTGGCGGGGGTATCACTAGTGAGCATTAGCTCACAGATTTACTTGTTCTGTTTGTTTGTTTGTTGGGTTTAAGGCCGCAGCAACACATTGTATAGGTCATATAATGGCAGTCAGTCAACGTACTCACTCCTCCTGGAAAGGCTGAATCTCTGGATTTAGCTGATAACCAACTACTAAGTGCATACTTTTGTCAGTGACTGACAACTGCCCTACATAATTAAAAATCATTGGAAGGAGGGAGAATGGCCGTAGAAATAATTTCATGACCAAGCTCCACGAAAGTATGCCCTGCCCCGGCATTAAACCCACGACCCCTCGATCAGTAGACTTGAGTTCTACCAACTGAGCTAGCTGGGCAGCTGGATCCAGGATGTAATTCTAACCTATCTAATAATTTTATTATTTTTATTTACAGTTGTATGATCTGATGACTATGGCTTTTAAATATCAAGTATCTTTGGCTCTTAATCCAAAAGATATTTTACTTATCACATTGAATCATATGGATGCAATAAAGAAATTTGTAGAAGGTCAACCTAATATTGTACAACAAGTAGATCATGTCTACACTCTGCTCTTACAGGTAATTCTATTTAATTATTACAAAACTATATTATACCAGTCTATACCAAAGATGTCAGTCTGCCGATCATTGCCGATAAAATAAGGAACTATAGTCACTTATTTCCCCTTGTATACTCTTCAAATAGGTAGGTCAATTAGTTGGATTACTCAGATTTTACCCTTACTTTTCCATGTCATTTCCCCAAAATTAATCTGGCTTGAAATTCAAGCTAAGCATTTTGGGGTAAAGAACTATCTAAATTTCATCACTTCTGTAAATATCTTCATTAACAAGAAATATAACAGATAATATTTTTGTTATCCTTTCATAGGAATTCAATGATAAAATCCGACCAAAATGATAACTAAGCAATTTTGATATTAACATTTGGACCTGCTAGTTATCAGTTGGACAGACAGGCATTGTATCTTATTTAGTCTGATTGACTGATATATATTTGTGGTATAGACTACCAGGTGATCATGATGTAGTGAATAGAATTTTGAGTTCTGCGCATTACATAGTATAGCGACAGAACGTATGTCTTCACTGTTTTGTATACAACGTTCGAGTTGTTTTATCGCCTAGCAATAAGTCACGTGATAGGAAACTGTTAGTGGCGGGAATATTGCACGGAATATTCAGTTCTAATATCATAAAAGTCTTTGCCTCATGCTTTGCTTTAAGCATGTTCCTCATGTTGTTAGAAAGGTTAAGACTCTGATTGATTTGTCTATAGTACTGTTAATATGAAAAATTAAAATCAAAGAAGCTGCTTGATACAGTGTAAAGTTGCAACAGACTTCTACAGACCTGCCAACTTTCCCAAAATTTTCAGGATACAGTGTAACCTCTGCAGAGCGACTTTCGGCGGAGTTTGAAAAAATTGCCGCTCTGCAGAGGTGTCGCTCTGCAGAGGTAGACTTTTTCTACCGATCACGAAAACGGCCGTTTTCGGTCCGGAAAACTGACCTTTATCCGTTCCGTAATGTAAATACAGTTTTTAGCGAGCCCTGATCGACAAAAGTAAAAAAGTTTTAATAAGATTACGAAGTTCTTTAGATAAATAATTATAACCGTTGACAAGTCCTAGCATGAAGGTTATTTTTATGCTAAAGAAAAAAAATACACTAGAGAAATCGATTCTGATAAGTTGTCAAATGTTTTTATACTTGTCTAATGGCGAATACTATTTAGCAGGAATTATCGTCGTCTTTTCGGGAATAAATATCTGATATTATCTTAAACCTCAAATAATCTTAAAACAGAATTCATTTCATTGAAGCTTTTAATAAAAAGAACAATAACAAATAAGTTTCATTTATTATCGTCAACTAGCTAGACGTATGTGCATCTGATACTTGATGACGTCAGCCTACCAAACAAAGCGCTCCTCATCTAAGGTCCGTTCGTTGGTGTCATGGAAACCATATGTCACTTGTTTATTAACCCCTGTTAGTCAAATGATTTAGCAACATGACACTTGAGGGTAGTTTTATACGATTAGGGGTTTCGCTTATTGTTTAAATCATCCGGTTATAGATAATTATCGATTATTGATGTAAACCTTGCTAGACTTAGTGTCGCTGTATAGAGGTAAAGATTAACTTTGGGAATTTATTTGAACGGCCGTTTACCGCTCTGCAGAGGTGTCGTTCATTAGAGGTAAATCATAGAGTAAAATCGACGGGGGGAATTCTAATATGCCGCTCGTCGGAGGTTGCCGCTCGTTAGAGGTGCCGTTAGCAGAGGTTATACTGTACTCCCGGATTTAAGTCACATTTTTCAACTTCCCCAATTATAATAGAATCTCCGGAATTATGTTTATTTTCTGAAATTCTTAGTTGGACTATGTAAATTTTTTATGTCTTGAAAAAGTATGTTGAAAAAGTAATGGCAAAATATGTGTAGCTAATAGTGAAATATGTGGCTCGAATAGCGAAATATGTGTCGCAAACCAATCTCCCTCATTGGGATTTTCAGTTGGCTGGTCTGCATCTACCGTCTGAAAATAATTAGTCCACGTTTACTTCAGCTCCAGGGTATATTTATTTAGCGCAATGCTGAAGCAATGCCGCCATTGAAGTCAATGCGGGTTAGACTAAAAGGTGTACATACTTTTTGTGACAATACAGCAAGACTCGAAGTTTTAGGTCAATGAATTTTATAACCGTCGTGTTTTGAAAAATTCTTTCAATTTGGTTGAACATTTATATAATTACAACATTTAAAAGGAGTTTCTCCAAGAAAATAATATCTTCTCTTCTAAACTGCGGTTTAAACTAAAACAAGCACACTCGATCTTCACAGTCTTCGCACACGCTTGTATAGATAAATTTTGGGGACAGTCTAAATCACTGACTAAGACACTGACACCATAAACAAAGAAGGATTATATGACCATCTTGATTTTATTCCTATTATATATTGTGCATTAATAAAGGGGTTTATGTTTTAGTAATCATAATTAATTGTTTTAATTTGCAGCTAATTAGCAATATTTTTTAATGTCTCACTCATAGAGAATCACAGGCTTAAGCAGTATTTTCATGTTATTTTTTTGCGCTCTTTGATGCTTTGCATCAATATTTTCTTTTTTTTTTTTGGTCCTGCTTAACCATGGAGTACAGGTCTGTGCTACTATTCACATCTGACCATGTTAAAATTACACTCAAGGATAGCGATATATTTTAAAATATTTTTTAAAAATGAACAGTAATATCTGTCTACTTAAATTCTTACATATATTATAGTAAATTCATTCAATATTTCATATTACAACGGTCAGTGTTCTCTTAACTGACCTTCATAATCTTATAATTCCATTATCTATATACAGTAATCATGTCTAAAGGTTTAATTTATTTTTAACGTATACATGTAAAATTACATGTTAGTAAATCTGTTTTGCCACATTTCTTGCTGACCTTTTATTTGTTTGTAATGGTCAAGGTAACTATGGCACTATGTATTGACCATTAACATGTCTTACAATTAAAAACCTTATTTTTTGACCTTGTTTTATTTTTAAATATAATTTACTCAATCTCTCAATGCTGTTATACAACATATTTAAGCATTGCTGCACTGATTGACCGAACTAATGGTACAGTGCAGGGGCGGATTCAGGATTTTTTTCAGGGGGGTCCCAACTTTTCTAAGGGGGGGGGTCCTAACCACATTATACATATTTTGCAGAAAAAAATGCAACATTTTGATAATAAAAACTATACATAACAATTAAGTCTATGTTAAGCACCAAGAAAAATTGCTTCATGCTTCATGCATTCAAGAAATACACTAATGGACTGGTACATTTTCCAATTTTTTTGGGGGGGTCCAGACCCCCCTGAACCCCCTCCCCCGCTAGATCTGCCTATGCAGTGTACCCTGCCCTCCATTTGTGAATGTGAATTCCTACACAATGTAGATATATATCTGAAGTTTTCATCACTTCCTTAATGTTATTTTTCAGTCTTTACTTTTATTATCCATTTATGGTCAATATTACTTTGTAGTTTGGAATAACATTAGATATGCCCATAATTGGATCAGGATGTAATTTTTTAGATTTCAATTTTGACAACTTAGGTGGCAAACTTGTATATCTATTGGCTTATAATTATGATATCCTTTTGATATTGTATTTAATTCTTAGATTAAATCACTCTCTTAATCATTTAATTCTATGGTCACGAAATGAGCTGATAAACAAGTTTGGAGCTCAACATTGTGTAAAAATTGACCACTTTGCATGATTTTTACAACTATTTGAAACAATGACGCATATCTCATAAAAAATATTTATTTATGGATAATAATTGGTTGAAAATAGTTATAAAAGATGTTTATCAACTCAAGTGTTAAAAACAAGTCATTTGTTTATCTTAAAATTTGAAATGTTTGGTTGTATACCGGTATATATTTAGGTATAAGTTATTTTATCTTCTATCTTACTATAATAGGCTGTAGTTTTGGCATAGTATGGTGGCATTCAGTGCCAACTATAAAATTAATTACCTTTACAATTTAGTAAATTTGTGATTTTTATACCCCCGCAAACGAAGTTTTCGGGGGTATACTGGAATCACCCTGGTGGTTGGTTGGTTGGTTGGTTGGTTGGTTGGTTGGTTGGTTGGTTGGTTGGTTGGTTGGTTGGTTGGTTGGTTGGTTGGTTGGATATGTGGTCTGTCCCAAAAAATTAATACATTTGTAGTATGTTTATTTCTTAATGTATTAGAATAGAAGCTGTTATATACCATGATTTAATGGTGTATACAAAACTCATGTAACTATGGAAACATATCTCACTTGTTTAAAATATTTAATTGTGTTATATATTTTAAATCTAATTAGATAACTGTATAGTTTGCTTTTTTTCTCAATAGATTTTTTTCTTATCTTATTTTATAGAATTTGCACAGGCGTTTACAGTTGATGTTTATATGCATGTTATATCAATTCCAATTCAAAATGGCCGACTTGCGGCCATCTTGAATTCTTTTTAATTTAGTTTAATTACTGTATGCTTATTTCTCAACAGATTTTTTCTTAACTAATTTAGATAGAATTTTCGCAGGCGTTCACAGTTGATGTGTACATACACTTTAACTCAATTCCAATTCAAAATGGCGGACTGGCTGTCATCCTTTTTTCAAAATTATTACAGTCTTATATTGACTTATTACCATATATATTTTGAAAAGAAATTGCATACAAGGTCTCACTGATACAGTTGATCAGTATGACTATTCTTCATCAATTTATATTCAATATGGCTGACTGGCAGCCATTTTGAATTTTTATTTAAATTACTGTATAGTACGTGTATGTGTTTTTTTTTACTCAATTTTAGCCAAAGGAGTAGGTGCGTTTACCCCCAAATTTGGCCCTGTTGCCAAAGTGGTTCAAATTATGTCATATGATAGGGAAATGAATAAGTTACCCAGAATTAACATTTTTAAGTGAATTCTGTGAAGTCTGTTACCATGGCAACGGAACGAAATAAATGGCTTAATTTGAAAATATTGATATCCCTTCAAACTGACTTTCAAAATTGATAGTTTTATAGTCACATATTGTCACATGAGGGAAGCACTTTCTTTTTGAGTTGTTAAAATTTGGTTGCCATGGTAACCAATTTCAGAAATTGAAAATCTTTTATTTTTTGTAAAACAAGGTAATTTGCAATTCTTATGAAAGATCATTGGAACATTATTTTGATATAATTATACAAATGTAACTGCACAGCACTCTGAACTCATTTATTGTATTATTTGTTACCATGGAAACAAAATAAATGTATTCTACACTCAGAAATAACATGTTTACAATGGAATGTTATATTCTCGCTAAGAATGTGAAGTTTGAAGTTGAAGTTTAAATTCAAAATGCATGAATAGTTTTTAGTTTTCTTGTTATCCCATCTATGATCGAAAAAAATTCAAATAAAGAAATAAATGTTTAGTAGATAGGTTCTCGTTGCCATGGAAACTTTATCATTTTTAGTAAAATTATGATATTCAAACATACACAGTTTTGACAATATTTTGATTCTTAATTCTATCACATTTACCACTTAATGGAATTGAAACAGCAAATATAATACATTGGCACTGACTTAGTTACTCGTTGCTAAGGTCGTTTCTAAGGCAACAAATATAGCAGTTCTTGAGCATTTCAAACATGTTACTTAAATCTGTCAGAAGAGGATGTATTATGCAAATAGGCCAAATTAAAAAATGTATTGAGGTGAAAAGTGCTTAATAATTGTATAATATCAGTAAGCAAACATTACACCCTATTATTAAATGTCATTTATTTTAATGAGTGGTTGCCATGAAAATAGAATTAGTAAATACAGTCCTAAAAATGAGATTCAGTTATTGCTACAATACTGCATAAGCCAAGTTAATGAATTTTTGTATGCATGATGTGCACAGTATAAAGACCACAATCAAATGCAACTCTTCTCTATTGAAAGCTGTGGTTGCTATTGTAACAGAAAATAAGAACATAATAATCTAAAATACAACCACCAAGACTATGAAATCTGATTTGTACCAATTTTTTCATCGAAATTAAAAAGTTCAGAACAAAATAAAAATAAATTTGTATTAATTTCTCCAAAATACAAATGCTCTGAAATGTGCAAACATTGTAAATCAGTTCTATTAGGTGAACAAGATACAATAAAGTTCAGGAAAATTGCAAAAGAGATGTAGCTTCCAAGCTTTCAAATAGGATAACACCACTGGGGTGTAAAGTTAACAATAGAATAACAAGGTTTTAACAATATTTTCTACAAATTGCATTGCATTTGTAAGAAATTGATGACTTAATATGCACATGTTGGAATAAGGTAAAAAAATTATGTAAAAAGGGAAAGATATAAAGTGTTTCTTTTATTTGTTCTTAATTAAGACAATAATTTCATCATCATATTAAAGCAGATTCAGCATTTGAAACAAAAATGGTCTAGGTAGTTGAGAATAGAATACAGCAGTGAATTTATTTTAATGTTGAAAAAATATGTGTAAATAAATTAATCTAACTCACATTGTGCTCAACAGTGATAAAAAATGTACAAAATAAAGTTTAATCATCACAAAGTATCCTCACATAGATGTCATCTTTTATGAAATTCCTGAATGAACCCAGTACTGTTGGAATATCTATTATGTTATTCCTGGTACAGAGCCAAAAGAAGCATAATCCTTTTAATTATTACACCAATGTTACACAAAATAGCAAGTGAAAGTGGTTATTACCTTTTACCAAGCAAATGAAAAAAAACAATTGCAGGAAGTCCATGCAAAATGTTACATTTTCAAGATGCAATTGTCAAGCTGCACTCATGTGTTAAGACCATAGACATATTAGTATGTCTATGGTTAAGACATATATAACTTCATATGACTTTTTATGAGAGCCCAGATAGACTTTTATAATTGGTCATATGCAACATACAGTCAGTCATAAAGCTTTTAACTTGTATAGATGTGGAACAAAGAAGGTCTATCAGTCATACTTTTGTCTTCTAATTCATATTATTAAAACTGTCCAAAATCAGGGATTACATTACAGTAAAATGCATATACAAATGGAAAGAATATGAATTACATTGTATATACTGATATGTAGTAAAACTGTACATCATAATGCACAAAACATATTTCAAAATTCTACAATATTTTTACTCCTAACCATGGAAGTCTGATTTTCATCTGTACATAAACATCATTAGTGTACAAATACTCATTGTAAGTACCAGATTAAATATCATTTTTGGCTCATTTGTATTGCCCAAGGAAAAGCAAATATTTTCATTCCACTATATTTTTGTTACCTTGTGTATTTTTGATAAAGTTATGAATAGTACATTATTTATAAGCATGATGTATAAGTAGGTGAAATCTGAACACAAGAAAATAAAATGAAATTCACAATGGCTTCAAATACAAGCTATGCATTGCAACATATTTACAGACTAACAGGGCTGTACATGTAGTCTAAATTAAGAGTTTTGTTCCTTATATTCATAAGCAACTTTTCTTCAAATTGCATATTTATTTCACATAATAGATTTAAAACCCTGTGGGGTATTAACAAGTTCTAGAAAATTGTCATAGGCAGCTGATTATATTAACAGGCCCTGCTGAATTTACAACATCAAATAATTACAAGCTATATACAAGCTACAACTGGGCTATAATGAGTAGATTGCAAGCAAGTTATGGTAACATGCAGCATATATTGACATTTGACATGTTTGTGTTGTGTAATTACAATCTATGGTCTACTGTAACAATCCTCTAACAAACTGGATGTACAGTACATATTATAGTTTAGAGAAATTGGGGCAATCATATTTGTAATTTAATATGTATATTATATCAAACCCAAGCATTGTTCATGTCTTGTATATACATGTATGGTAATTAGTTTCAATGCTAAGTCATACCAATAATATAGCAATAATGCAAGTTGTGTGAAAATTTTAAAATTATCAACATGTACCTGATTTCAGGAAATTCTATATACATGTCTCTGCTGGTTTGAAACCGAAAGTAGAAGTAAAATTCTGATCAAGTTACATAGCAGGCAAATGATTGGATCCATGTGTTCACTTGTTCTATGATGATGTGACAAACACCATTTGCTTAGTATACAGATAGACTAGTCAATCATACAGCCTATCTGCATAACGTAAAATAGACAGTGTAATCATAATTTCATGTTGATCTAAGTTTAAAGTCGCCGTTTATTGAACCTGTGTATTGACGTCATTCACTCCTTTATTGTCGGCTTTCTTTATGACTTAATCCACAGACTTAAACAAACTTCCAGATAGCTAGTCTATTAAATCTCCAATTACAGTATCCTCCATTTACTTCGTATTTTTCCAAGAAGTTAAGCAATTGTACTTTGTGGACATATTCATGGAGGCTGCCATCTTGGTTCATGCATTCAGGTAAATGAGCTATTTTTAGCCCAATATATTTAAATGAATTAAATGCTGATAACTTGTGATTTCCCTTTATAGTTGTGAATGTGAATAGTATATATATACATAAAAAACTTATTTAATTTTTTTTCTAAACTGAGGCTAGAAAACACACAAATTTAGTTACAAAATCGTTGTTAAGGACGCCAGTACAAAGAAGTCGAAGTTGCGTCCCTTGGATTTCAGTAGACTATTTTTAAAGACTATTTTTAAAAATTGAATATGAGTGCAAAAAGACGAAGATTTTATATTTTGCTCAGCTTTTTAATATGATAAAATACACATTTCCTGAAAATTTCATATCTTCGCAATGCTGCACTCGTATTGAAAAGTACGAAAGAAGAGGTCAAAATCAGTCAAAATTAGCGAAATTCGCCGCACCTGACCCCAATCAAGGGCCCCGTAAGCAGTCAAAAGGAACTCGAAAGTTTACATAATTTACATTTTCTTGAAGTTTAAAGATAGATCTATTTGCCTGAGAAATATTATGACTGAAATCGTAAATTAAAAAAATCGGCAATTTTACAGGGCCGAATCGCACCTACTCCTTTCGCTCCAAAGTCTTTATTGATGTAGTTGACTCGTACATGGATTTACTCTGGATACAAATTCATTATGGCAGACTGGCAGCCATTTTGACTTTGTTTAAATAACTGTATAGTAAGCTTATTTCATTACCAATTTCTTCTTGCTGAAGTCTGATTGATTTATTGATTGATTAATTGGATTTTACGGCTTATTAATGCAAAAACTTTAAAATGTTTGTCACGGATGTATTTAAGATCCTGGCAGTCAAGGTGCTTTCTTTCTTTTGAGAAGGTATGAATGTGTTAATATAGTATAACCAATTCTACATCTCATAGTAACTATTTATCTCATTGATTAGCAAATATTATTGACGAAGATGAATCAAGGGTTTATGGCTTTATGTCATGTAACTTATTAAATACATGTATAGCATTATTCCACATTGTTTGCCATTTTGACTTGCTGAAGTCTATTATGTACTGCTATTTTTATCAAATTCTTATTGTTGAACTTTTTTTTTTGATGTATTGATATTTTATCAAATTCATAATGGCTGATTGGCAGCCATTCTGAGTTTTTCTTTTTAAAAAGCAAATGATTTGATAATTTTTGTACAGACTTTGAGAAAGTTACTAATTGCTTAAGTTGATGTGCTTGGCATTTTCTTAAGTGGAATTCAAAATGGCTGACTGGCAGCCATGTTGAATTTTCTAATATCTTGTACAGCAAACATCTTTTTTTCTCACCTCATTTTGATAAAATTGTGCTGACAAATTCTTGTTGATGAAATTTTTATATGTATTTATTTTTTTATGTATTTCAATGGACCAACTAATAGCCATCTTGATTTTTTCTGTAATGTTGTGAAGAAAACATCTTATTTCGTTATAGGTACATGAGATTTTAGATATTATTTTAACTTTACTACTGTGAAAATAATGATCGGTAATTTAAGCTTTCTTATGGGGTATTTGTGAAATTCTTGATACAAGATATTGTAAATACTAATTGTTTGATTTATATTGTGTACATTGCTGACTACCATTTTTACAATTGCCTTATTTTTTACTTATTTATCAAAAAATTACAAACACATTCTACATTTTGCTCATCTGGTTACAACATACTCATGATGAGCTTAAATGTGATCACTCTTTGTCTGTTGTTCCACTTTACATTCATAATGACCAAATGGTGTTCATTTTTATGTAAAAAATCATTTGAAGTATGACAACTCTGTTCATTTTGCTTTTTCATGAATCTATAGTGAATTACACTGTAATTTGCTGTTTATTTCCAATTTGATATTTGCATTCTATTCTTTTTATGGTTTTTATGCTTCTTACAACATTTACCCTTTTGGACTTCCACAATGTTGACTTGCTTTTATCTTGAAATGTTGCTGTTGCGGGGGTATTTTCGCCACTGGTGGCAGTTCTAGTTTTAAATATTTTTACCAATACTTGAGAAATAAGTAACATATACAATTGTATAATAACTACAATTAGGCTACAACAAGTTGATCATGTGTTCTACAGATTTTTCTGGAAAAAATGGGGCAAGCAAGTGAAGAAAAAACAAATCTTAATTCACTTGCAAATAGCGGTTTGACCAAATTTTTACAAGCAAGCGAGGAAATAAAAAATAATTTTTTGTAAAAACTTCCAAAATTAAGGTGCCAGCGAATCCGTAGAACCACATGATCAACTTGTTGTGGCCTTATATATAAAAGTTGGACAAAACTTTTAGCATTTACCATTCTAGTGTTGTCAAGGCACTTTTAATGAGAAAAACCTCCCTATGTTATTGCTTGAAACCTCTAGGAGTAGGAAAAAAGTAAATGGGGAAAATACCTGTCTTTAAAATTTCACCCAATAGATCTATTGGGTCTAGACCAGGTGTTGAACTGGTAAAATCAAACTAAACAAATGCTCAACAACTCAGTTAAAATTACAGTTGTAGAGTTTATTTATAAATGTTATAACAGTCTATGAAATTAGGATATGAAGATGGGTGGTTGTCCAAACAGATCATTTTACAGCAAGTGCTATCTCTCATTTGCAGAATTCTGGTTGCCCAAAAAAAAAATGTTGGTTGCCGGGACTACAGAGTGGTTGTCCCAGGCAACCGGAAACCCTTTAATTTCGAAGACTATATAACCTTTTTACTTTTTGAAGGAAACATGAAAAGTTTGAGCATGATGAGTTTGAGCAATATTAAAATTGTATACTTTTACTTTGTATATCTTCATTAAAATGTAAAATATACAAACTGTAAGTTTTATGACATTGTTTATTATTGATATAAAGGCTTTTCTTGGAATAAACTAAATTCCATTATATTTGTATGAATAAACTCTTTCAACTATCAAATTTTGACCTGTGACTGACCAGGTCAAGCTTATATAGGGAATAAAATGTACCAAATGACCACCGAGAACACACCCTTCTGATACAATGTAAGTTGAATATTTCAGTATATCAGTAGGTCACAAGATGAATGCCTCAAAATCTATTATCAACAGTATTTGATACTAAACAATTATAATTATTACAATATTTGAATTGTTACTTTCACAGTTTGTCAATATTGTGGTTATATATTTTATAGCTTGTGACATTGATACATGACTTTGTACATTCAACAGTTTACATTATCAATTAGTGAACATACATATGATTATATTAACAATGGGAAAGTTTATTCAGCTTGTGCGTCATAGGTTAAGACATAATTGGAGCAAAATGCTGTAACCAAGTTTTTACAAAAGGAATTTTAAATATTGTTTGTACTTTTTAAATCGGTTAAACTTTCAGTGCGTCATCCTTAATCGCATTGTCAATTATATAGATCAATTTAAGTTTTTCATTGTAATTTCAGGCAAGGACCTTGAAGTAAAATTAACTTTTCTAAACTAAACTGACCTTTTGACTCAGTAATAAATAGTTCCACACTCCTTAAAATGTATCTGTTAATCCTGTAATTGTTTATGGACATGTTTGAAATCAATCAGGATAGCATGTGACCACATCAAGGTTGCCAACTTGCCAGCAAATTTGAAAAGTCGGGGGGGGGGGGGGGAATTTGTTAACTTTTTAAGGTCAGTAATGGTCAGTGAAACTACTTGTATACAATACCTGTTGGTCAGTGCAGAGTGCAGTCAGGTGAACATAATTGTAATTATTTATTTTGATATAACAAACACTGGAATAAATTAGCTTGTCAAACATAACTCATATGTTCCCAATTATTACTTAGGCAAACTTCAGCTGGGAGAGAATGAGTACAATGTAATTTAAGTGACCATACTTTTAAGCTCACCTGATCTAAACGCAGGATGTGCTTTTACAATTGTTGTCTTTCTTTCATTTGTCAATATTTTTTGTAAACACTATTGATGCCACATGCTTTTACTCAATTTTCCTCAAACTTGCATTGGGCATGACTTTTTACTGTTTCAAAGTGCCCTTTTCACTTTACTAAAAAGTTCTTTTTTAAAATCTATGGGTTACTTGTTAGAAGGGGCAGAAACTCCAAGGTATCTTATTTAATTAGTGAATTACTTATAAAGTTATGGAAGAAAACCCTATCTCGAGGTGTTTTGATTTCATCAAAAGTCTCCTTGTTTATTTCATCAGTTGTCTTTACTTGAAGGTTTCATGTATACATCATTATATGTCTCTACTTAAAGTTTTCATGTATGTATACATCAATATATGTCTTTACTTGAAGGTTTCATGTATACATCATTATATGTCTCTACTTAAAGTTTTCATGTATGTATACATCAATATATGTCTTTACTTGAAGGTTTCATGTATACATCATTATATGTCTCTACTTTAAGTTTTCATGTATGTATACATCAATATATGTCTTTACTTGAAAGTTTCATGTATACATCATTAGTTGTCTTTACTTGAAAGTTTCATGTATACATCATTAGTTGTCTTTACTTGAAAGTTTCATGTATACATCATTAGTTGTCTTTACTTGAAAGTTTCATGTATACATCATGAGTTGTCTTTACTTGAAGTTTTTATGTATACATCATCAGTGGTCTTTACTTGAAGTTTTTATGTATATATCATCAGTTGTCTCTTTACTTGAAGTTTTTATGTATACATCATCAGTGGTCTTTACTTGAAGTCTTTATGTATACATCATCATTTGTCTCTTTACTTGAAGTCTTTATGTATATATCATCAGTTGTCTCTTTACTTGAAGTTTTTATGTATACATCATCAGTTGTCTCTTTACTTGAAGTCTTTATGTATACATCATCAGTTGTCTTTACTTGAAGTCTTTATGTATACATCATCAGTTGTCTTTATTTGAAGTCTTTATGTGTACAACATCAGTTGTCTCTTTACTTGAAGTCTTTATGTATGCATCATCAGTTGTCTCTTTACTTGAAGTATTTATGTATACATCATCAGTTGTCTCTTTACTTGAAGTATTTATGTATGCATCATCAGTTGTCTCTTTACTTGAAGTTTTTATGTATACACCATCAGTTGTCTTTATTTGAAGTCTTTATGTTAAATCATCAGTTGTCTCTTTACTTGAAGTCTTTATGTTAAATCATCAGTTGTCTCTTTACTTGAAGTCTTTATGTTAAATTATCAGTTGTCTCTTTACTTGAAGTCTTTATGTATACATCATCAGTTGTCTCTTTACTTGAAGTATTTATGTTAAATCATCAGTTGTCTTTTTACTTGAAGTTTTCATGTATACATAATCAGTTGTCTCTTTACTTGAAGTCTTTATGTTAAATTATCAGTTGTCTCTTTACTTGAAGTATTTGTGCATACATAATCAGTTGTCTCTTTACTTGAAGTATTTATGTTAAATCATCAGTTGTCTCTTTACTTGAAGTATTTATGTTAAATCATCAGTTGTCTCTTTACTTGAAGTCTTTATGTTAAATTATCAGTTGTCTCTTTACTTGAAGTATTTGTGCATACATAATCAGTTGTCTATTTACTTGAAGTATTTATGTTAAATCATCAGTTGTCTCTTTACTTGAAGTATTTATGTTAAATCATCAGTTGTCTCTTTACTTGAAGTTTTCATGTATACATAATCAGTTGTCTCTTTACTTGAAGTCTTTATGTTAAATCATCAGTTGTCTCTTTACTTGAAGTATTTATGCATACATAATCAGTTGTCTCTTTACTTGAAGTATTTATGTATACATCATCAGTTGTCTCTTAACTTGAAGTTTTTATGTTAAATCATCAGTTGTCTCTTTACTTGAAGTATTTATGCATACATAATCAGTTGTCTCTTTACTTGAAGTATTTATGTATACATCATCAGTTGTCTCTTAACTTGAAGTCTTTATGTAAACATCATCAGTTGTCTCTTTACTTGAAGTCTTTATGTATACATAATCAGTTGTCTCTTTACTTGAAGTCTTTATGTATACATAATCAGTCGTCTTTACTTGAAGTCTTTATGTATACATAATCAGTTGTCTTTACTTGAAGTATTTATGTATACATAATCAGTTGTCTCTTTACTTGAAGTCTTTATGTATACATAATCAGTCGTCTTTAATTGAAGTATTTATGTACACATCTTCAGTTGTCTCTTTACTTGAAGTCTTTATGTTAAATCATCAGTTGTCTCTTTACTGGAAGTATTTATGTATACATAATCAGTCGTCTTTACTTGAAGTATTTATGTATACATCATCAGTTGTCTCCTAACTTGAAGTATTGATGTATACATCATCAGTTGTCTCTTTACTTGAAGTCTTTATGTATACATCATCAGTTGTCTCTTTACTTGAAGTATTTATGTATACATCATCAGTTGTCTCTTAACTTGAAGTCTTTATGTAAACATCATCAGTTGTCTCTTTACTTGAAGTCTTTATGTATACATCATCAGTTGTCTCTTTACTTGAAGTCTTTATGTATACATCATTAGTTGTCTCTTTACTTGAAGTCTTTATGTATACATCATCAGTTGTCTCTTTACTTGAAGTCTTTATGTATACATCATCAGTTGTCTCTTAACTTGAAGTCTTTATGTATACATCATCAGTTGTCTCTTTACTTGAAGTCTTTATGTATACGTCATCAGTTGTCTCTTTACTTGGAGTCTTTATGTATACGTCATCAGTTGTCTCTTTACTTGAAGTCTTTATGTATACATCATCAGTTGTCTCTTTACTTGAAGTCTTTATGTATACATCATCAGTTGTCTTTACTTGAAGTTATGTATACATCACCAGTGGTCTTTACTTGAAGTGCTCATGTATACATCATCAGTTGTCTTTTTCATTAAACTCAATGTAGCATGTAACTATTATTTTCTATTTTCAGACATTTGGACCAATGACATCTGGAGGATTTCATCTTATAAGACAAACATTGTTAAATTTCTTCCAGGACATGCATATCAGGGTAAGTATACTACCATTCTACCAGGCTATCTTCTTTTAAACTCTTATGGCCTAGTTACACTTGTGCTTCAAAAACAGGAATTTTATATCTCAAAATAGGGCCAAAATTAGGCCTTTTTAGGAAAGAAATGACAAAAATTATACAATTAATAGCTGAATAATTTGAGCCAAAAAAGTCTAAATTGTTATAACAGTTATTTAATGTCTGCTTCCTGTTTTTTTTCAATGAAGATAAATACATTTTGCATACACAAAACTTTAAACTTGTAGTTCATTAAAATATCTTTATAATATGAATACTTTGTTAACAATCCCTGGTGCATGTAAATCTGATGAAATATTCAAACTTATTCAATCTAGAGCTGTCATTGGTTCCAATGATATTGCTGTATCGCTGATATTCATTTTCCGATCAATAATCAATTTGCATTTTGAAATATTGATAATAAAGCCTATATAGGTGAATATATAAAAGTCACTATTAAATGACAAATTTGTGAGACAAACCTTCTGTCGTAAGTGGAAACAGGTGTGCTGTATTAATATGAACTGATATGTTGAAAACATTTAAGGTACCACCATTTAGGCATTTAGGAAATACCTCTAGTTCACAGAAGGTATAACATTCATGACAAATATTCATGAGTTTATGACAACATAAAAGGTCTGCATAGTACCACAGTGAAGGAATCGGTATATGTTGGTGTATTGTCAATATTTATTGCTTGATATATCAATATTGTCGATTTCTTTTCGAGCCTAATCAATGACAGCTCTAAATCAATCTAGACTTTATTGTGATAAAATTAGTAAAAACTGCTAGCTACTTGTTTTTGTTAATTATTAATTTAGATGAGTTATGTTAATTTATGGTAATTTTAACATATCTTTTAACATATGCATAATAAAGAAAAATTTTGTTAACTAGACTGCCTCAGTTTTTGCAAAATCATATGCTTTGGCAGTTTTTAAGTTCCAAACACAGTATAACCTCTGCAGAGGGGCCCTCTACTGAACAAATCCTTTGCACAACAACATCTTTTGATATTTCCATTAGGCGTAAGTGTAATTGAATTTAGCAGCATTCTTTGAACAGCATCACGCTTTTTAAAGTCCCTCTGCACTGGACTTTATTTGAGAAAAATAGGTGACCTTATTTTGCCAGTCGTAATAGCTGAACTTTAATGTATAGTTTTTTTTTCATTTTTTACTCGAAGATTCAAATTTATTTTTATAGTTTGTCCTATTGAACTAAGAGTCTTAATTTATATTGAGTTTATTTCTGGGTATATAATTGTATAGATTTAGGTCACATAGATGTTATTTTGAAATGTTCTAGATTTTTCATTTCACTCTGCTGGGGATAAAAACTCTATAAATGTATTTGTATGAAGTTATTTATGTATTCACTTAATAATTCTATTTAATTGATAAGAGTCAAAAGTAATCTTCAATAATCTAAATATTATTTTTATTTTTACTCCCACTCAACTACTGTTGTCACGTAAATACATTACAATGGGTCAGGGCAAAACGAGTCTAACTACATGTAAAAATAGAAAGATGTAGACTAGTTTTACGCTGACCCACTTAGTTTACAGACTGGTACCTCAAAGTCATTAACCTATAAAGTTGTTCACACATTATTTTCTTTATACAAGATGGTTGAGTTGAAATAGATTGTACTATTGATAATTTTCTGATGGAAGTATTGTCCTCTAGGTCATTATAATTTAGGCTTCAAATAAAAAAAAATGTTTGCCTTTTACCTACATTGTACTTTTAGAATTGGGTTGATAAGTATGAAAATTAAGTTTATTTAGTATTTATTGTACATTATGATATTGAGGGTTGCCCGCAAGACTGAAGTAAGTGCTTTCAGTAAAAGAGCAAGTTACTCCAGTCTTGCGACAACCCTCAATATATTAAATGTTTAAGAGAATGGAAAAATGCTTATTCTTAAGTTATTTTAGCTTGACTATTAAAAGAATAGTTGGCCTATCATACTAATTTTGTGGGTCATAGCACCTCTCAGTGGATATTTATGATGATCATTATGTTTTTAAATCTTTGAAACCACTGAAGGTATTCACTTGAGACTTTTTGCAATATGCATGTTAATTGGATTACCATTAAAGATCAAATACCAAGTCCCATAGCTGTGGCATGAATTGGGACTGAATAAAAACATGGGGTACATGTTCAAATCCCAACCAGTGCAGTTATACCCTTCCATTAGAATTTGACAATGATGCCAATTTTACACCTTTATTTAGTTATGCAAATTGAGAAGTTACCTTGTAGAAGGGTAGGTAATTACTACTTATAGACAAGGATCCAGAAAAGCTAGGTTAGCTGAGCTGGCCACCATAACGTAACCTAAAATTGTGTTGACATGCTGTTAAACCCAGTATATCAAAATATCCTCTCTTGATTTGAACGTCATTATTTTAGTGCATGGCCTTCAATCCTTACATCATGTGAGCTGTACAGTCACTTTGATAGAAATAATTATAAACTATTTCAAAATGTATAGTTGTTTGGAAATGAGCTTCATTTATAATTCATTAAAAACTGACTTATGGCTTTTTATCGTGACTAAAAATTGAGTAGGTGTTTTAATACAAAGTTCAGTGATGTATTCTTTTACTTTGAAGCTGTAATCAATTGCAAGCTTAAGTTGTTTTTTTATGTTTTTTTCACATAAGTCCACTTAGATAATATTTGTATCATGCTGTGAACTCGTGCACGATTTTTAAGCAGTTTGTTTTAGAATTAATCTTTTCAAGTTAAGAAAACCTAGATTTAAATTAGGTCATTGCGTGGGATGAAATCTCCCCAGCAGCTTGAAACGTAACCAAATAAATGTCTGTCTAGGTCAGGGCAACCTCAATGAGGAGTAAAATATGTCGAATATTTGTAAAAGATTTTTAAAAGATTTTTACAGATATATATGATTATATATTGTTTGAATAGATTAACAATATGTAATGCAATCATCTTGTCAAATCACATAATTTATCGAACGTCTTGTGACAGTTACATATAGATAAACTTTTCTATGACGTCAAACTTTAAACACGTAATAAGAGTTTGATATACGAGTAGACGCCTTGACGGTTTGTTAAGTTATTGAATATAGAGAGATATTTGCATAATTTGTCAATATAGTATAAAATTTACCTTTATTAAATTACTGCTTCATGTGGGGTTGGTCTATTTATGGATTTTTATTGCCTTGTTGTTCCAGTCTTTCAATGACTCACTCAGTTTTTTTGCTGAATTATGAAATATGCTCTCTTATCATACGAGAGCTTACAAAAGATAAATATTTTCAAATTTGGAAATGTTTTTAAAAGTACTTCTTACCTCTTTAAATAGAACACTACATGTTTTGTATAAACATGAGCAAACTTTTTTGCAGACGTCAACAAAAGTACTTCTCTTGACTTTATATACAAATCAAATATTAGGGCTGTTGAGAGTATGGCGATCCCGACAAGAAAATCGAGTACAAATATTCGGCCCTTCCGAAATGGTCGGATCGCGATCTTTTTTTCAAACAATAAAAGAAACTTTTCAGCTTAATTACCACTGGAAATTAGTGCACTTTGTCCACTGCGATTATTTCGAAAATTGCCTACATTTTTGGCACACCTGAAAATCCTCTTCTGATCTCTTACATGACTTTTCATGTGATAAAAGCTTCTGTAGTTCTTCAGTTATTTTTGTTATATTTTGTGAGTTACGTAAATAAATTGGAAATTCATAGTTCAGTGAAATCAGATCCTCATGGAAAACAGATGCGTCGGGGATATGTGTGCTGTATATATGAATTCCAGTATGCTTTTTCATCAACTAGTGATTCGTGGTTCTATTCGTGAATCGTTAGGCATGAATCGTGGTTCGGATCGGATCGCCACTTGCTTAACGATTCACAGCCCTATCAAATATATATATTAGTTTATAAAGTCGAGAGAAGTTCTTTTGTTAATGTATGCAAAGATAGTTTGTTAATGTTCATACCAAACAAAACATGTAATATTCTATAATACATGTATATAGTTTCAATAGATCATTATTGTTAAGTAGGAGCAGTGGTCCAGTGGTAGGACACACGCTTAGGGATCGAGAGGTCCCGAGTTCGATCCCCACTAGGGGGACTGCTAATTTCCTTGAGCAAGAAATTAACTTACAATTGTTCCACTCCACCCAGGTGTAAATGGGTACTGTGAGGGATCGCCTGCCTGAGGGTGATTTCAGTGATCAGGAGTTATCGTACAAGATTGTTAAGTCGGCTGAACATGTATATGGAAGCAGACTTTAAACCGCACTTTAACTTTTTAACTTTAACTTTTTAAGTATTTAGCACTGGTGAACTATTTTTGCAGGTATCCATATTTCTAAAAGATAAAGTACAGACTAGTAATGGTAGATTTGTATTGTCACAGACTGGTTCACTACCATGGGGAACACAACCTCCTGGTACCATCAAGTAGGTAGAAATATGTAGTAAAATAGTAGTGGATAATCTTGTATAGCTAAGTAGAGACAATATACATGAACATTTAGACTGGTTTTCATGGAGTCTCAGTCTCATATGTGTAGAGTTTTAACAGCAACCTTTGAAATAGTAATGTTGCCTGCCTGCCTGGCTGGCCCAGTCGGTAGTGCACAAGTCTACTGACTTGTCATGGTTACGATATAGGACCTATACAGTGTGTTGCTGCAGTAATAATAATAATAATAATATAAACTTTATTTATTGAGGCTACACATTTGGATAAATCCAATTTTCCATGTGGACCTCTTAAAATTGAGTTGGTGTTTTGCAGTGTTAACCCTCTCACAACAAAAGATTTTTTCACTCTAATATTACAATTAGTTTTAATCAAAGAGACTTCATATCTTATTTTGGATAAGAAACTGTTTTCCTTTGCAGTAAAACTATTATGTACATTTCATTAGGACCTCTTTCACCTGTATCTTCACTTCCTTGTGTTTGTGTTGTAAGACATTTGAAAAGAAGGAACTTTATGCAAAGCATCTTCTACACACCAATGTTCTTGTATTAAGTTCCTTACATCAAATGGCTAAACGTTATATAAAGAATATAACAAATGTTCATTTTCAGACATTTTGATGACAAAGGTCGTGAAAGTAAAACCCTTAATTTTCCACCAGGAGGTAATTATCAAGTCCCTAAGAAACAAGGATCTATTGATATGAAAGGAGACAGAGTCACAAAATTGGGTACCAACATGTAAGCATTAGTTTCAATATAGTTTTTTGTATCTTCATAACTTTAATTAAACTTATTAAAGTGCATGTTTGCTTTACTGTACATGTATATCAATAGTTTTGTTGAACAAGCAACAAGCTGTTGCAATCTACTGAGTAGATATAATACTAGTACTGGATTGCATGGCAGCCGCGGCCGTGGCATAGTGGTTAGCATGTCTGACTTCAAATCCGGAGATCATGGGTTCGAGCACAGTCACAGTAGGTCATACCCTATAAATGAGCCTCTTGGTAGGGTAAGTAAGTACTGGTGATAGAAAAGTGTCCAGAAAACCTATTGAAGGAAGAGCTTGCCGTCCTATATATGACCTAAATTGTGTTGACACGGCATTTAAACCAGGAAAAAAAAGTATTCGACTGCATGTCTTTTTAAGGGATTTGTGATACTGTCAGGATACAGTAGTTGTGATATGATATACATGTACTTTCACAAAAGTCAAAATCATGTGAGAAGTTTGTGATCATTGACTTTATGATCATTTTGTATATATTAGATTCATCCATTGTTGACAAATTGCAATTTTCTACTCTGATATATAGAATTTTGGACTATCATTCTATGATTTATATGTATTCTTTTTCATGTACTTAGTAATTTTTATACGCCCGTTTTGAAAAAACGGTCGTATTATGTTATGCTGTTGTCCGTCTGTCCGTCTGTCCGTCTGTCCGTCTGTCCGTCTGTCCGTCTGTCTGTCTGTCCGTCTGTCCGTCTGTCCGTCTGTCCGTCCGTGGACAATTGCTTGTCCGGATGATAACTCAAGAAAGGATGAACCTAGGTTCCTCAAATTTTATGTGTTGATAGCCCTTGGGTGGAGGAGGTTCCCTATTGATTTTGAGACCCCAGGGTTAAAGGTCAAGGTCACTGGGACTTAAAATAGGTAAAACTTGTCCGGACAATATCTGAACCACCAATGTACCTAAGTTCACCAAATTTAATGTAAGAGAAGCCCATGTGTCAAAGATGTTCCCTATCGGTTTTGGGGCCCCTGCGTCAAAGGTCAAGGTCACAGTGGCATCATATGGGAAAAAAACTTGTCCTGACAATAACTTAACAACCAATCTACCTAGGATCACCAAATTTTATGTTAGAGAAGCCCATGTGTCAAGGATGTTCCCAATCGGTTTTGGGGCCCCTGGGTCAAAGGTCAAGGTCACAGGGACATCAAATTGAAAATCCTTGTCCGGACCATAACTCAACAACGCCTGTACCTAGGTTCACCAAATTTTATGTAAGAGTAGCCCATGTGTCAAAGATGCGCCCTATAGGTTTATGGGGCCCCAGGTTCAAAGGTCAAGGTCACAGGGGCATTATATGGAAAAACTTTGTCCGGACAATAAATGAAACACCAATGTACCTAGGTTCACCAAATTTCATGTGAGAGTAGCCCATGTGTCAAGGATATGCACTATTGATTTTGGGGCCCCTGGGTCAAAGGTCAAGGTCACAGTGGCATCAAATTGAAAAACATTGTCCGGGTAATAACTCACTAATGACTGTACCTAGGTTCACCAAATTTCATGTGAGAGTAGCCCATGTGTCAAGGATGTACCTTATCAGTTTTGGGAAAACAGGGTTAAGTTTAAATCTTAAACCAGAAGATATCAAATTACCAAGCTGTGACTTCAAATGTTCTATCAATATGTTTATAAAGTCAAAACGGCAAACAATGAAACACTTGTCCAGACAATAACTGAACCACCAATGTACCTAGGTTCTCCAAATTTTATGTGAGGGTAGCCCTTGGGTAAAGGTTATGCCCTATTGGTTTTGGGGTTCCTGGGTCAAAGGTCAAGGTCACAGAGGCATCATATTGAAAATCCTTGTTTGGACAATAACTCATCAACTACTGTACCTAGATTCACAAAATTTTATGTGAAGGTAGCCCTTGTGTCAAGGATGTTCCCAATAGGATTTTGGGCCCCAGACCCAAAGGTCAAGGTCACAGAGGGATCATATGGAAAAACCTTGTCCAGACAATAACTGAACAACCAATGTACCTAGGTTCACTAAATTTGGCGTGAAAGTAGCCCATGTGTCAAGGTTATGCCCTATTGGTTTTGGGGCACCTTGGTCGAAGGTCAAGGTCACAGGGGCATCATATTGAAAAACATTGTCTGGATAATTACTCAACAATGATTGAACCAAAGTTCACCAAATTTCATGTGAGAGTAGCCCATGTGTCAAGGATGTACCTTATCAGTTTTGGGAAAACAGGGTTAAGTTTAAATCTTAAACCAGAAGATATCAAATTACCAAGCTGTGACTTCAAATGTTCTATCAATATGTTTATAAAGTCAAAACGGCAAACAATGAAACAATTGTCCAGACAATAACTGAACCACCAATGTACCTTGGTTCTCCAAATTTTATGTGAGGGTAGCCCTTCGGTAAAGGTTATGCCCTATTGGTTTTGGGGCTCCTGGGTCAAAGGTCAAGGTCACAGGGGCATCATATTGGAAATCCTTGTTTGGGCAATAACTCATCAACTACTGTACCTAGATTCACAAAATTTTATGTGAAGGTAGCCCTTTTTTCAAGGATATTCCCAATAGGTTTTTAGGCCCCAGACCCAAAGGTCAAGGTCACGGAGGCATCATATGGAAAAACCTTGTCCAGACAATAACTGAACAACCAATGTACCTAGGTTCACTAAATTTTATATGAAAGTAGCCCATGTGTCAAGGTTATGCCCTATTGGTTTTGGGGCGCCTTTGTCAAAGGTCAAGGTCACAGGGGCATCACATTGAAAAACATTGTCTGGGTAATTACTCAACAATGACTGTACCTAAGTTCACCTAATTTCATGTGACAGTAGACCATGTGTCAAAGATTTGCCTTATCAGTTTTGGGGAAACAGGGTCAAGTATAAACCTTCAACCAGAAGATATCAAATTACCAAGCAGTGACTTCATATGTTCTATCAATATGTTTATAAAGTCAAAATGGCAAACAATGAAACTTTTGTCCAGGCAATAACTGAACCACCAATTTACCTAGGTTCATTAAAGTCTATGTGAGGGTAGCCCTTGTGTCAAGGATATGCCCTTTTGGTTTTGGGGCTCCTGGGTCAAAGGTCAAGGTCACAGAGGCATCATATTGAAAAACCTTCTTTGGACAATAACTCAACAAGGACTGTACCTAGGTTCATAAAATTTTATGTGAATGTAGCCCTTGTGTTAAGGATGTTCCCAATAGGTTTTGGGGCCCCAGACCCAAAGGTCAAGGTCACAGAGGCATCATATGGATAAACCTTGTCCAGACAATAACTGAACAACCAATGTACCTAGGTTCACTAAATTTTTTTAGGAGAGTAGCCCATGTGTCATGGTTATGTCCTATTGGTTTTAGGGCCCCTGGATGAAAGGTCAAGGTCACAGGGGCATCATATTGAAAAACATTGTATGTGTAGTAAATCAACAATGACTGCACTTAAGTTCACCAAATTTCATGTGAGAGTAGCCCATGTGTCAAGGATGTTCCCTATTGATTTTGCGGCCCCTGGGTCAAGTTTAAACCATCATCCAGAAGATATCAAATTACCAAGCAGAGACTTCAAATGTTCAATCAATATGTTAACAAAGTCAAAATGGCAGACCATGGAAATAATGCTATATTTAATAAGTAAAATGAATTTAGTTCACCAAATTTTATGTGAGGGTAGCCCATGTGTTAAGGATGTTCCCAATTGGTTTTGGGTCAAAACTGGGTCAAAGATCTAGGTCACATGGGCATCATATGGACAATCCTTGTTCGGACAATAACTAAACAATGATTGTACCTAGGTTAACCAAATTTTATGTGGATCAGCCCATTTGTCAAGATGTAATGTGTTGATAGCTCTTTGGTATTTGATGTTCTCTTTTGATTTGGAAACCCCAGGGACAAAAGTCAAGGTCACAGGGACTTAATTCATATTGAAACATTTTCCGGACAGTAACTCAATAATAATTGTACCTACATTGTAGGTTTTCCAAATCTTATTTAAGGGTAGCCTTAATGTCTAGCATATGCCCCTTTGGTTTTAGGTCCCTGTGTTAAAGGTTAAAGTCAAAAGAAAAATCATGAGGAAAAACGTTGTCCAACAACCAACTTTACCTAAGATCACCAAATTTTATGTATCAATACTCTTTGGGTCAAGGGCGAGAACTTTTGGTTCTGAGGCCCCAGGGTCAAGGTCACTGGAAGTTTGTATGGGAAAACTTTGTGTCGGTGATAAATCAACCATGGCTGTACCTAGGTTCTCAAAATCTTTGCTTTGGATAGCCCTCCTGTTAAGAATGGGACCTATTCTGAGATCCTGGGGTCATTGGTCAAGGTCACAGGGACTTTATATGAGATAGAACACAGCATGGACTGCACACGGGCGTATAATGCCCCGCCCAGCGGAGCTCTTGTTGTAATATAATATAGTCATGGTCTAATGATGGAAAATATTGATGCAATTAAGTGATGTACATGTGGTTAGTTGGTCGTAGAGACTATATATTTAAACAGTTAAATCTCCATTTTGCCAATGTCTGCTTTATATTGTCCATTTCACCAAATATTCTTCATTGCATGATTTAGCCATGCTGTTCCACAATGCAACAAGTGGTAAGCACAGAAACCAGAAGCTTTTGAACATTTGATTAGAAAAACTGAGATTGTGTTACCTCCCCTTTAGTATATTTATTGAAGGACCAAAGGGAGGTAACTAAAATACTAAAACATAGACACTCATTTCAGTTTGGACAGTATACAGAAATTAATATACCAAAACTCACACGATAACATAAGCCTTTACCATATAATAAATATTTGATGTTAGGCCACAACAAATTGATCATTTGTTTTATGGATTCGCTCGCACCTAAATTGTGACGGTTTTTACAAAAAAAATATTTTTATTTCCTCGCTCGCTCATAAAAATTTGGTCAAACCACTATAAAAAGCAAGCGAACAAAGACTTTTGTATTTATTTTTCTTCACTCGCTTGCCCCATTTTTTTTTTCAGAAAAATCCGTAGAACATAATTATGATCAACTTGTTGTGGCCTTAATAATCCATGCTTGTTGTCAAACATTTGTTTTTGACAATTGATTGTCCTTAGTGTTTTAATACTATGAGTTCTTCTTATATTAATTTTGGCAAATTGACATTGAAAAGTAAGGGTAAAATCCGAGTAATCCAATTTCGACCTACCTATTTGAAGAGTATACTAGGGGAAATAACTGACCAAGGTCTCTTATTCTATAGGTTCTACTTATATTTATTTTAGGTATTCAGTAGCGAGACCAGTAGAAACCCAAGCATTAGACAAACCTAAAACAACACCTATGTCAGATATTGTATGTAATATTTTATATATTTTCACTTTTACCTTTAGTCCCAGATTCTGCATAAAACTCTGACTTTTAATAGGTTTAACTGTGGTTTGAAGTCTACTTCCATATACATGTTCAGCTGATTTTGCAGTTATATATATAGTCCGACAAAATTAACCTGAGCTTGACCTTTATGCTAGAATATATTACACTCAGTATTTATTTTCTAATTTTGTCTTCGGTTGTAAATCCTCTTTTATCTTAAGCTTTCGGCAAAATACATGCATTGAACAATTGATTTTGTTTTCATATGGAAAAACACTTTGAAACAGTGCCACAATATTGCGGACTTATGTGTTTCTCCAAGAACCAATGTGTCCAAAATTTAAAGAACAATAACATGCCATTTTACAAAATTGATTTTACAAAATTGATTTATAGTCACATGACTGTTATATACCCTGACCGCCGTTATATGACCTATAAAATGTGTTGCTACGGCGTTAAACCCAACAAACAAACAAACAAACAAACATTTTGATTATTAGGTTATAATTGATATATTATCTATTTATTTTACAGGAAAACCAAGCACCAGATCCCTTGGCTAAAGCACAACTTGATTTATTATCCCATTTAATAGGAAATACAACAACTACAGAAAAACAAGGATTTAGATTAAATTTATTTAGTTCTGATAAAGAAGAAGAGTAAGAAAATTTAATATATCAGGGGTGTGGAATTGCTATAGTCAACTACCTCTTATGCTTCGTCACTAACAATGCTCAGTCACCCAATCTAAATTTTAGTAAATAAGAATGGAAACATCGTGACTTGTGTCTATTTTTAGGGCTATCTGTCAAACGCTTGAGGAAAACCCAAATTCATGATCATCTTAAGGCTTGACTGTTATTGCAGACGAAAAATGTGGATAGCAGCTGCTGTTATTGCTAGAAAATCGTGTTTGAACAGCTCCATCTCATTCACTAATTATTAGTAAAATAATTCAAGAAATATGATGCTACTTAACATGAATCTTCTAAATGGAATTCTGTCTAGTATAATATTTACATATTTCTTTTTCTAGGCAAGCATCAACTGGTGTATTATATAAACCTGTCGAAACCAAAGAATCCCAAGTTGTTAAAATTGATGCTTCTAAGGTAAATATTGATACATTTAATTTATGGTTTATTTGTTAAAATGGTGTACTATGTAGAATACAAAAAATGGAAACCACAGCTTTTTGGTTGTGGTAAATTTTATTCAACTGTCAGTGTTGCATACATTAACCCCACTGATTTAAATACTCCACCATTATTGATAGTAAGCATACAGAAATACTGTTGTGAGTATTTAAAACAACAGGGTTAATATATGCACCAATGGTAGTGGAATAAACTTGATCAATATAAACAATAACTTACATGTATACCCATCCTGCTTACAGGCTCTGCAAAGTTTATTAATTGTTAAATGTTATTTTATGAAATTTAACTTCAGTTATGTGACTTAAGTCTAACCCACATGGAGGGCTGGGGGCTCGTATTATCAAGCGTCTTACGATCTATTTACGTTGTAAGACCTTCTATATTGTATTGTTAAATTATCGTATGCTGCCCTGGTTTATTGTATTGTTTATATAAACAATAATTTGTTAATGTAACCTAAATGTGTTGATACTAGCTTAAGAATTGTCTGTGTTTGAAATTCAACAACGACCACAAGACTTTACAAATTTCAAGTGTGTATCCTACCATTAAACTACTACTCCATGTGACTGTCAATTAACTATAACATGATGGTAAAACCTGGTCATGTATGGTTGATTAAATACTTTTGTGCAGTTTTTGGGGCATCTTTTTTTAAGAAAATAAGAGTTTATGCTATCACTGATGTAACTATTGTGTATCGGAGTTATTTCCCTTGAAAAAGTAAGTCCTGACTTTAAAGAACTCTTGAATATGGGTAAAGGCTTGTACTCACTTGCCTTCAAGCTATTTTTTGACCACGAGGTAGAGTGTCTGGTTGCGACTCGAGAGGTCGTGGGTTTGATTATCAGTTCGGACCATGGATTTTTATGTGTTACAAAAACGCTGAAAGAGTCGAACACTCTGTCCTTAAATTGGTCTTTTTATGTACTGTGTACATGTACAAAATAATCTGTATAGAAAAAAATAATTTGCAGTCTATATTCAATAAATATATATTTTTGTGAGAAACAGCTTTTCGCGGGTTTAGCACAAGATGGTCGTAACTCACTCTTTTCTTATATTGAGTTACAAACATTTTGCACTAAACCCTTGTTTTGTTTGCTTATTCTCTATGTCAATGTTTTTCTTTTGTCTCATCTTATTAAATATGTGAATTTTTGTCTCTTGTATTTTTTGTGTCACCATTTCTTGGCTCTTTGGTGAGTTTCATGTTAAATTAAGATGTGCTAAGTCACAGTGTGTCTGATACCACTATTCACAAGATTAGTCTCCCCTCATTTATCTATGCACTTCATTTTATCATTTACTACATTGCCTTTCTTACTGTACATTATCTCTCTCTTGTAACTAGAATTTTTTAGGAATTTATAATTTTACCAGCAAAGTTGAGAGAATTTATGATTTTATGTCACTGCAAAACATGGGGGACAGAAGGACCAATTCTATAAAAAGTAGAAGGTCCGCCTAGATCTGCATGTTAATAGGACTGACTGTCCGGCAAAAGAATTGATCTCATCTGCACAGTTTTGAATTCATCAACATAATTTTATGTAAAATGTGTCTGGTCTTGTAAGACTAGGTTTGGTCCTGCAATAAACTGTCAAGCTTTGCGGTGACGGAGCATGTAAAATTGGTATTGTAGTAATTTTTTGTCATATGGAAGATCTTATGCAGCATCAGAGGCAATGTAGGATATCCAAAAATGATTAAATGTCGGAAGTGATAGTTGAAATGATGAAATACTGATTAAAATGAAATGCTGATTAAAATGAAATGCTGATTAAAATGAAATATTGATTAAAATGAAATTCTGCTTAAAAAGAATGGCTGATTAAAATGAAAAATGAAATGCTGATTAAAATGAAATGCTGATTAAAATGAAATACTGATTAAAATGAAATATTGATTAAAATGAAATTCTGCTTAAAAAGAATGGCTGATTAAAATGAAAAATGAAATGCTGAATAAAATGAAAAATGAAGTACTGATTAAAATGAAATACTGATTAAAATGAAATACTGATTAAAATGAAATGCTGATTAAAATGAAAAATGAAGTGCTGATTAAAATGAAATGCTGATTAGAAGAACAAAATGCTGATTAAATGGTTATAACTATAGAATGATGATTAATTGTATCATTTAATTGTAATTGTTTAGTATCTTAAATTTATGTATCAATATTATAGAGATATGTTTTTTTGGGGTACTGAAGTATATTCTGACAAGATAGTTGAATTGATAATTATTTAATTATAACATTCTTTTTAGTTCTGTTGATGATTTCAGTTTGTTGTTAACAATGAATCACATAAATTGTACATGTATAAATAACTGCACTAAACACTATATATCTATGTATATCCTCACTACTTATACTGTCCTGTATAAGAACATGGAAAAATGATAATATATGATGCAAGTATTCAATGTTGTTAAAGAATGGCATGTTCTTATTCAATCTCACAATGTGTGCTATATATATAATGATTATACTTTTTAGCTCGACTTTACGAAGTAATGTAGAGCTCTCCTACTCGCCCCGGCGTCGGCGTCCGCGTCCGCGTCCACACTTCTGATTAAAGTTTTTGTGCAGTAAAATACTTTCTTCTATATCTTTGTTATTTCTTAAGATATTAACTTCAAACTTTAAATATATGTTCCTTACTATCAACCACATCTCATGTGACAAGGTCCATAACTCCAAACACATTTTTTCAAGAATTATCTCCCCTTGAACTGATTGAAGTTTTTGTGCACAGATTAAAGTTTTTGTGCAGTAAAATACTTTCTTCTGTATCTTTGTTATTTCTTAAGATATTAACTTCAAACTTTAAATATATGTTCCTTTCTATCAACCACATCTCATGTGACATGGTCCATAACTCCGAATGCATTTTTTTCAGAATTATCTCCCCTTGAACTTAGAGTTTTCTTTAAAAAATGTTTGTTTTTACTGCAACTGTTTTATTTCTTTAGGTATTGATTTCAAACTTTAAATATATGTTCCTTATTATCAACCACATCTCATGTGACAAGGTTCATAACTCTGTATACATTATTTTCAAAGTTATCCCCCTTGAACTTATAGTTTTCTTTAATAAATATTTGTTTTTACTGCAAGTGTTTTATTTCTTTAGGTATTGACTTTAAATATATGTTCCTTATTATCAACCACATCTCATGTGACAAGGTTCATAACTCCAAATATATTTTTTTTCAGAATTATCTCCCCTTGAAATTAGAGTTTTCTGTAAAAAATGTTAGTTTTTACTGCAACTGTTTTATTTCTTCAGGTATTGACTTCAAACTTTAGATATATGTTCCTTATTATCAACCACATCTCATGTGACAGGATTCATAACTCCTTATACATTTTTTCAGAGTTATCCCCCTTGAACTTATAGTTTTCTATTTATTTCTTTTTTTTTTCTTTGAATTTGTTAAGGTTATATTTTCAAATTTTAAAATATGTATGTTCCTTATCATCAACCACATCTCCTGTGACAAACACTTACTAAGTTGAGCATGCTGTCTCCTCTGACAGCTCTTGTTAAACATATTCTGATCAAGGACCCAATAGGGTCCTTGTTCTGATGTAGTAAGTAAAAAAAAAAATATTCATAGCAATAAGTTTTTTTACAATGAATGCGAAAATGAAATGACACACTCTGGAGTCCATATGGAGCAGACGGATTCTCAATTTCTTTTGAGAAATTATTAATTTATGATATATAAGCCTTATTATAAGGTGAAGCAATCAAGTTTTTTTCCTGCTTAACATTGAAATGTGTTATGATGTATATTTATTAATATCCTCCTGACGTCAAATAGAGGTCATGTTCAGATGACCTTTATGTTGACCAATCAATGCATAGCTTATATCAAGACAAACACATTAATAGTATCATATTTTTGTAATTTTTATATTTAGATAGTTTTGCTTGTTACTTTTCCTTGTTTAATGATGTATGTTATTCAGGGGCTGTGATTGGAAGATTCTCTGTGAATTGTGTCACATTCTATACTTAGATTTTTTTAAATTGGGTTTAACGCCCTGTCCGCATGGTTTTTGGTCATTTTATGGCATCCAGTGCACCTAACCATGCTTTCCTGGACCCTTGTCTATACTTTCCCTTCAACAAGGCCGGAAACTTCTCCATATACCTTATTAATGGAGGAAAATTGACATTATTGTCAAGTTTTTATGTAAGTGTTTAACCCCCCCAGGTGGGATTCGAAGCCATAACCCCTTCGGGACACGAGATTCCAAATCCTGGCGGGCTACCCATTGTGCTATTGACCTAGGTTTCTATACTTAGAGGATGTTTAAGCTCAATAATTGTCTCATGAATATTAATGATTGCAAAGGTCAGCTAAATGTCACCTGTATTGCGAGCTTTTCAGATGTAAAATAAACAACTGTGCGAGTGGAAAATTTTAGATCAGGTTTTATTGAGATTGGAAAATTTTAGATCAGGTTTTATTGAGATTGGAAAATTTTAGATCAGGTTTTATTGAGATTGGAAAATTTTAGATCAGGTTTTATTGAGATTGGAAAATTTTAGATCAGGTTTTATTGAGATTGGAAAATTTTAGATCAGGTTTTAATGAGATTGTATATTTTCTATATTACAGAAACAAAAGAATAAAGAATTAGAAGCTATAATGGGAGAATTAAATGTACAAGATGCTGGTGCTAGTGGTGGAAGTGGGGATGATTTATTAGATTTGATGGACAGTGCTAGTTAGGACATAGTGAAGGGACATTGTGTTAGTTAGAAAATACTGTATGAACATTGTACTAGTTAGGCTGTTGTTTGAGATTTTCATCCAGAAATTCCATCATACACATTCCAGATTTTGTTTTCACATTTTAAAAATATTTCTTAAACATGTTTAAGTAGCATATATTTTGTAATTAATGCAGAGTGGCAAACTTTTTATGCCTCTATGGGTACTATTAAGGACCTTTTAATATTGCTCAAAATTAGAAAAGTTTAAAGTTGTATTTCTTCTGAAATCAAATAAGATTTTCGTGTTTATTATCTCCTATACATGTTTATATTTGAACAGAATGAAAATTGTTTCACTGATTTAAATGTGTTACAAATTACAATGATATGTAAATTTTTGAAGAAGTTAATTTTAGAAAAAAAACAACATATGAAAAGGAGTTATTTCACTAGTTATTCATTGTGTTTGTTTTATATCTTTCATTAATGATTTTCAGATATCATATTTTAGTCACTTTAATCAAAACTGATTGTCCAGATGTTGACAGTACACCTTATTTTTTCAATAATTTCATTCATTTAAGTATTAATAAGGAATCAACTCTTTCTTGTTTAAATATTTTTATTGTATTATTAAATTATTGACTCACTCAGATGTAAAAACAATGTATTATATAGCTTGGAGAACAACTGAGTAAAGATGACGTCATCAGATTTCGTCATCAGCACGTAACTTACATGACATCCAATTAGTGGACTACTCCAACTTGATTATACAGGGCTTGACATTAGTTAGTTTTTAAGGTAGATTGGTTGGACAACCAGCTATATATTGTACTTGCCTAAACCAAATGTTTACCAGCTGTAGCAGGTTGCCTGAACCCTAATATGGCTTCTCAGGGGCAATTAGAAGACCTTTGATATCAAGCCCTGCATATACTAAAGTATTTTATCTGATTTTGTAGATGAGATTTTAAATGTTTTTGCTTATTTTATGAAAATTCAAAGTCAGCATGAATTAAGTCACAAATTGTTTAAGCTGTCACTGTTCATCTTAGGATTATTTCTATTTAGTGACTATCAGGCCTCCTAGTGAAACCTTTAATTTCAGAGCAAACCTTTAAAACCTTTACATTTCCCCAGAAAACCTTTAAAACACCAAAATAGCCTGTTATTCTCACTCAAAACCTTTATATTTGCTCTGACTGGTTGCCGTGCTAGCTTAAAGCAAGTAATGGATTTTGTTCTGCATTTTCCCTACACTGTAAAACAGGAGCTATGTATGATATAAATATGCAGAGAAAATAGGTATACACATTAAATAAGGTATGTATTATATTGCATAATTCAAACAGTATATAACATCAAAAAATGACTTTGGTATGACTGGGTTTAATAAAGAAATGAGAACTTTGACGAAAATAGCCTTTACTTACTCTTTATTTTTTCATATTTTACACTAAAAGGCCTTTATTTTCATACATTGGAGCCTTTATAAAAACCTTTATTTTTGTTTTGGCCTGCTAGGAGGCCTGGACTATGTTCTTGTGGTGCAATTTGTAGAATAGTTTAACTTTAAACATGTTCATAAATCAGTCTGAATCCTTTTTTATTTACTTTAATTATAGTGTAAGACACTACAATATTCCATGTAGTCTAATATTGAAGTATTCATATTGTAAAATATAGTGTACTTGTTATTTTATCATTGTTTGTAAGAGATATTGTTTTGTAAAATGTTATTTATTTATTCTGTGATCTGATTACAGCCGTCCTGTTATTTTTTTTGTGTAATTTATAATCCCATTGAACTTTTTTTATTTCCTTTCAATTATCTTTAAATATATTTGATTCTCAGATGACTTGCATTGTCCAAAGGTTGTGTTTACATCAAATGAGCTTTAGAAAATCTAAGTCTGCTTTATATTAATGTTGAATGTGATGACCTAATACTGAAAGCATTTAGAGAGTTCTACCTCTATGTTATAGATACATTTTGGCTTTAAAGAAAATAAGATTCTCAATTAATGCAATTGGCATCCATATTTATTGCTCTTCTCAGTCTATAATATATACATGTGTATATATATCGTTTGACTTGATTTTTTGTTATTTAGTATACAGTTATTGTAAATCATTAGCCATCTGTTTAGTCATGGAAAGCTTTTTTTGAAATCCTTACTTTACACATGTATATCAAAATAATATTTTCTTACTGACAGTCCATTAAGTTTATTTTTAAGTCATCTGAATTTTTAAATATTTAAATACTCATGTCATCTCTTCAAAAAAGCATTGTGCCTTAACAGCCTATTTGCCAGTAAAGAACTGTGCTCAATAGTTTTGATAATTCATTAAGTTATCCTGTTACAGTAAAGGTGATTTTGTAAACTTTAAATGTAAATATTAACAAGTTAAACTCACAGTACTTACCTGCTGAAATAATAGGGAGAAAAACATGCTGGATACTGGGCAGCATATTATCAACATCTTGCGACAACGGAATCATACCTTATAGAAGGATTTACGACTAAATCTAAGACCGTTGCTTATACGGATTCCTGGTTGGTAAAGATTAATAATCATTAAAGATATAGAGGATATTCGCCAATTGCGGTGTAAGATCAATTTATATTTCACCGAGTGAGCTTAGAAAACATATTTTCACGAGTGGCGTTGCCACGAGTGAAAATATCATTTTCTGAGCTCACAAGGTTAAATATAAATCAATCTTACACTGAAATCGGCGAATTTTCTGTTTCTTTCATGCTTAGTTTTGTGTTTAATTTGATGTATTTTACACAAATTATAACATGACGTCATTTCTATCCAAATGTACGTCATTTATCTCCTAATATGACGTCATGAACGATGAAAATATAAGGTTATATTTTCACTACGATGAAAATATAAAATTTATATTTTCACCGTTTATTTTCATCGAATAACGCGACGTTTCACCGTTAAGCATGAAAGAAATGTTGTTATTAGATAGTAAAAAGTCGTTGTGTTCATGAATGTCATCCATTAAATAAAATCCATGTTTGTATTTTCTTTATATTGTCTCAGATATGATAGTTTTCTCTTATTAAAACTAATCAGTAATTATTGTGAAGTAAATAAATGGTAAAAATTACCTGCTGTTACTTTGTGTTATTTTGTATAAGCTTGAAATCAAGGCCAAAACACTTGGCATTATACTGAGCCAATTTGGCCTTGGTTTGAAAACACGCCAAAAAAGCACATTGTTTCCTTGAAACTTGTCTTGGTTGCTTAGTGTTTGGAGACCAGTAGAATTCTATGTTTCTCCATTATTATAAAATCTATTTGCTGCTAGCAACAAGGAATTCTAAGTCTTTGAATAGATGTGATTTTTATAATGTACAAGTAGGCAATGAGTTTTGAAGATGCAAACACTCAATAGAGACACATATTTTTATGACATCAGTTGCATACAACATGGTATAGCCATGTGGTCAGAGTTCAATAGTCGGTAGTGCACAAGTCTACTGACCAAAGGGTCATAGGTTCGATTCCCTGGCAGGGCATACTTTTGTGTCCTGAGCTTGGTCATGAAATAATTTTCAACGGCCTTTCACCCTCCTACCACTGATTCTAAATCATGTAGGGCAGTAATTAGTCACTGACAGAAGTATGCGCCTAGTACTTGGTTAACAGCTAAACCCAGAGATTTAGCCTTTCCAGGAACAGTTAGTAGGTGGACTGACTGCCTTGATATAACCTATACAATGTGTTGCTAAGGCGTTAAACCCAACAAATAAAAGTGCCACTGTTCATTCTAGTATCCTGAGTAATCAAGATTCTCAATCTAATTAAGTTCAAAAATCTTGAAAAGCTTGAGTATGAAAGTGCCCCTTGCTTTCTGTTTTTTTTTAAATATTTATACTGGGTGTAACGCCATGTCAACACAATTTTAGGTTATTTTACTGCGTCCAGCACACTTAACCTCACTTTCCTGGACCCTTGTCTATAACCAGTACTCCCCTTCTCTTCCACAAGGAATCTTGAAAAGCTTGAGTATGAAAGTGCCCCTTGCTTTCTGTTTTTTTTAAAATATTTATACTGGGTGTAACGCCATGTCAACACAATTTTAGGTTATTTTACTGCGTCCAGCACACCTAACCTCACTTTCCTGGACCCTTGTCTATAACCAGTACTCCCCTTCTCTTCCACAAGGAATCTTGAAAAGCTTGAGTATGAAAGTGCCCCTTGCTTTCTGTTTTTTTTAAAATATTTATACTGGGTGTAACGCCATGTCAACACAATTTTAGGTTATTTTACTGCGTCCAGCACACTTAACCTCACTTTCCTGGACCCTTGTCTATAACCAGTACTTCCCTTCTCTTCCACAAGGCCGGAGGACTTCTCCATATACCTTATTAATGGTTATTAATGGTACTAGGTTAAAAATTTGCGTCCAGAAATCTGAGGCTGGTTTAAGGACAGTGAATGGGATGACTGATCACTGCTATACAACTGAAGAACAGTTGAAATGGATGGGAACACCATAAATTAAATTACTACTTTAATCAAGTTTACAGATCTAAGGGAAGTAAATATAGTTAAGTTTTGGATATATGTGTACAGGATTTATTTCCCTTTAATATAGGAAAAAGAAAAAAAATGTTCTGATAGTTCAAATTTTTCTCTAGCCAAATGATTTAAACATGGAAACTGTTAAATAAACTTTTTGAAAGTAAAAAAAACAATAAAATAAAATAAAGCATTTATGTCCATAAATAATGCCCCAAAATTTTTAATTAACCATATAGAATTTTTTTATGAAAGCAGAATCAATTCGGAAAAATATACTACTTATACAACTTCATATTTACTGAGCAAGTTCATTTAGAAATTAATTTGTTGTTCATGTATCGTATTATATACACTGAACAACTTGTTTGCCTTCTTTAAGCTATAGAATTCAGGGGATACCAAAACATTTGGTATTCTAATTTAAATGAAGAATGAAATGAACCGTAAAGATACATGTACTGTATACATACACATACATGTACTCTTAGATTATTATTACAATTTTTAGATTAATAACAAAACATGATTAGATATCTATGTTTTAATTTAATAATAAATAATAAAGATAAACTAGCTTGGACTAGGGTAAAAAAGGTGTATCTAATCTAAAAATAACATGTAATATCAGAAATAAACAGAATTAATCAAAATTCTCCATGGACAAAACTTTCTTTTTGTCTTGAAACCCTTCCATGGCACTATGTATAGCATCAGCAAAGTTCTCAAGTTGAAATATTTCACTAGGAGGAGGAAGAAGTTTACATTCCCTAATCAAGTCACATAGTTCATCAAACATAAGATCTCTTTCTGGACTATTGGCATTCTCAACATTCCATTGAGAATTCCAGTAACCTACAGCACTCACTTCCTTGAATATAAAAACACCAGTAGGTACAATAACAGGCTGACGTGACATTCCACCATAAGTAACCATGACACCCTTGGAACCAATGTGTCTCAATAGTTCAGTAGCACTCTTCCCACCCACACCATTTAATGCCAATTTTGGTCTTCCCTCGGATGATATTAATTCTTTCATTGCTGGAGTACGTACAAACTCTTCAGTGACAACGTGGGTGGCACCAAGTGCTTTAAGCTGACTAACTAATTGATCTAAATTATCTCGGTTCCTCACAATGTTGATAGTTTTTAGGTTCCATGCCTTAGCTATTTGGATAACACTTTGACCGACAGCACTATTTGCAGAGTTTTGAATCACAGTGTCCCCAGGTTTAAGATTCCCAAGGTCTTTCAACATTCTGTATGCTGTACAAGGGTTAACGGCAAGTGTTGCAGCACTCAGTGGAGGTATGTCATTACTTATTTTTTTGAATTTAGCCTCATCTTCAATAGCATGTGTTCTCCATGTACCAAACCCAGCTTGCGAAGGAATAACCCAATCTCCTGGTTTCAGTGAATTTACATTACTACCAACGTCCAGAACCTCACCAACTCCCTCATTACCAACCACGGCTGGAAGTCGTGGTTTAAGATGATAAGTTCCTTCTACCATGTTAATATCAGATGGATTGACAGGAGCCATTAACATTTTTATTAAAACTTGATTAGATGACAGAACTCTGGGTAGATTAGACTGTGTAGCTTTCAGAACCTTGCCAGGGACACCAAATTCATCATGCACCACTGACAACACATTTACGGTACTCATCTGACATTTATGAATTTCATATTGTTTATTAATCGCTTTCAAAGTCACCCGTAGTCTCCTAATACACCTTAAAGCAAGCATGATGACAGAATTATCAACTTCACGTTTGTTGACAAATTGATAGGTAAATGACAGACAGATTCCGACTATAAATGATCGAGGTTATCGAGACGCTTTGGCTAGTATTAAAAATGAGTACATAAAGCGCTTACGTGATACGGGCACCTTGCATAGCAACCTCCGAAAACAGCAATGGCGGATTGAGTTGCTTTTTATTTTTGATTCATTGTTTTTTTGACAAAAATTGTCAAACGGAACTATGTCTAAAGCTGGTAAACGAGGAAAGAGTGCCCAAGGAGCTGGTGGCCCTGCGAAATGGGAACAAGCTTTGCTATCAACGCCTTTTAACGAGGTAGATTAAATTGTTGAAGTTTGTTTCGCGATTGTGAATTCATAATTTCTCTCCACTGTAATCATTGATACAAGTGTTCTTTCTTTCTGTTCGATATATATCTGTCGTCATACACTTTTAAAGTGTTTGTAGCCACCAGATGATTCATTTCAAATGATTTCTTAGATTTATACAAAAATGGGTTGTCATGCACAACCACATTTCATGATTTTAGAAGCTGGTTCACAGCAGTTGCATAAAGGTACAGTGTGTATCTCTACCTAGTGCCACATAGCTATAGCAATGTATGTCCAATTGCAGCTGAACACTCAAGTAATTAAATTCAGTATGCAGCACTCTGTAGACGACATTCATGTATATGGCCATTTAGTAAACATCTGGTTTAATTGATATCAATATCCAAAATAATGTGTAATGACAGTTGGTTATACATTGTATGTATTTCTTTCTTTTGAATAATATGACTAAGGCAATGCCTCAAAGTGAGCTTTACAATTCTCAACTTATTGCCTATGCTGGGGCGTAGCCAGCTTTTTCAACTTTTAAGCTAATAAAAGCAGGAAATAGATTTATTGTAATACAATACATTCCTGACAGTTTAAATTAGATAATAAGATAAATAAGATACACTGACAATATAAAATATAGTTGTACTGTTTTTCTGATAACGAGGTAAATATTCTTTTATGGCAGGATAAATGGAAGGCAAACATAACTTTTGTTGTTGGTAAAAAGGCTGATGATTATACTTGGATAAATATTCTTGGTCAAGCTGTAACTGCTGGCTCTAGAAGATTATTTTCTGCATTCTCCAAGAAAGAACTTTATGCAGAGGTGAGTTATACATTTTCATCTTTCTTTCAACAAATCCATTTTATAAATATGCATGTATATCTAAATCAGGACTGGACTATAATTTTTTAAGTAGTTGCCCAGTTTGACAACCAGCGTTATTATTTTACTTGCCCGAACCAAACTAACAGTAACAAGTTAGCCAAATATAGGTTGTCACAAGCAAAAGGACCATAGGCGGATCTAGCGTGGGAGGGGGGACAGGGGGGTCCAGACTCCCCTGGAAATTTCCAAAATATACTACAGGTTTATTAGTGTATTTCTTGACTGTAAGTCATTTAAAGTAGCATGAAGCAATTTTACTTGATGCTTAACATAGATTTAGTTGTTATGTAGTTTTTATTATTATTATGTTGCATTATTCTGCAAAATGTGTAGAATGTGGTTCGAAAGTTTGAACCCCAAGAAAAAGTCTCGTAAACTTAAAAACTAATGGATAATTTTATTATGAATTTATTTATATCCTTAGGTTCAAGAACTTGGCAATCCAAAAGGCAAGAAACCTAAGGAGACTCCTGCACATTATGAAGTATGTGAACCATGTAAAAATCATTTAGATATTGGTGAAGATATTCCTCTTCATTTGTTGGCTAAACTTATAAAGTTTAAACTGCTTTGGATAAAAACAAATGACCTTAAGCGTAGGGAAACTGAGAAAAAGGTATGTGACTATCATTATATCTGTTTGAAGTGTATCATTTTACTAAACTGTGTACAGGTGCAGCTTCTTTAGAATGCACTGCTGCAAACAGCTATTGTTGGCTACTGAACACTGTTTGGGTTCTGTTCTGATTGAAATAGTTACGAACAAAATTTCTCATTTTAAATCATAGCGATATTAATCATTTAAAAACTACTAAGACACATTATTATATGCTTCCCAGTCGAATACCGGGATTTATCGGTGAAAATTGTTTGATATTGCACTGTTTTGAAACAATGAAAATGAATTTGTTATTTTTCACTGTTTGGATGCGCCTTTCTGATGTCATATCATACTTAAACTTAAAAAAGCCAGTCTAAAGCATATAATAAACAGAAAATTTGTTTGTTTCAGTGTAAGATCTATTTATTTCACTCGTGAGCTAATGATATTATATTTTCACTTGTGGCTATGCCACTCGTGAAATTATTGCATCCTTAGCTTACTCGTAAAATAAAAATCAATCTTACACCGAAATAAACAAATATCTTCTATTTATTCTATCTGTACACAGGCTGCATTAGAAAGAGAGAAAGCTAAGGCTAAAGCAGCAGAGAAAGCAGCTGGTGGTGGTGGTGGTGGTAAAGAAAGAGCTAAATCACCAGGTAAAGGTAAAGGTGGTGGTAAGAAAACACCGGAACCTCAACAAGCTAAAGAAGGTAGTAAACTAAAGAAGAGAGGGGAAGATGATCCAGAAGGAAAATATATCGGTGAGTTTATGTAAATTATTAAAGGGTTTATGTCTAAATATAACAATTATTTAACAGTGAACTTTTTTATTATTAATTATTTATTTAACTTAAAAATAGTGTGTATTTATATCCTACCTTTCAATTTTTCATTTTGATCCCATACTAGTTGATATTTATATATACATTTGTCCATGAACAGGGGTAATAGCTGTAGAGTTGGTTAATACTGGTATTCATCTGCATGAAACTTAGACTAAATTAAGCAATTACTTTACAAGGCTTTTTTATATGCAGGCGCCTTCCCTTTCTAAAATTTCTTGGAAATCATGCCGCTTTCCTTGAATTTGGAGGTCAATGATATTGCAATCTAAATTCCCCAATTGATCTATATAAAATAAGGCCCCTTCCCCACATACTGAAAAAATTCCCTACTTAATGTTATTTTAGTACATTTATCTATAAAAATATTATTTTTTTACTTACAGATGATGAGCCAGATGACGGATCAGATCATTATATTATAATATATGGATTCCATTATCCACATTTATTTAATCTTCTAGCAGAATTAGGTCTTACTGTATCATCCGTAGTTTGTGTTAATACACAAGATTATTCTAGATTTCAAGTTAAAGAATCTGATGAACAACCTATTGAGAAAGATGATAAAACACTTGGTAAATATCTCACTTTTTCCATCTCTTTCTTTGTTTAGTTGTAATTAAGACATCATCAGGGTTTGACACTGTCTGACACTGTTTCAGGATTCATAGGATCTGAAAAACTTTGGAGGAGTCTCTGTGATGCTTAGTTAGGAATTTTGTCAGGATCCCTAAAAATTTGTCCTGATCTTACATAAATCGAGTTTCCTTTAATTGTTTATTGCAATTTGTGACAGCAAATCTGTATCTCCTAGATTTATATCTTTTCTTTGTGATATCCCTTACGTTAAAAAGAAATCTCTAAATAACTTATTAAAGAGTCGGAATAAATCTCTGGTAAAACAGTGAGTGTGGAACTTCTCTTCACTCTTTAAGCTGTTTCTGTTGTTAATAAAGATACCAACTGATTAACTTTCAAGATACAGATGTAACAGATTTATTTCAGACATTATCAAATTTAAGTGTTTTGTTCTAAATTGTAAATTCTTAAGTAAAGATTGTAGTTGAATCTTAAATATGGAATAGCCTGTTCTATGAACAAAATTTTGTGTTATAACTATAATGTTGGTGCAAAATCTATAACATTGCATTAAGTATCTTACCAGCTTTAATAGACTTGATTCTGAACTCAAGCTGATGGGTTTTTCCAGCTGAAAAACAACTTTGTTTGTATTAGATGTACCCGAAACTAAGTTAAAAACACAAACATATGTGCACAGAACATTAGGATTTAATCTGTGTTGCATTATTTTCAGCAATATCATGTTAAAGGTACTCATTCACAGATTTCAACTTAAATATCAACTTTTTCTAAAACTATCAAAATTGTATGGAAACATTTTTGGAAGCAGGAAATTAGTGTTCTGATAATGACAATTTTATGAAATTATAGAAAAAATAAACCAAATCTGTGAACTAGTATCTTTTAACAGCTTAGTTCTGCACAGATGCTTCCAGTGCAAACAAACCTTGTTTAGCGGGATTAACCCATAAATTCAAGTTTCTATAAAGAACTATTCATAATGCTATAAAATCATTCGTTACAATAGTTAGTTTAAAAGTTTTAAAATCTACTGTTAATATCAATATGGATTCTGTATGACAAAAATGTGTACATTGTTAAAAATAATACTGTGTTATTTAATTGTCTGTGTGGAATATTTTAGGTCAGATTCTAAACAAAAAACAACTAGCTAAACGATGTAAGAATAGGTTCATTGTTTAAATTAGTTATTTTTTAGACCAATATCAAAGGCTAAACTATTTTATTGAGAGTTTTTGCTGTGTTATTGTCAACATGTTATATATTAGTGCTCATAAATTATATGAAATATTTGTTGTGTTGCCAGATGTGTTTGATTTTTATTATTTTGTTTGTTAGAGCTATGACATGACATTGTATATGTCTGGTATAATAGTTATGTTGAATATGAATCAGTAGCCAGTTTGCTAAAGATATTGATACTAAGCGCTTTGTCCTCTGGTACCCATCTTACACCAAAAGTTTTAAGTATGTGATATCAAATCAAGGGTACCAGGGAGTGAAGTGCAAGCTAGTGGTATTTATAATACTGGTAACATGAATCAAATCATCATATTTTAATTCTGTAAAAGTTGGTTTGATTCCCAAATGCTATGAATGTATAGCAATTTAACTTCATGTAATGGCACTTTAACTCGTAATCTTTCTAATACAAATTTGATTTGTTTCTCACACATACTGTGAAATATTACTTTTTAATGACTACACTATTATCAAGTATGTTTGTTCATCTCATTACTGCTTATATTTGCTGGCTAGATGTAGTTTCATGTTTTCTCTAATTACAAAATCCACTGATAACTCTCTACAACAGTCGACTGTCTTTCATATTATGCAGTGTTGTAGACAGGTGGCTGTGGTAAGGCCGGTAAATTACATAAGAAACTGCATTTATTGAACTATAGAAAATGATTTTGGGGGTTCATTTTCTTCAACTCAGAGCAAAAATTTATTCACCCGGAATGTTTTTGTGACATCACTTTACTTTGAAATAATTGATGACATCATGTTACCTTGAAATTTTCGACGAAGATACCTTGGGGTTACAACAGTCCTACAATTAACAGTCCCATTATATCAAGTAACTCTTGACCGATCATGTGATCAAAATCAGTAAGCTAAAGAAAGTGATGTGATGTCACAAAAGTCTGTAGGTAAAAACGTTTGCTCTGAGTTGGTGAAAATTAACTTCATGAACAATCAAGAGCAGTCAGAAACCTCTTTGGACATAGGTAATAATTGTTATTGGGAGTAAGCTATTATTGAATAGTATTTGAATAGTATTTGTTTAAGGTACCTAGAAGATTTTTGTGTGTATAGTAGTCTAAAATAGCTTGACCTGGTTTAACTAAGGTTTTTATTGAAACATAAATTTATTTAAAGGATCTAAACAGAAATCTCCGAAGGACGAAGGTATAAGAACTCAGATCACTTTTGGATTTTTTTCTACAGAATTTTATTTTAATTTACTAATAATCACATTAAAATACCCTTTTTTCTTTTATACTCTCCCAATTCTTTTATACTTTCCCTTCAAGAAATTATCATTTTTTAGTCTATCAAAATTATTAAAAGTCAAACTTTGGTGTAACATTTTTTTTTTACTTATAATAAATAGTATAACTCTTATGATTTTGTGATTTGGTCTTCAAATTCTGACATCATATATACACTAATTATGAAGTTTGTAAGTTTAGGCCAGGTTTCATGGAACTTTTCAAATTGCAATAGATAAGTTTATATAGATAAAACAAGGGCGTTATTGTGGAATAGACAAAAATACCAAACATGTTTGTTTACTGTGAATCTTTAATAATATTATACCATCAATCTATATGGCTTTTTCAATTGGGATTTGACCCTGATTAGTTTAGACAGTGATATTTTTGCATCGATTTCAACTAGCGAAAATTTGCGAATTAGAATTAAAGTACCTATTGACTTTAACTAGGTGTAAATAGTTTTATCATTTGCAAGGCAGATGCTAGTATTATGTAAACTTATGATTTGGTGATTGTTTTACTTATTCAAGTTTTAAGTAATTTTCTTAAGTCTTTTATCCTGATACCATATTACTTTTTTATTCTTAATTATAAAAGGTAAATACTGACTTTTACTTATAGACCTTATTTAATTTTCATTTGGTTTCCCTTCCCTATAATTAATAGTTCTTTTAATTTATTATTATATTTACATGTAGATATTTTGTATGTTTTTTTATTGAATTATAAAACACAAGTTTGTAAGGATTGAAAACTCAGCACAATTCCAGGGCAGTTTTGAAATAATGTGGTAAATAATGCAGATACATGACCTTAAGCTGGTCTGTGACATTAAATACAAGATGCGGAACTCCTTGGCCATTCACTAGGAATAACTTCGGGCATATTTAGATGCTATTTTGGAACTACCTTTGCGTCACATGCCCAAACAAAATACTTCTACCGAGTTGAAGTAAATAAATCAACGATTGTTTTGATAAATGTCTCGTTAAAGTCCATGAATTTGAAATGTGTGATTACATGATATCCGCTTAAGGATATATAATCACATTGATAATAAAAGAAATGTATTTACAAAGCCTTATTTGTTTATGACAAGAACTATTTTGCATAACTGTTATGTGCTTCGCTTATGCTTCACCTCGCCTATGTTGTAAAACTCAGGTTATTGGTGGATTCCCCACTAATCCTTCTGAGAGTATTCAATCAATGAATGGTCAAAGTGTTCCAAAAGTACATTTGTTTTAGTGACATATTTATATGAACTTTAAGGGTATACTTTATCCTACCGGGTATATCTTTACATTGTTTAATAGACAAAGTTACTATAATAGTTTCATGTGTTAAAGGTCAATTATACTGTATATGAAATTATAAAAAATGCCCTAAATTCGCTGATTTTGAAATAAGTTAAGAATGTTTATGCACTCTTTATTTTATTTCTAGCTTTAGAAGAGGCAGCGAGAGAAGAGAAATTAGAAATACAGAAAGAATTAAAATGTTTCTGGCGTGATTTACCAACTGTATTGTTGAAACAATCAAGTCTACATGATATTGCTAGAAAAGATTATGAAGTAAAATCTTTACTTATACCAGAAAATCTTGAAGATGTTGATCAAAAGGTAAGATAAGTATTTTGTGGGTTTAGCGCATAATGGTCGTATCTCACTCTTTTCTTTTATTGAGTTACAACTTTTTTGCGATAAACCTGCGATTTGTTAATTCATACTTATTCATTTTAGCTTGATTTTCGAAACAAGCCCTTTCCACCTAGCTTAATCAATTTCGAGTCTGCTTCCTGGTCCCCCAGTACTGAGCTAGAAGGATAAAGTTTCTTGCTCAATGGAACAACAAGGTAGGTATTGGATGGGATTCGAACCACTGCTGAGCTCCCTATCCAATTATTGCCAGTCAGCCACGCCCACTCCTATGTTAGATAAGTATTCTTTGCCTTTCTTTGCTTTCTTTTTTGAGTCATGATAAGCTCAGCTTGTCCCTTATGATAAGTGGACCAATGTTTCGCACTTGTAAGTCTTCTGATTGAGGGGTCATAGGTTTGATTCTTTGGCAGGGCATACTTCTGTTGAGCTTGGTCATGAAAGAAATTCTATGGCCATTCTCCCTCCTACCACTGATTTTAAATCATGTAGGGCAGTTGTCAGTCACTGACAGAAGTATGTGCCTAGTAGTTAGTTAACAGCTTAATCCAGAGATTTAGCCTTTCCGGGAACGGTGAGTAGATAGACTGACCGCCGTGATATAACCTATATAAAGTGTTGCTACAGCGTTAAACTCAACTAAAAAAAATTCTTGGATTAGGTGTATCATTGCTTGGAAATATAGCTTGTTTGACTATAATCTTGTTTGTTATGTAATTCTATGTACATGTATTTACAGACCCAGTTAGGTGTATCATTATTTGAAGATATAGCTTGTATGATATATGATCTATTAGATGCTAGAAGACAATGGCTGAATTATTTAGAGAATTTAAAGCTACAACAAATACCTGTCTATGGTACACCACAGTCTACTGTCCCACCTGGAGGAGGTAAATATCAAACCCAAATAATTTCAGTGCCATCGATACTTTGATTTCATCATCACCATCATCCAGTTTAGCATTTGGAACTACCTCGGTGATCTTCTACGCAGATACACCTCGGATATCATAAGGTGAAAAAGTAGATCTATAGGAATTTGGTTTCTGTGGTAATATACGGCTAAGCCAAGATAAATGGGACCTTTTGATTTTTCCAATGTTACATTGAAATATTCAGAAAAGTTCATTTTAAATTAAATGAAGAGTATTTTTTTCCAACACGTTATCTTGAGAGCTTTCTGATGATGTATAGTTTTATATATGTTCTATTGCCATTTTTTGAATTATTTAGGACTATATTCCCTAAAAACCCTGTTTTTACACTGTTTTTGAGTCTCACTGAGGTTTTGTTCTTTTTTCATCAGTTGTTTTGAGAAGTGTTTGTTGGTTACAGTTATTTTGATGTGTTTTCTGTCTCTGACTGACATACAGGTATACGGTGTTATTTACGAAATTTATTTATAATCAATATTTAAGAAAATATTCATGAAATAGTAAACATGTACCTTTGTAACGCAAGTTAGAGTTTTACGTAACCATCTTTGATAGACTTTAAAACAATGTTACTGCTTTATTTCACTTGTATCACCATTTTACTATTACAGTTTATAATTATTTTTATCTAACCCAAATGAAGTTTTTCAGAGCATATGCATTTTCTTTTTGGAAAATAACTACTGAACATTGTAAATTTTATGTAGAGTCCGTAGCCCCTGTTTTAAACTGTGTGCTGACTTAATATAAAGAAACATAGCTGCTATTTTATTACGTTTTCTGTTTTTGGTTGTGCCATGTAGGTAATGCAGGAAAGGAATTAAATCAGAAGAAGAACAAAAAAAAATCTAAAGACAAATAAGTGCTGTCCGTAGCCCTGTAGAGTCCGTAGCCCCTGATATATTTATATCTTTTTTCACGCAGGAAAATTATAAAACTTTTTAAATTTTCTTAGTTTCGTACTTGTGCTGACTAGCTATGCATCTAAAACTGTAGGTCTTGACAATCTTCATTCTGTTGAAAATAATGTTAAATTTGACGTAATTTATAAATTTTCTGATAGATTTCTTTAATGGTCAAACTGATACATTAGACATTTCAGAAGATACTTAAATATATATTTGTAGTGTTTGTAAGTTGAAGTTTATTGTTTTTTAAAGGATAATTACACTTAAAACCAAACAAACAGCTTTAAATATGTGATAGAAACAGATACTGGTGTGGTGTAGAGTCCGTAGCCCCATGTTAATTTTCACATATTCATTCTTTTGTATTTTTTGCTCCCAAACTTATACACACTTATATGTATAGAGATAACTTATTTGATAGATTTTTGTTGTTGAAATATACATAGAAACAGGTAGAAATTCAGGACTTTGTTTTGTTTTGACATTTTATATAATATTAAGAAACATACATTGTTCGTGTTTTCTCAAGTAAAGTAAAGGAATTGTTTCTTCATATTATTGCTCGTTTTTTCAAAAGTCAGAAAATTAATACTGTATCAAAAGAATATTATTCCACAGGTCAATTTACATCAAACTACTTTCTTCAATCTACTAAATACAATAAAGTCAGTATGTAGAGTCCGTAGCCCCTGATATCCATTTTTAGGGGTGTAACGGTTAACCGATATACATGTATCGGTTAATATTGCAATACGACTTCTGACGGTTTTAACCGTTCGTTTTTCTCAGAACCGGTTTTTCTAGTTATGTACCATACTGATTGTCTTTATCAGAGTCTGAATTTTAATGATTGAATTAATGTTAAAATGTGTTCGAAAACTTGAAATATTTTTCGTAAAGTGAGAGAATAATTATCTTTGAAAGTCCATTCAAAACCTTTTTTTCTAACTTATTCAAACATTTGCGTAATACGTGTAGATCATTTGAAAATACAAATATCTATGTACAGTGTTGTTAAAATTAAGACGATGCACATGCATTAATTTAGGCTATGCATGTATGCGCAAAGAACAATATGTATTGCAATATATTACAATATATTGCAATATGGGTTTCGTGTATTGCAATATATTGCAATACGGTTTTTACCGTATTGCTACAACCCTATCCATTTTATGATTTTCTTTATTTGGTCATGAAACATATGATTATTCATATCAAACTTGTTCTTTATATGTTGTGTACATCTTCGAATACTTTCAAATATAAAAAAACTTCAGTTTTGTTTCTTTTTTCTCATTTAGATGTTAATTGAAATTTTACATTCCCTGTGTATTTTGGGTATTTGCGCTGTTGATCCTGGTAAATGTTGCAAACAATGAGAGTCAGTGTAGATTCATTTCCAAATTGATAAAAACATAAATATAAAACTTATTTATAAATCATTTATAAGAAACATACATCTTTCTAAATTTTCTAGTGGTGATATAAATTACCGTGTAGAGTCCGTAGCCCTGGTTTCCAATTATATAATTTTCTTTTTAGGGCCAGCAAAACTATATTATTCATATCAAACATGGTCTAAATGTGTTGTCTACATCTTCGAATACTTTCAAATATAAAAAATCAGTTTTGTTTCTTTTTTCTCATCTATATGCAAATTGAAACTTAACATTTCCTGTGTATTTTGGGGTATTTGCACTTTTGACCTCGGTAAATGTTGCAGACAAGGAGAGAGTGGGCGTGGATTCTCTTCAAAATTTTAAAGTACATGTTTATAAAACTAAATAACAATTTTTTTTATAAGAAATAACATCTTTCTAATTTTTCGTGGGGTGATATAAATTACCATGTAGAGTCCGTAGGCCCATTGGGTACATCTATTCAACCGTTCTTAACTTTTTTGTTCTACATGTTCCATCCAAGATCTTTTGGAAATTAGTGCCTAACAGACATGTCTGTATATTACTATATAAGAATCTGCACTCTGATAGGGTCTGAAAATTGGCCTATGTGAGACTGAAGAGGTACCCTTTATCTTGGCTTAGCCGATAGTCTGAACTACACAGAAATACGACGTGTGAGACATTGTACCAATTAATTTTAGTGCCATCAGTACTTTAATTTCATCATCATCATCATCCAGTTTAGTTTAAATTATTATTAGGAGCAGTAGTCCAGTGGTAGGACGCAACCTTAGGAATTGAGAGGTCCTGGGTTCGAATCCCACTAAGGGCACTGCTAATTTCCTTGAACAAGAAATTTACATACGATTGCTTCACTCCACCCAGGTGTAAATGGGTACCTGCGAGGGTGGTATAATTTAGTTGCGCCAATTTGTCGGCTGCACCAATAAGCGGAGTAAAAAGTCTCGGCGGGGAGATTGATAGATATATACCAGTAGCCCAATGACCAAGGGTAATAGCTGTAAAGTTGGCGAACATGCGTAAGCATGAAACTTAGACTATAAAATGCAGTTACTTTACTTTAATTACTAATGCCTTAGCAACACATTGTATAGGTCATATAACGGAGTCCAGCGCATCTAACCTAGCTTTCCTGGACCCTTGTCTGTAACCAGTACTCACCTACCCTTCCACAAGGCAGGAAACTTATCAATGAAGAAAATTGACATTATTGTCAAATTTTCATGGAATTGTATAACCTCTCCGAGTGGAATTCAAACCCATACCCCCTTTGGGACACGAGATTCCAAATCTTTTTATGTAACTAGTTATGAATTATATTTTCTTAAAATGATATAATAACACATCATTACCTTTGTTAACAGAAGGGGACAAATCTGGCCCTGTATCTGGTGCACCGACCCCTGCAGGTCAAGCGGCTGGTAGTGTTACATCCCTAAATTTAGCAGAACAAATAGAGACCCCACAAGTTGATATGAGATATTATACTGACTTAATGAACTGTATACCACAAGAAAGTGTCAGTGTACCACTTATAATGAATTGTATGTTGGAACAGGTATGTGACATTTGTTATGTTTTCATTATTTTATAATTTGTATTGGTCAGTGGCTTTTTTCTCAAAAAATCTTACGATAAAGATCATTGTAAGTCAAAAGCAGGAAAAATTCATAATATTGTCATTTCTTTGGACTATCAATTTTGAATATCTATGAATTATGTAGAATGTTGTATACTGTTTGAATATCATGTCATAGTTACAATTATTATCTTTCTGACTTTGAACTGCAAAATTTATGAAATTGACTTACAATAACTTTTTTTCATAAGATATTTTGAGATAAGTGCCACAGTTTCCTATTTGCTATTGCCAATGAAAGCTTACTGTTGAAGTATTGTTAGAGAATTTTAACTAAGCAATAACATCTCTCATTGTCCAAAAGTAGAATTCTGTTGATACACTATACCTTTGTCATGCAGCATTGAAAGCTATTGCAACATCATCATGTTAATTTCAACCTATAAGGCCTAATTTCATCCATGATCTTAAAAAAATTACAAGACATGCAAAACACACTTCTTTATTCTTAATTGTTTAGTGATTGTAATATTGGAGAGGTAAAATTTCTGCTACCAAATGGCTTGTATTTTGTACTGTTTAAAAGATATTTATTTGAGGGTTAGCATTTTGATTACCATAGCATGGACTTAACATTAAGAGTTGATTGCCTGTGACAACTTGACTTAGGATTGGGGAAACATGTTTTTGTCAAAAAATGTCCAGAATATATTATTAACCATCCTATTTTATTTAAAATACCATATTGTTGGGGTAAATACAATTTATAGATTGATATCCTACTTGGCAACCTACTTCAATAGTCATTATCAATCTCACAGGGTTTGTGCCAACCTTGAAAAGTGCTTGAATTATAAGATCTACCTTGAAAATGCTTAAAAACGATTTAGAATGCTTGAAAAGTTTTTAATTCAAGTGCAAGAGTACATGAATAATATTCTGATTATATTATGATTTTCCATGGTATATTTGAAAAAAAAGATTAGTTGCAATGAATGGTCGTATTCTGGAGCTGTGATTTGGTACGAATGAACTATAACTCTGCAAGAGAATTGGAGAATGGCGCCACAGATTCATTTGATTTCTGGTTGACATTTTACAGACGACATGCCAGCATATACATGTGTCATTCAAACATCTTTGTTTTCCAAGCACCACTGGGTGGAAAATGCAGACTCTAACCTATAGGCTGATTGTAGATTATGCAACACTGCAAAAGAAATTGTCAGCATTGGAGAGTCAGCCATCTAAGCTTAAAGTGCTTGAATTTTGAACTTTTGTCCTTGGAAAATGCTTAATTAGTGCTTGAATGTTGACCCTAAAATTCTGTATACAGTAAAACTCGGATATAACATACTCGGTTATAACATACACTCGGTTACAACATACCATTTTTTCTGGCCTGTTTTTCATCCTTATATATAACATACTTAGTATGCTATATGGATATAACATACCTCGGTTAAAACATACCTTTTTTATATGGCCCAGCGAGTATGTTATATCCGAGTTTTACTGTAAACCCTCTTTCTGCCTTATTGTAAGTTTTAAATATTTTTCTCTACTGTATGATGTATTATCTTCTCTTCAGGTTGAAGCTACACAACAGAATCTAGATCCACCAAGTGAACAACAACCTCCACGTAGAAGTGATGGTTTAAATCATGAATTAGCTAATCATCTTAGTTCATTAGCTTTTAAATTAGCTTTAACTGAAGATGAACATATGGTGAGTGCATTTAGTATCATAAAGAACTTAACTTTATTTACCTGTGAATTCAAAATAATTTTTTTACTAATGGAATATGGTTTTCACTGACAAAATTAGCACATTTGTTTACTCTGTTTGTGATATATTTAGTCAACAAAGTAATGTTTTTATCATGCCTAGCTTTAACATATTCAGATGTAACTTTTTATTTGTATGGAGCTATTAGCCCAAACAAATAGCATCTGTAATTTCAGACTCTATCAATCCTTGATAAAGAATCTGCAAATAGTTCTGGAAGTATATAGATAGCAATTTGTACACTGACAGTCTGCTATGACAAATGATTAAAATATAAAAAAAGAATTCAAATTCAGTTTATTTTTGTTATTTTTATTCATCAGGTAATGACAAAAATGTTATGATGATGTCATGTTGTCATAACGTCATGACATTAAAATACACAATATCATATTACATAATTATACCCCCGCTTCGAAGAAGAGGGGGGTATACTGTTTTACCCTTGTCCGTGCGTGCGTGTGTTCGTGCGTGCGTCCGTCCGTTACAAAATTTCTGTCGCAGTTTTCTCAGTAACTATAACATGCAGCAGCCTAATACTTTGCATATTGCTTCATCCCATAGTCCCATGTGGTGTAAAGCGATTTCATGCTCCTTGCTCATCTACTTCCTGTTTGTCGCATATTTTTAGATTTCATCAAATGAAAGTTACATTATGATAGTCATATTTCTCACTGCGGGGGTATCACTAGTGAGCATTAGCTCACAGATTTACTTGTTTGACAAGTGCAGTAATTTATAAACTTTTTACAGACACCCTTAAAACTGAACAATTTTCTGCACAGAGCTAAATTGCTGATAAGTTCAATGAGTTGTGTGACTTGATTAGTGCAATGAGGTGTGTGTCTTCTTGTAACAAAAAATCTGAACATAGTCTCTGAATAAAGTCAATCTTATATTTTTATTCTCAATATATTCCAGGCTCTATCATCAGTACTTAAGTTACCAGACAGGCCACCAGAAGAATTTAAACAACCATTACTGATGAACCCACATGATGATATCACTCAAAGAACACATCATCTTAAACCAATGCATGGTTTTGATCCAGAGAAAACTGAGATCAGCATGTTAGATAAACTCAGAGTAAATTCATTGTTATATTTACCACGTCCAACATCATCTGTAGCCAGAGAACGAGCCGCTAGATTACAAGAACTTGTACATTTCTGTGCTGGTGACGGAAGAGCTCAGTCAGGTATGTTACTTTTATTTATTTTTACTTTGATTGTATATTGTATATGCTCAAGTGGTAAGTGGTTTATCACTCTTTAGAGGAACATGATCAGTTACTTCATGGGCTGTTTGTCTCCTTAGTGAATAATAGTGTAAATAACTAATCAATAAAATGATCAATCAGAAAGATATTGCTCAAAAATACTGAAACAAGCTAAACAGCAAAAATTATTTTTCTATCAGAAGCAAGCCAAAAGTGTAAAAAAATTCGAATGTTTACAAGAAAGCTTGAAAAATGTGTGTTATATTAAAACACTTGTATGTAATTATTATATTTCTAACAGCGTTAGGTATTATTATTTTAAAAGTGCTTATTAGTCATTATGGTCATTCATGAATTTAATTATATTTTATTCATTTTTAGAGTTTTTCTCCTTTGATAGATAATAAGATGACCAATCGAAATTGCGCTCATATTGAATAACCATACGACTTTTGTTTTATTCAGAAATTGACAGAGCTTTCAAACAGTTTGTATTTGAATCAATGGATCTAGCTACAACTGATGCTAATGGTTTTATAATAACAAGAGATAGTGAAGGTTTAGTGCATTCAGCTATACCCTGGGACGATCCATATCCATTCTTTAAAGGAATGATACCAAAACATGAGAAAGAATCAGTTAGAATGAGCCCTGTGTCGGAGGAGAGATCAGGTACAATTTTAAAGTCAATAAAAAATTATTCAGAAAGTACACTCGTTGTCACGTGTGATGGTGTTGCTTTACCCATGTTTTTTCAATATTTTGCACATTTAGGTTACTCGTTCACAGATTTTGTTATTTTTTTGTTACTGTATTTTAGAATTACTTGTCAGTGTTTGTAATTGTATTAAAAACATGATTTATAAATATTCTAGGGCAAACTAATCTATATGTTGTGATAATACAAATGTAGTCACAAAAACGCATTAAAATTTTCTTTACTGTTCAATCTACGAAATAAGTGGCTGTCCATTTGCCTGAGACAACCAATTTCTAGTTCGGGCAACCAAAATTTTCTTTGGGCGACCAAATTTCTACAAACAAGATATAGTGCTAGCTGCTTAAATGACCTGTTTGGCCAACCATTTTCACATCCTAATTGTAGACTGTTTGAAGTACGATGACTGCTGATACTAATGGGGAAGGTTGTAATATGCAATATTACCATCTTATACTGTTGTATGTCAATTTGCACTCAAAAAGTCATTATCTGAATACTGCTTAACCACTTCCAAAAAGTTTCTTTTCACCTTTGAGGATTTAGAAAAGTTTATATTTAGGTTAAAATCTGTGAACGAGTAGCTTTGTAACTATCACATTCTGTGTGAGTTCTAAGTTGGCTTTATTTTATTTTTTTAAACCTGATGAAATTAAGCTATGTTGGCTGTTGAAGTAGTAATCCATTAACATTTTTATAGTGGTCAGGTGTTATGAACTATATCAACATTGTTTCAAATTTCATCTATTGAAGTACATTGTACATTTCTTAGAATAGATATACTTGAACTCCAATTTATGGGTTTTTCCATCCGTGAACCAGCGGTACAAACAAAGTTTGTTACACATTATTGCTGAAAAGCACAAAACACTGATTTAATCCTGTTGTCCTTTGACATATTTTCAATGTAACAGTGAAAGTTTGTTTGTACCGCATGGGTAAACCCAAATATTTGAATTCTGGATATTGTCTATTATGGTATATGGTTATTCTTCATAGAATTATTCCCTGGTGGCAGTCTTTGAAGCATTAATCTATTAAGCAGATTCACTGCCTACTAACTTTCAATTTAATATTTTATATTTGAACTTTTATCACAAAGTTTAGTCAGTGATTTTGTATTTGTTTAGAATTGTTGTAATACATGTAACATGCATCTTTTTGCTTCAATTAATAATAACTACTTTCTATTTCATAATAATTATGACTTGATAACTTTAGGGTGTAAGGAGAAAAGAAAAGGTATTTTCACCTAGATACTAAATACATAATTTATTATTATCTATACTTTCTTGATCTTTTTCACTTCTGAATTTATATGAGCTTCTTGGGAAATAGTTTTTTTTTGTTTATTTAGTTTAAGGTCTTCGGAGTGAACTGATGTCTTGGAAATCAGAACTTTTTTTGATTTGATTTGTTGATGTCCCTTTTTGCCTCAACATTCAGAATATAATTATTGTCTTGTCCTTGAGTAATAAGTAAAAGTAGAGCTGCCTGGCTAGCTCAGTTGGTAGCATGCAAGGGGTCTTGGGTTCCGGCAGGGCATACTTTTGTGGAGCTGATGAAAGTATGCGCTTAGTTGTAGGTTAACAGCTAAATCCAGAGATTTAGCCTTTCGAGGAACAGTGAATAGGTTGACTGAACGCTGTTATATGACCTTTACAATGTGTTGCTACGACGTTAAACCCAACAAAAGAAAACAGTTCTGATATCAAAAACTTAAAATCATCTGCTTTGCAGTCTTGAAAAGCCCTTGAAAAGCTCTTGAAAGTCATTATCTAAAACAGGAAGTTAATGAATCTAAAACTAAAGAACTATTTTCCCTTTGCTTACATATCTTTCAAATCTGTTTACTGTTACTTTCTTAAATATTTTATCAACTATGTAAAACATTTTTTATTATTCTCTATATACTTGTTTGGATCACAAAATGGAACATGTTTCCCAGTTTTTGGCAACAATTCTGGTTTTATTGCATGTATTGTGTCTTGGAAATAAATATTTACTTCAAAGAGGATCTAGTGAATTATTGCAATTTTTAGCTATTATGCACTGACAATGAAAATTAGCTTCTTTGTTCATTATTCAGAACATGCTTGCCGTATGTGCTTCACGTCATTGCAGACTGTTGATTGGAAATTGAATTTTTTCAGTAGTTCTTGAGATTTTATTTTTATCTACTTTTCTAGTAAATCACTACTGAAATTTTCGTCATAGAAACTTTACTTTTATCACAATTTAATTTTTTTTTAAATTGGCTGTTTAGTATGTCTGTGCTTTTTGACTGCTGTTGCTCCTTATATCATGGGCTTAGCACAAAATAGTCATAACTCACTCTTTTTTTAAAGTTTGGACAGTTTTGCACTAATCTTGCGATTTGTTTGCTTATTACACCTTGTTACATATAAATTGAAACTTATTATACCATTCAAGTGATTGTAAGACATTTTGGGGAAAACATGAATAATACTTTTATTATTTGTTCAATGTAACTGATCCATTTGACTAATTGAATATTTTTACTATATTTCCTGATATTTATCATGTCTAACTTTTAAGACAAAACTGTATCTCAATATCTATTCTATTTTTATTTTGATTTCTTAGAGATATATCAAGAAAGACATTGCCAAACCCATTTGAGGTCTGCTTGACAATCTGTTGCAAAACTTCAGTCGTACCAAAAAGATTTTTTTTGTCTGACCAAAAGAAAAACCAGGGCTCAACATTAAGGGTCAACCAATTGCCCCTAACAACCAAACTTAATGTTCAGGCAACAAGTTTTGGCCACAGGTTGTTGGATTGGGCAACTAGAATATACATGGACTTATTTGTTAACCTCAAACTTTATTAAGTGCAATTTTGTTCAGGCAAGTAAAATCTATAGTTGGTAGTCCTATTGGGCAATCTATCTCAATGGTACCACAATGGAAATAATAAATTAATCTCTTTTTGTGTCCTCCCTGATATTGATGTGCATGACATATGGCATTATACATACTGTGATATTCACTGTTTGTATGCCATGTGTCATGTCACTGTTAGCCAGATTTTTCTACAAAAGAATTCAGCTTATAGTTTGGCGAAACCTGGGTGGGTGGGTAGGTGGGCATCCGGTGTCATTAACATAGTGTTAAAGTTTTTTGTTTACCATATATTTCTGCCATTTATTGTCAGATCTTTATCAAACTTCATGCAATGATAACATACCATGGAATGTACAGAATTAGAAAGTAACCACAACTTTACCTGGCTTTATTATGGATTATTTCCCTTTGCGTTACAGTTTTTAACATGTAGGATATCTCCGTCATTTATGGTCAGATCTTATGAAAATCCAGTTTAATGTGGTTTCCAAGTTACATTTCTTGTTACTGAAATAAAATTACACATTACTTCAGAAGTTATTGTCAAGCCCTGAATAAAAATTTATTAAAGTAAAAAAGCATTTAAAAGTCTAAAACAAACCTTACATATTTGCTTAGGTCTATAAGTCTTGCAACATTGTCAGAGATGTCTTAAAGATTTGGCAGTGTCTTCCATTATTTATACATCTTTATCTTTTACCTTTAATCAATTATTTTTTATAATTCATTAGAACCAATAAGTCTCTCTTACTATAATATCTTATGTTCTATGTATTAAATGAATTCTGTATAATTTCTTCTATGAATATTAATTTCAAATCAGGAGCTGGATCAGAAATCTATTCTATAACCAGTATGACACCAGTTTCTGAAGCCACTGAGTCTATCACGCCCCTAACTCCGCCCCCTGCTCCAAGACCAGACCCACCATCTGAAAAAAGTGGAGGAAAAAAGAAATCTAGACCTGACTCAGCTGGAAGTGGAAAGAAAAAAGGGAAAGGAAAGAAAGGAAAACGTAATTTTATGTCCAAATGCTGTGCTTGAAAAATTTAGTTGGAAATTAATGCTAGCTTATATCTATATAGTCTAACCAATATATGTTGTTCAGATACCTGTGTACATGTATGTCTGTGTGATAGTTTAACCCAGCAGCGTGTTCAGTAACGACTGTTAGCGACAACTCAACCCAAAAACAACTCAACCTGTGGCTAACTCATCTCAAAGTTGTGACAACTCATCCTGTTAGTAGGGGATTGAGTTGTCAAGTTGAGTTGTCTTTTGGTTGAGTTGTTCAGACACTTCCATTATGGAATGTTTTGGAATGTTTGGGAAAATTGAACAGACTACAGGACTTGATCATTGCTTGGTGTCCTGCTGTCATGATACAGAGTTAGAGCTACCAAATATCATCTTGACAAGCTGTGATCATGGATATTTTATCTGTCTCTTTTAGATAAATGTTTTCTTTGTGGCTTGAGTCTCTTTCCTAACTTTGTCTATATGTGTTTTCATTCAATCTGTTTGTCAATGTCTGCATTGTTGTGAGATATGAATCAAGCTTTTTATCACTCTAAAATTGTGTTTGCCCATCTGGTAAGCTTTGTCGGTAGCTTGCAAGTCTACTGATTGAGAAGCCATGGGTTTGGTTCCCCGGTGGTGTATACTTTCGTTGGGTTAAACAAATACAATTTTTGGTCATATAACGTCTTTACAAATGGTCTGAAAATAGAAATTTGGTTTAAGAAGCTTGGAACATTTTAGATCATTAAAAAACCTGGACTGCCAGACTGATAACATACTTGTTATCTGAGGCAAAGATTATACTCTATTTTTATATGTTTAAATTTTGGACATTAGTTGACCTGTTGATCACATTGGGTCGGTAACTTTTTCTTTAAAAGTTCTTCTGTTCCCCTTAGCAAACGTTTGGCCAGGCAATGTGATAAATTTGTCTCAAGCATTACTTACACTTTGTCTTGATCAGATTTTCTGCTTGAATGTTATTGCCTGTGATCTGAGATGCGTCATTAGATCAAGTCCTTATTTTATGTCATAACTACGTCCCTGGGTAAAGGATAGTGTCTTTCTGTGATGTTTTTGTTATTAAACAGTTCGTGTTTCCTTGCCACATGTATTGTGATCTATGTAGATTGTTTGTAGAAATATATTTTAAATATTTTTAGTATATTTATATTATTAATAATTATAATATTATATCTCACAGCTCTATTTATAAATATAGCCAGATAGTTTTAAGCTAATATAAAATGTATTGCAGAGTTTGACACTTACTGTTTTATCAGGGATCCAAAGGGATCCCTAGTCAGTTCATCCCCTATTTTTGGGATCCTCGGAATCCTTGCACGCTGTTAGTGTAAAACCCTTTATTGTATATCATGGTAATATACCAGGTTAAGTGACATTTCTAGAAACTAACGTACTGTAGATTATTGTATCCATTGACTTCATTTTCCATGGCAAATTTCAGAGACCCTAAATCTTATTAATTTACTGCCTGTTTCTTGCTATCTGTTTTATTTTGTATACTACTCTAGTATTTCAAAATCTAGTTTTCAAAATTAATACTATTAGTTTTAATGCATACACTGTTGTCCTTACCATATTATATGACTATGTACTTATGTACGAGTCTAAAATGAAATCTTTTTTTCTTATATTATGTTATCATTAAAACTTATATTTTTAACTTTATATTTTCTCATGTAAAAATAACTTAAATGTTTGAAATAGTCAAGATGTACTCATTTTGTTTTACAGGGCTTTTTTTCCTTATAACAAGGGGGGGGGGCATTAAAATTTAAATGACCATTTCCCCTTTTGATTTTTTTTTGAAATCATGCAGTTTTCCCCAAAATTGGAGATTACCTTGGATTTTCTTTCCCATATCAAAGATGTTGTGATAAAATTTCACAGAATGTTCTATGCAAAGTAAGACCCCTGGCCCCTATGCCATCGACTGAAAAAAGCACTGACTTTAATGGATGTACATTCTTGAAGAAGTCACATTGTGCAAGGAATTTTTTGCAAGAATTATTCATTGTATATTGCAAAAACAATCATTAGTCTAATAAAGGTATTTGTATCATTTACGTGATGATTATAATTGTAATCAAGGAAAAAAATATTAAAAATTTACTCAATATGAAAAAGTTTCAAATATTGATACTTATTGTTGCTTCTGAAATGATTACTTAATTTAAGAAAATGTAAGTTTTGACATTTATGATTAAAGCCATGTCTTTCAATACCTATATGAGACTATTGATACTATTGATTGTTGTCACATGTTATTGTTAAATTATATTCAATTGTCTGTGGTGTGTACATTAACCCCCTTGATTTAAATATTTACTACAGTACTTATGTACTCATGATTGATAAAAATAGACATGAAATGTTCAAATCAGTGGGTAAATGTATAAACCCCACTAACAGTTAGATAATATTTATCGATAAATAAGAATAGAAAGAAAATAGTTAAAGATTGCCATATTATCATATTTGTTGTATTTTTCATATTTTGCTAGTTACGATACAGGAGGAGGATAAGAAAGGTTAAGATAAAACACTAACTAACAGAGAAGTAGTCTCTATGTACCATCAACATAATGTGTCATACATGAAAACAACATTTTTATAGAAAATCAAAGCACTGATAGCACTGTTGGACATGGGAATTTATAAACCATGAATATGTGACAAGCATTGATTTTAAATGCTAAAATAAAAACAAATTAATCAACTAAAAATAGCTGGAAATGAGGACACTATCAATCAGAGACAATTGCTGTTTGGCAAACAATTATGCATTGCCATATTGGAGAAGGTTGTCATCTTAGGGCATGAGCTAATTCCCCTAGCATAGCTCAAACACAAGCCTCTACCCAACCCTTGGTGATAAATATACAACAAACCGAAGCAATACAAGTGAAACTTACTTACATTTACTGATCATTAAAATACTAAACCAGATTATATTATACTTAAATTGCACAAACTGCATCGTTGGTGTGTAAACACTTAAAGTGGACTATTCTAATGGAGCATGCCTGGCCTAATGTGATGGACCGCAGTGTATAGAAATGATGATTTGCTACAGTCATCTACTAAACATGGCCAAACCCTGAGTAAAATTACTATAGAAACAATGTAGAGACATTATTCCAAAAACATAATGCATCTATCTATTTGTCATGTAATGGCAGTGAAATAAATATTACAAATAAAGTCAACAATGCTACATAGTTCTAATTCTAGTTTTAATGTTGTTTTCGTGTATTGTCACATTTTATAGACATATGTAAAGACTATAGATTATATTATGCATGTTAATTTAATCATTGCAATCTTTTCTTTATCTCTTATCTTCTTATATATAAAATTACCAACTTAGGAATTCCCTTAAAAAAACTGTACTTAAAATTTGATTAGAAATTTTCATATTAACTGTACTTTCTTAGTAATTTTAATCATATACCAAAACTATCTGTTTTTAATATACCCCCACCAGCACTAGTGGTGGGGGGGGGCTATATAGGAATCACTTTGTCCCTCCATCAGTCAAATGGGTTAAATGTCCTTCCCCTTTGACATGCTGCCAGGTATGGGTATTCATCACTTTGTTGATAGCTCTAGTTTAATCTTTTTATATCATCTGACTTTAGTTGCCTATAAAATACCCAATCCGGAATTCAAATTTATGGGTTTTTCCGTCCGTGCACAGGCGGTACAAACAAAGTTTGTTACACATTATTGCTAAATAGCACGAACTATGGATTAAATCCTATTGTTCTTTGAACACATGTTTTCATTGTAACGGTGTAAGTTTGTTTGTACCGGAGGGGAAAACCCAAATATTTGAATTCCGGATATACATGTAGTCTATTAGAAATTTATTCAAAACATTTAGTCTTGTTTTAACATAAAAATCACACTTATCCAAGATAGGCATCAATGTATTAATTTTATTACCAGTTCATTACCAGTGGTTGTTTTATCTTACACTATTTCTTTTCTACTATAATATTTAATTTACGAATGAAATTAATTTCTAGACTAGAAGTACAATTTGAAAAAACATATGGCCAGAATCAATTTGTTTTCACTTGATTGTAATTATAGTAAGATTTCTTTCACCTTACGAAGGTCAAAGTGCATTGAATATTCATGAAGAAGATCCGAATGCGGTGAACAGGTGTGCAATACAATACTAGCAAGCGTTAATTACAATAACTTATAACATGGTGTCAGTATTATATAAATTATCCAAATTTTTCTCCCTCGTGAATCTCGTGCATCAAAGAGTGTATATAACGACCAGGGACCAGGAAATCGCCGGTTTTTCGGTTTTCGGACCGATTTTTTCAGTTTGGACCGATTGAGATTTCAAAATCCTTAAAAAAATCGGTCCGGGAAAAATTCGCTAATTTTGACCTCAAACCATTAATTTCTTAAAATTTCAAGAAAACGTATCGATAAAATATTATCAAACAACTATCAGTTGCTAAAACCCACTGTTTACTGATGTAATATCATGCTTAATCGTCCACAGGTTACACATCAAGGACCCTGTATAACGTATCCATGGTTACAGGTATCATGTGGGGTTGAGGCAGTGATATTTTTTTTTGATCGAGCACAGCAAGGTACGCTTGATTTGCACTCGATTAATTTGAAGAACAGCAGAAGAATATGTTCTTACTTAATCGTGTCCATCGAACCGATTACGTTTTTCAATCGGTCTGTTTGAAACCTGTAAACTAGTAAAAAACAATAATCTTTTTTAGCACATAGCATTTTCCCCTCGTCCAATCAGCTGTCGTAGATTGTTGATAGTAGACATGTACTATATTGTATAGTATGGCGTTTAAAGACACAACTTATTCTAAATTTAGACGCCTATCTTGCATGCTTTTTCGTGGTTAGATATGACAGTAGTATTTCAGTATGTTACGGTGAATGAACACAATTACTGAGGCCCTTGCAATGAGTGCATGAACCTAGTTCAAATGCTGTGTTGGTATCTTTGCATTGAACAGCAAAAATAATCAATAAAAATTAATATGTCCCTAATTGACATCGTTCTTTGCCGTTTCGTGTTCGAGTTATCAAAACTTTGATACAGCTTAAGTGATTAAGTGTGCCAACATAGACAGTGAGACATTGGATGCCAACGCCTGAGAGATAGTAATCGGCTCTCATTTCTTCGAAAAGCCGAACTAAACTGTTCTGTTTTACCGAGTTATATTTTCGCCATTTGTAACCCATATAATGGACAATTAAGAGGGTTTGGTAGCCAAGTTTGGCACTGTGTAAGTACGCACTCAAAAATATATATCATAATAAAATTATGTCTGACCGTTGACCAGCTAACAAAATTGTTGTTTGCTCGATTAAATGATGTCTGATAAATTTAATTTTATTTCTTTTAATATGGTTTTCATTTTGACTTCATGTCAAACAGTTAAGAACCCGATGCAGAGTTACTTGTTTTCCGAATAATAGCATGAAATTAAGTAAGAAACAATTTACTTACGTAATTCTGTAAGATATTCATTAATACAGTACATAATACAGTAGTAACAATATTAATATATCTATGCGGAGGCCTCAATTTATATCACATGCCAGCGAGCACGAGAAAGTCATGAAACATGTGATACTTGAAATTTTCACCTCTAATATGATGTAACCACTATACTACAATTTTCTTTTGATGTCAAGGATTTATAAGTTGTGTCTTTAAAATGACCTACTTATAGCGTGTTGAACTTGGGGAAAATGCTGTGCTAAGCCAGTTAGATTATGTTTTCATTTTACTATAAGGTTCAGTGCTCGGGGCTCCGCCCCTCGCACTAAACCTTATAGTAAAATGAAAACATAATCTAACTAATACATAAAGAATGTTTTATGAATAATTAAAGAAAACAATTTAATTGCTTTTGTTGTCAATTCCTGATTGATGTATTCGTTTAATCTTTAATTTGTTTGACTTAATTCATGATTTATTTTTACGTCTTAAATTGAGGTGTGAATAATAAGAAATTATCTTAGGACATGTATCTACACAAAATATTTATTAATCGAATGTACAGTTGTTGATGATCAAAAATTCAACCATCTATTCTCCCTTCTTTGGTGAACAAAATTAATGATTACTAACGAACAGTTGTGTCATTAAACTATCTATAAATGGTGTACTATGCACGATTTGATAATCTTTTGTGTTAAAAGAAACCGCTTGAACCATTGTGATGAGATGTCATACATTTTCGAGACCCACGCTAGATCGTCACTTCGTATGAGAAACGTTTTAATCTACGTGTGTAATTAAAAAAGCTTATCATTATTTTACGTTTTCTTTCTTAATTTAGCGAACGACGCTTAAATGCGAGACATTTACTTTGGACCCGTTTTTCTGCGCATGCGCAGTTAAAATAATTTCCCCACATGACGAGTTTTCCAACAACATTAGAACTAGATGAAACGGCCTTTTTTCAAGTTCTGTTTATTGAACGACCGACGATTGCGGGGAGTAATTTCGGAAACCACGCTTTTATTTTAGATAGAAGTTAAGTTTTGTAAAAAAATAAACAAACAATGCCAATGTATCGTATGCCTTCCTAATAAAAGGGAGCAAAAAATAAGTACTAACATGGTCGTGAATAAATACAGTAAACGGTCGGGTCCGTACGGTACACGTTAAAACCCGTATCCGGTACTCGGACGGCTTTGGACCGATTGACTTCGGCGAATTTCCTGGTCCCTGATAACGACCCAAATGATTTTAAAGTGTTAGTTAGGTCATCATGTCTGAAACGTGTAAGCATGCGAAAAATTGTTAAAAATGTAATATATTTACTTATATTATATAACCACCGACCACTGTGTCAAAAACGTTATTTTAGATGCAGCTGTATCCACTGTGCTAAGCCGTCTTTCGATAATTGAAGTTATAAATACGATTACAATTTAACATTGACCAAGGGGAATGAATCCTCGGAGAATAAACCTTCCAAACAACCTCTTTTAAAATGGTTTAGCCCATATTTACAAAGGTAAGCGCCGTGACCTTCGTAAGGTGAAAGAAATCTTACTATATCTATTGTAATGTTTTCCCTCTTTTTAAATACTTCCGTAAATGACCCACCTGTCTTAGTTCTAGCGAAAATGATTGCCAAATTTCACTCTATTTATCAATTGATCCACTGGCTAATTCGAAGACTGGGTAAAACCTTGCCACTAGTTGTAGTGAAGAGCCAAATCAAATTGCATATTTGCAATTTGACATCCTCTGTCAAATTTTGAAGTAAAAAATTAAGATTAAGTAACCAATAAATTGATTATTATTTATATTCCTAGTTTTCATTTCTCAATCTCTCATATTCCTCAATTAAACTTTTATTACTTCCAGTATTATTCTAATTGATAGGACAGTTATTCCCTCGAAACTTGTTGTAAAGCAGGCATTAAAGTCCAATGAAAGAGATATATCACAGCTTAGAGCAAATTAGAGACTTTAGTCATTTTAGTTATTTCTCCTTGTATACTCTTCAAATAGGTAGGTCCAATTAGTTGGATTACTCGGATTTTACCCTTACTTTTCAATGTCAATTTGCCAAAATTAATCTTAAATAACTTTATTGTAAATCGTTTTATTTGTTTGAAATTCAAGCTAAGTATTTTTAGGGTAAAGAACTATCTAAATTTCACCACTTCTGTAATTATCTTCATTAACAAGAAAGATACTAGATGAAATATTTTGTTACCCTTACATAGGACTTCAATGATAAAATTTGAGGATTCCAACTGTAAGGACCTACTTATCAATTGGATTGCTTCAGATTTTATCAGGGGAAGATAACTGACTAAAGTCCCTTATTGGTTGTAACTCAATTTAAGGTATAAAATCCCTAACTAAAAACTATGTTTTATGGCAGCTGAATAATTCCAAAAATAGGTTTTTTTTTGTTTTTACATTTTATTTCTAGACTTTTTACCATGATAGATATTTTAATAATGCCGACATAGACTATTTATGGACACATTTTAAATCATTCTATTTTTATATGCAAGGGAGGTAATTACTAAGTTCTGTTTAATGTTTTTGTCAAATAGTTTTGAAATTTTAAGTTATGTAATAAATCTAATCCATGCAAAATGGTTAACATATTGTAATGAAATAAAAATATCATGTTTTGTAAGATTTTATCATACTTTCACTAAGTTATTTTTAACAGTGAGTGGAGTAAGGGACTGTATACCTTAAATAAAGAGTGAACTACGACCCTTTTGCGCTAAGCCCGCTATTTGAATTTTATTCAAATGTTGGTGATGCATACATTTAAACCCTACTGATATAAATACTCAATATTTGTTCGTACCTTCCTGTACATGAACATGGATATCAATTTTTCTAGATCATAAGTACAGAAGCACATTGATGAATATTTAAATCAGAGGGGTAAATGTAAATTTTAACAATTTTAATTGAATTTTCTCCTTCAATGACAAACTTTTGTTTCGTCACACAGAAAGTTGTTGGTAGTTAAATAAATGAATGTTCTTCATAAATATCAGTGATATTTTATGTGCCTGCTATTATGCAAGTGTCAACCATCATTTAAAACTTGTTCTCATCTTTAATGATTATTTTTCTGCTGCTATAGTTATAGTGACCAATGATATATTTTTTATCATTTTTTTTATTAACATAGTGATTATATTATATAAAATATACTGGTAATTTAAAATCATTATATCATTCCCATATATTGTGCGTAAAGTTTGACCCCGATCTGACCTTTCACATTTGCATCTAATTATTATCTACACATTTCCCGACGAAAATCAACACTACGCCTATTCTACACTTCGGCACGTAACATATTCAAAACAAACAATCGATTAACATCATAAAATCCTCTCAGCCACTGTGTAATAGACACTCATTGTAGGCTTTAATATATTTTAGAAATTAATCGTTTTGTTATTATAACATTCAAGCTTCGATGATATACTCCGATGGACTATTAATACTACATTCGTATTCAAAGTAATGAATATTCTTGCATAAAGGTCAGATCGGGGTCAAACTTTATGCACAATACAACAACTTTCTCAAACTCCTATGGATACCATGTTAGGATGTACATGCAAAATTGTATAGATATGAAAATAAGTTACATTCCTACCAAGTACATGTAGTTATATTTCATGTTACATATTTGTAATTGATCATTCCACTATCTGTTTAAGTCATGTTTTTTTTTCATACTGATTTCACCATGTTTTTTGCTGACAATTTTTAATTCAGTATATACTAATAGAAATAAATCTTGCATGCCTATAAGCTATAGTTACTTATTAAATGTGTTTATTTAAAAAGTTGCTGATATAAACTTAAACCCAATGTTTTATTCAGGGTCTATGGTCATGTGATCTACAATGAAGTAAACTATCATTTGTTTTTGTTAATTTCTCATCAGTCCAGACAAATAATTGAACCACATTAAATAGTGTATAAAATAACATAAGTCAGTCTTTCCTAAAAAATATTTAAAGGATCTGTGACGTTTTGATTGTTCACTCCAAATCTTCCGCACAAAATTTGAATCGAGCATAAAACTAGGTCATGTGCAACTTATTTGGGCAGAGGATTCTGAGTTTACAGTTACAACTCACACTGTTGCTGACCTGTGTGATCATTTTCAAACAAAGACAGTGTAGTTATTTTATGCACTACTTAGGTATTTTTTCCAATTTTTGGTGGGAATTTGATGAAAACAAGTATTTGTTTAAATTCTAGAGATCACATGACTATACTCTGCTATTGTTTTATATTCTTTTATTTTAATGATGTGCTATATAATATATTGCAGGAGCGCAGTCCCCAGCATTCTCTGACAACAAACCACAATCACCAGTTGTTGAACCTGCCAAAGATGACTCTAGACCTTCTACTGCTGACAGTAGAAAAGGTATTCTACGACCTTCATCAAGGTCAAGTTCACGGGATGGTCGAAGGTCAAGGTCACCATCAGGTTAGTAATAGTTTTCAAGTTATTTCATGGAAAGACAAGAACATCACTTTATCAATGCATGATCCTACACCCAACATAGTGATATGGAATAATTTGATGTTCTCCGCTTACTATTGCATGTTTTGCATCATTTGTGCGGTCTATGAAATTAGTGGGTGTCTGGTTGCCCTGGGCAACCACTTCTTAGTTCAGGCAACTAACAGTTTCTTTTGGGCAACCAAAATTCTGCAAATGAGATAGAGTGCTTGCTCTTATAATGATCTGTTCGGACAACCACTTTTATATCCTAATTACATAGACTGTATGTGGTTGCAATTACCGTAACATTGTGAACAGATTTATATAATAATCTACGTCCATGTAAAGTGTGTGTAAATTTGTTGTTTTGTTTAAATCACTATCTTTAACTCTGATTGATGTATGAAATTTTGTAATGGGCTCCTGTGAATAAAGACGTCTTGCTTTAATATATTCATTTAATATGGGCATCATCACAAAAACCAATGCAAGCTGAAAGTGCCACACTGTAGATTTACCTTGATTTATCAAGAATAGACACTTCATTATGAAGGGAATTATTAGGAAGGAAAATGTTTGAAGCCAGAATTAGTCAATAAATGTGGAGCCCCTAAAGTGTCATTTTGAAATACTTTCTTGTTTTCAAAGTTTTTTGTTTGATAATATTTTGTAATTACAAAAAATGAAAACAAAGTTGTAATTTTTTTTTTTTAAAAACTTGTCATAATTTTGAAAAAAATTAAAATGTAATTATTTCAGAAAAAAATAAATAATAATATTTTGTTGAAACAAAAAATTATTTCGTAAAAACTAAATAATATTACACTAAAATTAAATAATTTTGAAAATAGAAAAAAATCAACAATGTCACATTAGGAGCTCTGTAAATCAGACAACTAAGAGTAGGACACTTAATAATTTTACTGACTCCCTATATGATAATTTCAGCAGGAGGCAAGTATTTAGATACAACATCTTTAGTGTCAGGTACTGGAGTGATGTGGTTTGCATGTTTAATTGTTGAAATATTTAGTTCTAGTTATAAATTAGTATTGAGTCATTCCAGTTCAGATCATTTGAATTTTGTTATAAATTAGTTCTAAGTCTTTCTAGCTCAGGTCAGCCAGACATTAGAAACCTTCTTGGGTCATCCTTTAAGATTGGACTGACTCTTTTGACATGTATTGGCCTATATGCAATTCATGGACAAAAATTAAATATTTTGCCAGAAAAAATTGTAAAAAAGTTAATATATAATATAAAAATAGTAGTCTAACTACAAAATGTATTTCTTTTATCTTTATTTCCAAGTTTTCTGCTGATAGCCTTCATCAGGGTTTAAACATATTTAAAGGAAGTGACGTCCACATCATGCGATGTAAATAGTAACAACATCATAACATTTGGCGCAAAAGTTATTGGCTTTTTAAGTCATTTTGCATTTTTTGTCTACACTGATGCTATGATTCCATGAATAGCAGAGACTACTTGTCTTTTAGAAAGTTTTTTGTCAATGTTATCTTAGGCCTAAAAATGATAAAATTTTAAGTTAGTTATAAATTCTTTAGTTTAGGATCCCAAATATTTGCCTCCTATAACTGCTAGAACAGTTTAATTATAGAATGTTGATCATGTCATCTTTTTTGTCATCTACATGAGTAACCTGACATTGTTATGATAATGACATTGTAGATTCTGAGTTACAGTAATACTTGCACTAGAACATAGCAAGTTATGTCTCATTCTTGATAAAAATGATTGTTTGCATCTTATACAGCGTCCAAAGTAACTGTTCTTAGACAAAATCCTGATTTTGTAACAAACAGATTCAAATGTACCCATTAAAACAACAAGAGTCATGGGACAACAAATTCCAAAATCAACATTTATTAGTTCCATGACATATGATTCAAACTGATTAAAACTGTGTAACCTGAATAGCTTTAATTATACATGTAGTAAAATTCACAATGCAGATTTTCTCTAAATTTCATTTGTCCAAGAACTTTTGGAGGGCACTGTATGAATTGTCAAATAAAACCTGATGACTGGCACATCTGCTGCAACTAAGTCACTTCCTCTGAGATGTGAAGTGTCACACCCCACCAAACAGTGGTTTTCAATTATCATACCCAGGATATTCACCCTACCTGCATGTTGTTGTTTGTTTTATATCAATTGTTGTACAGTATTGAAAATTATTAAACTGGCACTCAATTAATTTGTGTTTGAAGTCGTATTAATAACTGTAGTTTGATTATGCTCATAAGTTCTTCAATTTATAGAAATTACAAATAAATTTGTTTCTAACATTATACATGGAGGGTTGCCAGCAAGACTGCGTGAGTGAGTTAGTGCATTGTGTAAAAGAGCAAGTTACTACAGTCTTGTGGGCAACACTTGACATGTACATTGCTGATGAAAGGACATAATGGCTCAGTTCTAAGTTAGATCACAATATTTTGTTTTAGAAACAGAACTTAGAGATTTTGTGCTTAAATTCATTCTGCGACATAAATAAAGTAATAATAACAATGATTATAATAATAATAATGATACCATAATGACTTTATTTACAGAGGCAATGCAGGCTAAGCCTAATCTTCCCTTTGAGCCTGTCTGATATATTTAGTTAGTGTTGATTTTCGTTCTAAATTTAGACTTCTGTAAGTTTAAGTAAATGTTTTGAGTGCCAGTTTGGTGGTTATTGACTTTTAGTATTGTATGTTTTGTTTGTTGTTTTGCTGTGTTATAAACGTTGTATACTAATAATATTTCAGTACATTTTGCTGATCAGGAAGATAAACATTCAGGTAGAACCTGAGGATCAAATATCTACTGTCTATCATACTTGCACTTATCTTTCTTTAAATTCTGATCAATTTATTTTCTTCATTCTTTTATTGGACCAGTTTCATAAGCATATTGCTAGCTAGCGCTTTGTGCCCCTAGATAACCGTCTTACACCAAAAGGAGTACTTATGTGATATCAAATTAAGGGTCCCAAGTGGTCAAAGCACTGGCTAGAGATATGCTGAGGAAACTCACCCATTGTTAAAGTTTATTCAACTGTCAGTGGCGCATATCTAAAACTTATTTCAGGGCGTCCACTCTCCTATTTTTTCCTATATTTTCCTATATTCTGGCTTTGAAAATTCCTATATTTTCTAAGTGTTCCTATATTTTTTTATGAAAAATGAGTGGACGCCCTGTTATTTGAATACTGGATATTTGTTTGTTATTAGATAATCCCTGCACATAATTACAGGTATCTATTTTTATGGATCATAAGTAAAGAAGCAGAATTTAAATCAACAGGGTTAACATATGTGCCACTAACAGTTGAATGGAATTTAACAATATGCTTGTTGAAGATAGGTCATACTGTGACCATCCTTGGTGGTAAGTTGGTTGCAGTCTGCTGAGTTTCTGTGAGTGTTATGTCACACACATGCAATAAAAACACAACGTTTTTGGAATGTCTTTTGACAGTATGGCTCAGTCGATAGATTGTTTGACAGGCCCTTTTTTTGACATTGTATGAAGTCTTGCCATTAACAAATCAGCCGGAAAAGTGAAGTGTGCATTCCTTGGACAGCTTATGTTTCTATGGTCTTTCAATAACAGATTTTTTTTAAATATTAAAAGTAGTTCAATGTAGTTAGTCAACTAATTTTAAGTATTTATATCTTCTATTTCACAAATTCTTTCTTAATAATTATCCTTTCATTTCTTAACCTCTCTTATGGCCATTTCTTATACTACCCACTATATCTACAGTTCGAATCTTTTCTAACATTTTTTCAACTTCAACTTCTGGTTCCACAATGTATACCATCGGTGATGAGTTACTGTTACATGTACCTGTTATTCTAAGCATCATCTGGGTCAGATTTTGGTTTTACTTTTCTGCATATTTGTTCTGTACTAATTTATTTTAGCTTGATTGTGAAGCAAGTTCTTACACCTTATATTAATCTTGTTCGAGTCCACTAATAATGAATCCTGGTCCCCGAGTACTGAGCTAGTGGGATAAAGTTTCTTGCTCAAGGGAACAAGGTGGTAGGTTTTGTATGTGATTTGAACCAACGCAGAGCCTGCTTTCCAATTGTAACTGCTCGACCATGCCCTCTCCTATATGCAGTTCACCAAGTCATTATCTTAACTTTTCCCTATCTCTAGCCTGATATGTTATTAATAAATGGGCAATATTATCAACTAGCCCATTGGAGCTGGGGTCGCAGGCATGGCCCTAATACTCTGGCAAGCAGCAGCAATGGGACCACAAGTTAATTTTTCATGGCACTCTTAAAATCTTGAGGTTTCGCATCACGTCTCAAACCAATCGACCATCGACCAATGTTCTATATCAATGACAGTGTCATAAAATAATAAGGCCAGATAGGGGCCATCGCCTGTTTGTATATTGCCACCATGGGTGTGAAAAATTTGAAGCGTATATCTTGAAAAATGCAAAACTAGGTCAATTGGTCAATTTAACGGTATAATAATAGCCAAATGCATGTTATAATACAAAGATTTGTTCTTAAACAAGGGGTAATTAAAGTGCTGGAAATCAAGTTTCAGAGCCTTCATTCACAAAAAATTCCGACCGGCCATAGGGGAACCCACCCCATCTGTGGTCCCAATATTCAAATCTTTCCTCAACTTGCCTGACTAGCCCAGCCATATGATATAAGTAGCTTTCACTAACCTGAATGAATTTACTCTCTCCCTGACTTTAAACTATAGGGTTAAGGTGATAACTGTTAACCCATACCATTGTGAATAGGTTCTTAATTTTTTATCATTTCACCATCATGCTTCCTATTCTTGTATTTTTTTATATTGCAACTTTTCTTTTGTGCTTTATATCACTTTCAGTTTTGCTTATAATGTAACTATTTCTTTAGGTGATTTAGCTAAATAGAATGTTAATCAGTTATTTTACTGTTAATTTTACATATCTCACTTATAATATTAATTTATAGTATCCATTTTTTCAAACAATATGTATAAAGAACTTTCGCTCAATTTAGCAAAAAATCCAAAATCTCGTGTATAATGTGAATCTTTTACATAAAACATATCGCAGGTTTAGTGCAAAATGGTTGTAACTCACTCTTTTCCTATATTAAGTTACGTACCACTGATTTGCCCTAAACAAATGATATACATGATTATATAAGTTTTCAATGATTCTTTATACTTCTATTCATTCATTTTAATATTTTGTAAAAAACTAAATATTTTGTTATATTCATGTATGTAATAATTATTTTCAAATTGAAAAAAAAACAGCATAATAATTAGTCAGAAAAAACCAATATTATTTTGAAAATCTAAATGATTATTTTGTAAAAATGAAATAATATTACAGTTAAGTTCCGCTATTAAGACCACTTGTGTTATTTCAAAATCATGCAATTTTTGACAATTATTAAGACCCAAACGCTTAAATTGTGAACAAAAGGGTCTCTATAATAAGACCGTTTGGCTATTAAGACCATCAATTTTGCTGGTCTTAATAGCAGAACTTTACTGTATGTAAAAACAAAATAATCGCAAATTATTTTTTTTTCAAAATGTCACTTTATGGACTCCATAGATAATGAATTATTTTTTTCTCTCTATATAGTACATTTTGAGGCTGATAAAGAAGGTCATACAATAGCTCATGTTAAAGATGATGAGAAAGAAGAAGAAGTAGAAATACTTGGTGGTAAGACTACTGAAGAAAGTATGAATGAAATTGTTGATGCTCAAAAAAGACAACTTGATCAATGGTGTTTTGCTGAACATTATGAAAAGAAAGTTTTCTTGCAGGTAAGTTTGATATTAGTTGATCTGTTTATTCTAACTTTCCATAGGTCCCAACATTCAGAAATGGAGATTAAAGAGTTTAAAGAATCTAAAAGGGTATTTTAATGGGTCCGATTAACAGTTTGATACAGTTCCTTACATATTTAATAGTTAAACAACAGCCATTTTTGTACAATTGAGCTATATATATTGTTCGTTTTTTCTCAACTGTCAATTTAGCTTGAATAATTTCACGGTGACTGAATGCATTGTTTTTGTACTGGCGGCCTAATTGTTATTTAAAATATGTTGACTTAAACATATCACACGGCATAAGCAGCGTTTCTCGATCATAATACACATTTTCGGAAAGTCATGGATGTATTACGACTTAGATTTTAACAAACACATTCACCGTGTAATTATTCATGCTTTGACAGTTGAGAAAAAACGAACAATAGCTTTTAAATTATATGACTTTTTTAAGTTATGATTGCAGTTTAAAGTGTAACAGACCTGCCAATAAATCTTTCGTTCAGTGCTTTCAGCACTGTGATTCTTTTATAAATCTGTTTAACGCACAAATTAATTCACAAGTGTACATATACTATGCATAGGCAGATCTAACGGTGGTTGGGTGTCCAGACCCCCCTGGAATTTTTTAAATGTACCTGTCCATTAGTATTTTTTTTCAATGTAAGTCATTTTTAAGTATTACTAACATAAAGCAATTTTGTACTCTCTCCTACCACTGATTCTAAATCAAACAGGGCAGTTACTAGTCACTGACTAATTGCACGTAGTTACTGGTTAACAGCTAAATCCAGAGATTTAGCCTTTCCTGGAATGATGAGTAGGTTGATTGACTGCCGTAATATGACCAATACAATGTATTGCTACAATGTTAAATCCAACAAAAAAATGTTCCATATATTTCCAGGTATTAAATGAAGCCTTATATCAGTTGCCTTATATAGATACATACTATCATAAAAGAGATCATTCATTAATGGTTGTATTACACAATCCACATAATCCTGAGTTCCAAAATCATGAAGATTGGCACACAGAACTACACTCTAATGTTGGATTCAGGTATGATTATTTTTATGGGCACGCTTATACTTTATAGTGCACTTATGGTAAGTCCTTCAAGAAACAAGTAAGTTTTGAACTTCAGTTGGACTCTGATGGAGTAATGAAGCTCTTCCAGTCTTAAATCTATCATTCCAGCACTTGTGTATAGGCGAAGCTGTCCAGTAGTAGTATCATCGCCTATAGGGATTGCGAAGGTACAACTTTCCTAAGGAGGGTACTTCGTACTTCTTATTTCCTTGTGCAAGAAATTTACTGCAATTGCTTCACTTTTCTTAGGTGTGAATTTGTACTTATGAGGGCCGCATTATTCTGTTGTGCCTGAGTTTGTGGGTTGAGGAGAAAAAGAGTTATAGGTAGTCCAGGGAGATTGATAGATAGTACCCTGATAACCAATTATATATAAAGATCTAAGCATCATCATTAACTATAAGTTGAAACCAACTGCTTTCAATCTTTTTCGTTTTTTTCCTTTTGTGTGTTCATTGTAGAACTGTCTAGAGCCATTTTAACTCCTAATGATGTGACAAGTCTATAATTTTTCTTCTTACTTAATGATCATGGATTGGGTGTTGCTAAGTAAGTTGGACTGTTTATCATTTGATAGCAAGATAACAAATCACATCCAAAACTTTCCTTGGTGATGCCTTGAGCTATAAACTTTATCCTTACTGCTCAGAACTGTATGACCAGGAAGCAGCCTTGAGACTGATTTTTAAATCTAAGTTGTAAAAGCTTGTTTCAGGATAAAGCTAAAATAAAATTGTATAACAATATGAGTGTGGTGAAAACTTTATACAATTAATACAATACAATTATTTCCAATGTTACAGGAATTATTTGGACTATGTAGAAGAGTCTGTTTCTGATTGGTTGAAGGAAGAAGAAGCCAAATATCAAGCACATATGTTATCTAAAGAACTTGAGAAGATGAGAATGGATGAAGAAGCTGCTAGTAGGGCTTCTGAAAGAGCTGCCAAGAAAGGCAAAAAATCTGCAAGTAAGTATATTAGCCTTAACTCATTCATTTTAAGTGTATGCAAGTTTTATAAATCAGATTTGAATAATTTAGAGCAACCTAAGGTGGTTGAATGATAAAATCAAATTAAAACTACTCTAAATGTTTTTTATTGATGATGCTTGGTATAAGTCTTCAGCTTTATATCGCTGTATTACAGAACCAGGGACAACTCACTTTTGGCAACCGAAAGTTTTGCAACACTGACTTTGACAATTGAGTAGACCTTGCAAGTATAAGGCTTATAAGGTATTTCTCAAATTCAATTAGTAAGAAATGAAGAATCATGTCCTGAGGTCTGCCCATAATGCACCCTAACAAATAGGGGGAGGGCATTTATAATTAATCATAGGAGAGGTTATTTATAAAAGAGTTAATGGTATTTTTAACATGACTTACAAAAGATAGTAAAAGCCAGATTAAAATGACAATTATGTTATAATTAAAGAAAAGAAAGAATCTAGAGGAAGTTCCCCATCATCAGGTATATCAAACAATATAATTATTTGTATGCAGTATTATAGTATAATCTGTCACGTTGGTGGAAGCATTATGGAAGGGTGTGCACACAATGTCATGCTTGTTTTATGTTTGGAACAAGTGTATGAGTGTCTTGTTCATATTGACCTGAGATAGTTTGGTTTTTGTTTCTTTTTTGGGTTTTAACAGATTAGATACTTTCATACATACATAGTGGTTGAGTGATTTACGAATGAATTATACTGCTGTTTCAATTTTATGTAATCTTATATGGTGCAGTTGGCTTCTCATGGTTCGAGTTTTACATGGGCTGGTAATACCCTTCATTGAAAATTTGACAATAATGTTGATTTTTGACCATTAATAAGGTATATGGAAAAACACTCACAAAAATTGTATTGTTAGTCTTACGTAAATGTTAACAAGCTATATCATTTTTCTCGTTTACTATCTGTAATTTGAAACAACCTGGGTCGGTGGCCCAGTTGGTAGAACCCTGGGATTTGGATTCTCCTGTCCCGAAAGGGGATAAGGGTTTGAATCCTACCCAGGGAGGTTATACACTTCCATGAAAATTTGACATTGACAATTTTCCTCCATTAATAAGATATATGGAGAAGTTTCCTGCCTTTAGGAAGGGTAGGTGAGTACTGGTTATAGACAAGGGTCCGGAAAGCTAGGTTAGGTGTGCTGGATGCTGTAAAATGACCTAAATTGTGTTGACATGGCATTAAACCCAGTAAAAAAACAAATTTGAAACATTGGCCATTTTGGTAAACAGATAATCTGATGAACAATAAATGTTCATTGTGACATTTGAATAGTCTTTTATACTATTAGGCTTAATGTCACTGGGTTATGGTTATTTAGTTTAGTGTTTTGTCTTGCATTATTGGATGCACATACTAGTTGGCAAAATGTTTATATTTTACTCAATATAGTCCTAGTAATTACTTGTGTATAAATTTAAGTTCTTTGGGCTATGGTTGTGAATTTTTAAATTTGACATAAAATTGGATTTGTAGTTTGTTTAAGATTGATAATAAATTATCAATTCAATCTTCATCATAGTGAAACTATTTTGACAAAAACACCATTTTAATGTACAGTTTATATGAGGATTATCAAGAAATACACAGAACTTGTTGGTTGCAGCTAAGTAAAAATGAGTGCATACTTTAGTACTAGAGGAACCAAGAAATTGACTCTTTAGTGATTTATTTAAGTTGAAATCTTGGTTTTTACAATCCAGCTTAAGAAATTAATTAGTATAAAATGTTGTGAGTAAACATTTCAGCAAAAGCAATTCCCTATTGAATGCCCTTGTTGGGTTACATTTTCCCTATGTGGGAGGGGGCATTTGTAAGAGTACAAAATAATTATGGTGGAAACACTGCAATAATTTCTAGAAATTCTTGCTAGTCTAGTTTTGTGTAGAGACATGATAAATGTAGCATGAGTAGGATCCATCAAAAGCAAATGTGTAATACCACTTCTTTTATCATTTCTTTTACTTATTCAGTGAGGCGAGAAATGACTCTGTGTTGCTTATTTTTTCTTGGACTTATTTTGAGTTTAAAATAATTGAGGTTTGTTAGTGGTTTTTTTTTCAAAAAATAGGAGGGGACATTTATTAAGGGAGGCACGTTTAATAGAGAATATATGATACATATTGCAAACTGTCATTTATCATTGCTATTTCAGCTTCTAGATCTAAATCACCGAAAGGTTCTAGAGGAAGTAGTCAAGAACGTCCATCCTCAGCTGGCTCTGGTAATATATTTATAAGAGAAGGTTCATTGAAAGCCTGGAAAATAGAACAAGATAAACTCAAAGCTGAAGAGGATGAGAAGGAAAGAGTTAGAAGTGCTAAAAGATCTAAATCTCCTAAAGCTAAGGTAAGTCTATCTCTTATATCATAGCTGTCAAGGGTCTGATAGGACCTTGGCCTTAGACTGGGCCTTTGGGCAGCCAGGGACCCCAGTGGTACCAGGGGATTGTTATGACTAGGGGTCCAGGGGATAGGAGCAGGGTGGCCAAAAGCTTCTTAAATATGACTATTTTAGACCCCCTAAATCTCTACATATATACCTATTTTGACTAGTTTCCAAGATGACACTTGATGGACATTTTAGCCGGCTAAGTGCAAAACGATCGTAACCTCTTTTTTTAAAACTTAGTTACCACCATTAAACCCGCAATTTGATGTATTGATTTGTGACTGCTGAGAGATAGTCTATCAACTGTTATAAAAATATATTTGCAACTTGCACTTTATTATGAGGAAACATAAAGTTTTCTTAGACTGTGTGTGATTTAGACAAAAAAATGTGTGAACTGACTGCAGGTTCAAATGTGTGAGACACACTGTGGAAAGCATGTGGCTTGACATGCAAATTATATATAATGGTTTTTATAATTCTAATGTTAGCATTTTGTATAATGCTTTAAATATCAAGGGTTGCCCACAAGACTGTAGTAAGTGCATTGCGTTAAAAAGCAAGTCTTGCTGGCAACCCTGGATATGTAATGATCTGCTTGCTCAATGGTTGAGTTCAATATGTGGCACTGCCATTGGTTTCTATATAAGCTGAAACAATTGTTAAGAAAAATTCTTATTAAGGTTGAGACTTGTATCATGGAACACACTTGAATTTTTTGTGAACCCATATTCAGTGAAGATATATTTTACATGGTTTGTTTAAGCCGCCTGGCTAGCTCAGTTGGTAACACGCAAGTCTACTGATCGAGGGGTCGTGGGTTCGATTCCTGGGCGGGGCATACTTTTGTGGAGCTTAGTCATGAAACTATTTCTACGGCCATTCTCCCTCCTACCAATGGTTTTGAATTATGTAGGGCAGTTGTCAGTCACTGACGAAAGTATGCGCTTAGTAGTTGGTTAACAGCTAAATCCAGAGATTTAGCATTTCCAGGAGGAGTGAGTAGGTTGACTGACCGCCGTTATATGACCTATAAAATGTGTTGCTATGGTGTTAAACCCAACAAAAACAAACAAAACAAACATGGTTTGTTACAAATGTTGATTTATTTCTATATTTAAAGAAAGAAGAAAAAGAAGATACAAAGAAGAGACCTGGTTCCCGTGGTAGTGCTAAGTCTAAAGGTTCTGCTAAAGACCAGGAACCAGAACCTACAGTTGCTGATTTAGAACCTGCAGGAGATGACAAATATTGGCCAGTAGGTGCCACTTTAGTTAATGAAGATATAAGATACAGTTTTCTTTATTTAGTTTGTAGAATAAAATAAGCGTCAGCTTTGATGTGCCAGAACTAAATTAATGAGTGCTTTAGCACAAGTTATTAATAAGCCCATCAAAACTAGTGCCTATGTTTTGTTATTTGACAAAGTATAGAAAAACTGAATGCTATTTTGATTCTAACATAGAAAGTAAATTATCTTACTGTTAAATTTTATATTCAAGGGGGAAAACCATAACAGCTTTGCATGTTTTATTCAATAAAATGTAGGTGATATCTCGTTAAATATAGAATGAAAACACACATGTCTATGTTAGACTTAATGTTGACAAAGTTAACAACACCATAGCTCTCATTGGTGTGTTTGTTCTCAGCTGGAATTTCTTTCCTTTTTTTTTATTTTACTGCATTTAAAAACTTCTCAGGGTAGTCCTTTGATTGTAAAAGCTCAGAAATGTTTCTTTTTTGTTTAGAATTTAAACAATTTTAAATAGTTTGGTGTTGCAAGGCTTGCAATCTTTAAATATTAAAGTTTTTTGTGTAGAAAAGATTCTATATTACTTTACTTACCATTGTCTTTACTATGTGCAATGTATATCAATATAAAAATATTTGTATCTCTTCAGTTTTCTGGTTATGATGTTGGTAATAATTTAATACATGTATCTGGTATAACTTCTACATTGTTTCCTTCTGATGGTGGACAAATTAGAACTGAGAAAACTGAATTTATTCAAGGTTTGTTCATTATTGAAGTTAATGTATTGCTAGTTTCTCATTACTCTAAACTGGTCAACCTTGTGATTTTATGTTTCCCTCTTCAAAATAGCTGCTAAAATTGTATTTTTGTCCCTTTAGCTCTACCCAATTATATGACTGAGATTGAGGTTGACTTTTTTACTGAAAGACTATTGTTCAAGGAACAATTTGGCTATGTTGAATCTTAAGGCCCCGTTACACCAAACTAGTTCCCAGAACGTTAGACCCCGTCCTAAAAATATCGCGAAACTGGTTGTGAACGAGCTAGGACGTGCCGTTTAAGTCGGAAAATGTCAGTTATACGATTATAGTTCGTTCAGAACCAGTTCCTAATACGTGCACTTCGTTTTTATCCCGTCTGTAGTCCGTTTGTATCGGGATCAGATCGGGTTAAATTGCTCGTTCTCGTCACGAGACACCCTCTCCAACTAGTCCAAACCGTTCGTAGTCAGTTTTAACCCGTTCATAACTAGTTCTTCTAAGCTCCTTTACTATTGACCATCCCGTTTAAGACAGTTCAACTCGTTCTAAGTACGTTCCCATCTCGTTCTTAGAGCGTTCTAAACGTAATGATGTCACGTTCTGATCCGGTTGCTATGAATATCCAGGACGTTTCTACTTGTTGGGATTCTCGTTCCGCGGTACAAGCTGTGAGGACGAAAAAATTTGTCAAGCATCGCTGCGACCATCATGCCTCCTTAAAAGAGCAGAGTCAGACAGGCGGCGCGTGTTAAGACAATCGCATTTAAAAATCACCTGCTTAGATGAAGCTTTTGAAGACTAGCCTCAAGTTAAGCCTCAGGATTCTGAGCCTCCTGAGCAAGTCAATGAAAATGAGGGTATTGTATCTCCTGCGTCTTCTAATGACTCAGACAGCCAGGTTTTGGGAAAAGATTTGGGGCAGAGTCAGAAGCCAGAAAAATAAGAAGACAACTAAGACATACACCCATTTCTTGATGAGAATGGTCTGTATTTATACAAGACTTTGCCAGATCGTACTGTAGACGTTATTGTGATGTTCGAACTGCTCACAAACGCAATAAACTTACTAAAAACAAGTAGAACGTACCAAAATCCTACTGCGAACTTTAAGAACTGAGTGTTAACGTGTTGCAAACTGGTTAAGAACTTTATAATTTGTTTTCATACATTTAGACGGGATAACAACGCACTATGAACGTAATCAAGTCGAGTTAAGTCTGTGTGCAAACGGAATGAACCAAGTTACAAACAGAACAAGTCGGTGTGTAAACATACTGCAAATTGAGGACCGATCGAACTACGACAAGTCACGTCCCGAGTACGATGCTAGTACGGCAATTTCGTTCGCAGTACATTCATTCCGTTGCCAGTACGTTGTTACTCAGTCTAATTGCAGAACGGGGTGGCCGCAGAAAATTTTTGAGTCGATTCAAAGTTCTGAAACCCCATTCTCGTTCAACCCTGTCCGAGCTCGTCCATCACGTTCGTACACAGACCGTAGAAAGTTGCTACTATGTCCAGTCTGTTTTCACACAGTTGGAACTCGTTCGGTCCAATTTTTCAGAACGTAGTGAGAACAAGTTTGGTGTAACGGGGGTATTAGTAAGTCTATAAGTATTGAAAAAGCTGTATCATAGGTGAAAAATAGCTAAATTTCTACTGGGCCCAAACTAGTAAAGGGTTTAAGTAATTCTATAATGTCACTATTCTACATAATTTATTTGGTTACGAGTATTTTAGACTTATTAGGACTTCAAAAAAACCTTCAAAAATTGAAAGATGTCAGTTATAAAAAATCATGGACGGCAAAATCTTAAAATTGTTTACTTGTCCGCTCTTGCCAACTGGTAAAGTTACTTGTCCGTATGAACATTATAGAATAAATTTTTTGAAAAATCTACTTGTCCGTACTTGGGACAACACGGGCAATACGGACGATTGATTTTGCCGCCCCTGATTAGATGGACGTATGTTTATATATATATTAAAACTTTTACTTTCAAGGTACAACAAGTGTAAAGACATCAGTTATAAAAGATGGCCATGTATTTACTGTTCATATATTGGATCCTAAAGATGGTGCCAATGATGAAAGTGATAATGAAAATGATGATGGTAGAAAAGATGGGGCAGAGAAAGCTGAATTTGAAAAACCTGAAAAAGAAAATAAAGATGGTGAGTTAGTTATTACTATTAAATCTTTATGGCTCTATGGTTTGTTTACATTACATCAACTGTTACTTGGTGTTTTTTTTTTTAGTTTTGAAAATAGTCTAGCGCTTGCATTTTCTTAAGGATAAAGAACCTTTTGAATCAGATATAATTTTGTGTTTTGAACATACCAACTTCTCTGTCTTTGTTCAATATAGATACCAGTAGATGGTTTATGACAGCTATTCTTCAAGTTGTTCTCTATAAGTCTTGACTTCTCTTGGTCTACCTTTACAAATTTTGATGACAGTAAACAGTATTATTATAATGACAATTTAAATTGATGTACTGTAAAAATTTGTGGTTTTATGTATAAAAACCTACCCCGGTAATAACAAAATAGATGGTTTTGCACATTTTTGTGGCTTTCATTTCATATTTCTCACAATGTATAGGTCAGTATGCGTGGACATGTAATTTTAAAACATTAAAAACGAGTAATTAAACTTGTGAGCAAGTAGCTTTTATAGAAACAATGATTTAAAATGTAATATTATATATATTTAGGTGGTAGTGTAATGTCGGAGAAACCAGGATCATTAAAATCATCACGTGGTAAACAACCCTCTGTTAGTAGTTTTGGTTCAGTGACAGCACAGTTCTGTGATGGTATGAATCTGGCTTTAAGTCAATTTGGTGATAATGGAGAAGCGCCTGATGGTAAGACTTACAGTTATTTTACATGATTTCTAAAGCCATCTGGCTAGCTCAGTTGGTAGTATACAAGTCCACTGATCAATGGGTCATTAAAGTTCAGTTCCCGGGCTGGGCATGCTTATGTGGAGTTTTATCATAAATAATTTCTACAGTCATTCTCTCTCCTACCACTGATTCTTAATCAGGTTTGGCCTAGCTAGTGGTCAACAGCTTAATTCAAAAATTTAACCCTTCCAGGAATACTGAATAGGTTTGACTGACTGCTATTATTATATAACCTATACAATGTGATGCTATGGGTTTAGCCCCCCCCATAAAGATTCCAAAAGGAACAAACAGTTTTATTATGGCTTTCTTTGATTGGTCAGATTAGAGCAGTGCCTATACCATGTGAAATTTTGTGATCCACATTGGTCAAAATATATTGAATAAAAGGAGAACTTTTGTAGTAAAGTGATTTGGTGTGATTTTTTTCTGATTAAAAACACTATTTTCAATTTCAATTTACTATCATATGATGTATAGAGCCATAGCTCAACATAAGAAGGCTGTCTTATGCTCCTGATGACCTATATTGGTGTTCGAGTAGCTTGCTACCGCTAGTAAACATTTGGTTTGGGCAAGTTACATTCATTGCTGGTTGTCCAAGTGACCAACTTACTTTAAATATAAATGTTGAGCGCTGAGAGCGCTATATTCATATGGAGTACACTAAATAACTTCTATTATTATTAATGATTAAGTTATGTACTGCATGATTATATGTGATATTTTAGGTAAGAAATATGAACCAGAGCCCTATACTCCACCACCCACAGATCCAAGCCCTGTACCCCCACCATCACCAACTAAGAGTAAGAAAGGGGACAAGAAAAGTGACAAAGGTGCAGTCACTCCAGAACCCCCACCACAGGCACAGGTAAATATATATTATGTAGCATTTAAACAGGGCATTTAGTCATATGAGTTTCAGTGTTAAACAACCACTTGTTTACCTTCGAATTCTTAATTGAGTAAAAAAAAATTGAAAAAATGTTTTGCATTTCTTTGGGTTCGAAAACAAGTCCACATTCCTTGGACAACATTTTAGGAATTATTTAATCTGATCAAATTTATGCTTTGATCTGTTCATCGTATTGGCAAGGCTGTCATACGAGGAAAAAGGGGTCCTTATTTATTTTTGAGTAGTAAAATTAAAATACTGTCATTATGCACCTTTCCAAGACTTTACCTGAGTTAAAAGCAATTTTGCCAAGGTTTACAGTTACATTTTGTCCTACAAACTAAGTGTTAACGGTATAGCACATTATAATGTTTATCGGCAAATGTATCATTATAGAAGGTGAGAAGAGAATGGTCATTTACATAGCATAATGTCATTATTAAATTGGTTGACAAAATGTTTATATTATTTGTTTTATTTTAAAGTTAATATTTCCTACTACATAACATGGGCTTAGCGCAAGACAATTGTAACTCACTCTTTTTTACCATGAGTGATGACCGTTTTGCGCTAATCCATTGTATATTGTATCAGACAATTTTATATAATGATACTTTTATTCTTGATACAATCAGGAAAGTGAAGTAAGTTACACAATTTGTGGGTGTTTGGTGTTTTATCTTGATGTTATTTAGTATATTTCTTTTCATCATGGTTTTTGTCTTTCATAGGGACTTCTTTCTATATTTCCCCCACTTTCTTAGTTGATCTCTCATGTATTTTTGTATTTATACTCAAAGCATCTATCCCTTGTTGTTGTTTTTTTTTTGCTCTTCCATATTTTTTGCTAATTTGAACTTACTCTCATGATGAAATTTTATGAAGTGTATTACATTTTGAATTTTGTTTTTGCTTTGTCAACGAATGGCTTGATGTTCTTTGTTTCTTAAGCTAGCAGACTTAGAGTAATTAATTTAACATGCAGCCATGTCTTATGTTATTTTATAAACTTATTTAAAATAGCCTCTAGGAAGTAAAAAACTAACCCATCCCATTTGGTTAATAAGTTAACCTGAAAAATTCACACTCTTCTTGTCTGAAAAATCATTTGTCCAGAGCTGTCGTATTTTGCATGTAGGATTTCATTGCCTGTAAAGATTGTTCAAATAGCTCCCATCGGCCTCGCACTGATTTTAAATATCATTTCATAGGCGGATCTAGGAGGGGGGGGGGGGAATCCCTGAAATTTCCAAAATGTACCTGTCCATGAGTGCATTTATTTAAACTGTGAGCCATTTTTAGGTAGCATGAAGCAATTTTTCTCGGGCTTGCTTGGCTCGCCTTTGAGCTTAACATAGATCTAATGGTTATGTAGCTTTTATTACTAATGTGAAGCATTATTCTGCACACAGTGTATAATGTGAAAAGAGTTTGAACCCGCCCTGGAATAAATTCCTGGAAACACCCCTGCATACAAATGTATGGTGTATGCACCATATGATAGCACCCCAAGGAATTTGAAAGTTTAGTAATACTTGATTGAAAATAAATATAAAGTATTTCAAATATTTCTATGTGTGATATTTTATCAGTTATATGTGCCTAATATGTCATATCTATTTTATCACTGTATTGTTACTTTAACTGTGATATGAACAAATATAGCTTTTACTTCATTTCTTGTTCTTTTATCTATTTCTCTCCTCTTATGGTGATTTGTTGTGGTGTGGTTTATAGATTTTATATGAATATTTTATGAATATTTTACATGTTAAGAGTCAGGCCAGTAATACACAAGGTTATCAAAGTAAAATGTCATTGAGGGTCACCATGGTAAGACTATATGTCAGTGTTATACAATGTATGTTTTACTAATATGGTGGAGAATTTATATTTTAACTTATAGCTATAGAATAAAGTGTGTACTCATTTTGTTTTAATTTTTAAGTAAGTTTGAAAAATTTCCAGATTCGAAAACGTACTCTGGACTGTGTTAATATATATTTTTCAATTATAACAAAATTGTCTGCCCTGCTATTCAGTTAGTAGCACACTACTCTACGGATAGTGGGGTTGTGGGTTCAATTCCTTGGCAGAGAATACTTTCTAGGAGTTAGGTCATGAAATAACTTCAATCGCCATTCTCTTACCACTGATTCTATATCATATAGGACAGTTGTATGCAACTAGTAACTGGTTTACAGCTAAATGCAGATTTAATCTTACCAAGACTGTTAGTGGGTTGCTTGACTGACCACTATGATATGACCTAAATGATATGGTGCTAACCAACCAAGAAAAAGAATTATAGAATTATGGCTGAGAAATTGTCTGTTGCTGAATCCATTTTAGATTCAGTTTATTTATTTATATTTATAAGTCACTAGATTAATGTTTTCTGGTGGCTTATAACATTACATATACTTCGGAAATGGTCTTAGTCAAAGACTGCCCATGAAGATCTGAGTAAAAAACACTATATAATACATAGTCACTCAAAAACTGGTACTTATTTTGCCCAAGTTTGGTTAGGAACAATCTCCTCTATAACAAATTATTATATTTTATACATGTAAGTTTATAAATGCACACATGTCATAGCAAAGGCTTTGTTCTTTTGAATGACACCAACATTATATTTTATTTGCAAATAAATTGTAGGGCGATTACCTATGATCAACACATATTTCATAAAAATAAAATACATTGCTAACAGAAAATTTAAATGGAGAAACTGGTTGCTAATTGAACTATTTAAAAATCTACAATTTTTGGAGTAAAATATGTTCAAAAATTATATTTATACACAGTCATGTATAGTGTTTTTTTACTCGGAACCATGCCAGCAACCTATGTTCTTTATAGTCAATGAATTTAATAAATTGATAGTGTGTTTTGGTTAATGTCTGTGCAGTATAACTAATGCATAATATGTATAATGTACATATAGTCTTTTTAAAAGATGTGTGGTGTATGAACAATCTGAATGTTAAAATAAATATAGTATATTTTTATAACTATAAATGTATTTTAGTGAGTCAATTTTGAATACTAACTGTATACAATGTATGTTCTTTATATATTTATTATACTCTGTATAAATCACTATAAGTTACTTAATTCATGGTACCAATAGTTTCACATATCATGTATAATGATTACACTAAGCTCAGTTTGTCTACTTGAAGGTTTTGCAGCTACTCCTTACCTCCTTGATGCTTTGTATAATGTAAGGCCTACACATTATACATTCAAATATTGGTTGCTATGGCAATTTCAGGCTGACATATTGAACATTAAACTATTTGTTGCTATGGTAATTTCAGGTTGACACAGTAAACATTTGGTTTCTATGGTAATTTCAGACTGACAGATTTAACATTAAAATATTGGTTGCTATGGTTATGTCAAACTGACACATTAAACATTAAACTATTGGTTGCTTTGGCAATTTCAGGCTGACACATTTAACATTTAACTTTTGGTTGCTATGGTAATTTCAAGATGACACATTAAACAATTGATTGCTATGGTAATTTCATTCTGACACATGAAATATTAAAATATAATGGTTGCTATGGTAATGTCAGGCTGACACATGAAACATTAAAACATTAGTTGCTATGGTAATTTCAAAATGACCCATTAAACATCAAAATATTGGTTTCTATGGTCATGTCAGGCTGACATATTAAAATATTGGTTGCTATGGTAATTTCAGGCTGACATGGATGACAAAGACGATTTGAAGTCAGAAGAGCCAACAATAGAACAATCCTTCCAACAACTTTATATATCATGTCCAGATGGTCTTAATGTTAAATATTTGTTAGAAAGTCATATAGGTATGAGACCACTGGCTGAAGATGATAGAAGATTACTTGTTAAACAAAGTTATCCATATAAAACTAATGGCCAACAAAGCTGTGAAGCTGCCAGAAAGAAATATGCTTTATCTGAAATATCTAGAGTTATTACATCTGAAGGCACAGTCATCAAAAATATGGTGGATGGTTCTATTGAGGTAAATTTTACATTTTTAAAGGTGTAAATCAATGACTGATGGAATAAGTTAAAAAAAAATATAATAAAAAATTACCAATTTTTACATAGTTCCGATGCACCTGCTCACAAACAGAAAGGCGTGGGAATGATGTCTCAAGGAAACCCAAAATCGAAATCGAGGTCAAAACAAAAATGACGTTGTAATTAAGATTCGTCGAAATAAAGAACTGTATGATACATATATATTAATATAATATATTTCAATCATCAGGTACTATATGCTGATGGAACAGTCGGTATTCACACTGGACATTGGGAATTACCACAAAGTAGAGCTAGTTCTCCACAAAGACAAAATAGTGGTAGAAGTCAAACTGAAACACCTACTAAAGACAAAAAAGGAGGTAAGTTATTAAGTTATGTTATAAAATCATGGTCTCTTCCATGTGATTTTTATAAGTAAGAAAGTAAACTTATTTTCTTATATCATTAATAATCAATGTCTTTTTAACACTTAATTCCCATAATTAGACACACATTTATGTTTCTTTCTCTGCCAAAAACAGAAAATACAATGAAATACTGCTATTACATTAAAACACGTTTGACTCAAATAAGTTGTAAAATATTGTCCACTATGAAAAGGCCTAACTTAGGCCCCATTTTAAGGCAATCAAATCACTGATCCCTGATGCTGTAAATCACTGATCCCTGATGTTTCAAAATCACTGATTCCTGATGCTGTAAAATGAATGATCCCTGATGTATTATAATATTGTAGGTGTATCAGATCGTAGTCAGAAGAAAGGTAAACAACAAGCAGAGACGGTACAAGATGTACCTGATGAAGACAGTGAACATAAGAAGAGTACATGGGTGATGACTTATCCTAGTGGTGAAAGAGTTAAATTTGTACAAAATTCTGAACCTGAAGAATTAAAATCTGTTATGATCTCTCAAGCTTCTGATCCAGAAACTAGCCAGGTAGGATATATCATATAGAGCTGTTATTTGCGATCCCGACTAGAAAATGGAGTCAAATATTTGGCACTTCCTAAATCCCCGGATTGCGATCTATTTATTCCAAAACTGAAAGAAACTTTTTAGCTAAATAACTACAGAAAATGAGCTGCACTATAAATAAAAACATTCTTCGGGCACCAAGATTATTTTGAAAATTGTGCACATTTTTGGCACATGCCTAAGCTGGCCTTTTGGGAAATAGATTTTTAAGCTAGCCAATTCAGGGCTATTTTCAGTATTTGGGGAAGAGGCCTTGGGTCTTTCTTTATGTAAAACATTTGGAGAAATTTTATCACAATTTCATAGATAGGGGAACAAAAAATCCATGGTGAACTCCAAATTTTTGGAAAACTGCATGATTTTAAAGAAATTTCAGGAGGTATTGCACCTGTAAACGCCCCCCTGTTATGTAAGGAAGGAAAGGTCTGCACATTAAGGCTTTGAAACTTTCACTGTATACAAGGGCTGTTTATAATGTATATTGTGATATATTTTCAGTCAATGGCAAGTAGAGATGATCATGTTATAACTATAAGTTATCCTGATGGTACAACTATATTAGAACATAGTGATGGTACACGTATCACAACATATTATCGTGAGACACAAATACCAATAAATGATGTAGCTACCGATGACGGAGGTAAGTTTGATGAAGATTTTGTTATATTATGCTTTTTTATCAATACCTGTATGTACTTGAATGATTTGCTTAAGTTTCAGTTATACCCAATTATGACAGTCATTAAGAACTTATTACCTTATTTCATAAAATTGTTCATTACTATTTTCTCCTATTTTTTTGCATAAAGCAAGACTTATTCAGTCTAATGACATTATGTCAGCACATCTGCAAATTTCGCTGACAAGATATTTAAGAAAAATGGATACTAAGAAGTAGGAGCCTACTTGGACGTATGATAGTTCAGTGCCCTACATAAGTTCATAGACAAATTCTTGATTTTAGGATAAGCAGATTATTAATTCCAAAATCAACATTATTTGGTTCCATGACATATGATTTAAACTGATTCAAACTGTGTTACATGAATAGCTTTAACAATAGTGAATTTTATGAAAGTGCATATTTTTTCTCAAATATTCATTATACCCCCGCTTCGAAGAAGAGGGGGGTATACTGTTTTACCCTTGTCCGTGCATTCGTCCGTCCGTTACAAAATTTCCGTCGCTGTTTTCTCAGCAACTATAACATGCAGCAGCCTAATACTTTGCATATTGCTTCATTCCATAGTCCCATGTGGTGTAAAGGGATTTCATGCTCCTTGCTGATCTACTTCCTGTTTGTCGCATATTTTTAGATTTTTGCGGGGGTATCACTAGTGAGCATTAGCTCACAGATTTACTTGTTTGTCCAAGAACTTTGGGTGGGCACTGTATAATTCAACTTCAATGTGATCAGTGGAAACTTTGGCACTACCTAATCAATGGAGACAAGTTTGTTTGTTGAATCTGTACCTGAAGATACAATCTATGTTTTGCACATCTTCCAATAGTGTACTTTGACGATGGTCAAATTGATTGTCCTTATAAAGGAAATTTACTGTATAAACATTAATGTTTGATTTCAGACAAAGAGTATGATATACAGACAAACAAGTTTGTTAAAGTAGAATGTCCAGGCTTTGCTACAGTAGAGTTTAACTGTATGACAAGTGAAAACCTTACAATATTTGGTAATGGTACAACAGTCAATATCTTCCCTGATGGTTATTATATGTTACATCATTACGATGGTGGTCGTCTGGAAGTCGATACTGAAGGAACATTGACATATTTCCCTCGTCCTGTCAAGAATATGGAACAACTTTTACCTGATCGTGAGATACGCTACATGTTCTCTCATAACGCTGATGTTACAGTTGAGACTGTTGACAGTGATGGCAATGTGTTTAATGTTAAAAACAATGGTGACTTTAGTGTAATACCTGCTAATGCTGATGACGTTTCTGACGTTAGTAGCGAAGATCACTCTAAATGTGATAAAAAAATCACGGTCTTTAAAGAGCATGCTCCTAGGTTCTTTATCGTACATGCCGATGGTAGTGGCACTGAGTTACTGAGATATCAAGATATCGCTGAATATCTAACCAGTGCGGAACAGAGTCCTGCAACTGCTGTATTAAGAGATGAACTACCTGACTTCCCAGGCGTGTTAGGTATCACTATACTAAAACCTTACCTGGGTGGACCATCTGAACGCTGGCTTAAAAAGTATGACCAAGATTCTATCATACCTCCTGGAATCAGATGTAGAGATCTTACTACACTGCCGCCGAAAGAATACAAGACACCAGGACCTAAGTTTGGTACAGCGGTTGGTCAAGGTCTAAATGTTGGAAGTGCTGTGAAAGCTCAGTCTAGAATACCTATTGTAAAATGTCCTACAGAGCTAGAGTTAAGACAACTTGTACAATACAAGCCAATGAATGAGAATCTTAGATCTATGTAAGTGTACTGTTTTGTTGCCATTTATTGTTTTACTAGATATTTTATCATTTTACCTCCTGAAACTATGTTTTCGGGTATATAGGAGTTAGCTTGTCTGTCGGTAGGCTGGTGGGTGGGTCTGAAGCTTTTACTTGTCCTTTCAAGTTCTCAGCTCCTATTGTACAGATTTGATTGAAACTTCACACATAGACTGGGTATCAAGCAGACATTTGCAAATTTATTTTGGTTACAATCCATTAATTTTTGTTATAGTTATGGCCTTTTGATGAACAATCTTGTGTGCTCAATTTCTCAATCTTGATGCGGGGCTTTGTTATGAAATAATTTCAATGATCATTTTCCCTCCTGCCACTGATTCAATAGTAAGTCACCTATTAACTTGTCAACAGCTTAATCCAAAGATTTAGCCTTTCCAGAAACAGTGAGTAGGTAAGATGAACTGAAAATTTTTATAGGTCCTATGTGTTGCAACTGCTATAATTACACTCTCCGTAAACAGATATCCTGTAGAGCGTTGTCATACAGGCTCTCTACTTTCTCCGTGGAAGGTCACGTCGAGATGAACTTTGTATCGACCAATCAATGCATAGCTTTCATCTAGACATAATCACTATTTAACACATTTTGATTTCGTAATTTCTATTTTTAGACCAAGGTTTGCATGCTTATTTAACAGCAGTATTATTCACAGTCTGCGATTGGGCGGCTCATTTCAAATTGCGTGACGTAGACGATGTAAACAAGTTACGTATCATAACAATTTCGTCATGCTTATTATGATGAGAAAAGGTCACCTGAACGTGACCTTCGTTTGGAAAAGGCCAGATCTAAATTAGCGAGTATGCGAGTGTAAAATTTTAGATTGGGTTTTAATCAGATTGCTATAATTATGAACCTCCCAAATTAAGGAATCATTAACAGTAACCACTGTATCTCAGGGATGAGTGAATAACCAATTGATTTTGTAAAAAATATGTACTAGAAAGTTGGTTGTTACTTTTAACTTTATGTACATGTAATTTACAGAATGCAGAAAGGATTAAGAGAGTATGCTGAATATGTAAAAAGTCGTAATGAGATGACAGATTATATGCGTGTTGTGGATCCACGTACTGAAGAAGAACGTATAAATGCTTCTGATCTTCAAGAACTTGCTCAAGCTAATAATGAACTACTAAATTATGAAAAAGGTAAATATGTTTAATTTATTTTATTTGTTATGCTGCACTTATTTCATGTTGACTACATATCTAATTGATTTCATTTTTCGGCTAATAGTTTGGCGAAACACGGGTGGGCAGGTGGGCGGGCTGTCGGGCGTTAGGTGTCGTTAACAATTGCATTCAAGTTTTTCTTTTCCATATATTTCTGCCATTTATTGTCAGATCTTTATGAAACTTCATACAATGATAATATACCATGTGATAAACAGAATTAGAAAGTAATCACAACTCTACCTGCCTTTATTATGGATTATTTCCCTTTGTAATTTTTGCATTATAGTTTTTAAATCCGGCTTTAATGTAGTTTCCACATTACATTTCTTGTTTTTTTACTTTTATTATTGTTTTCTTTTTATAATTATTGTTTCTATGATGATGATAATGATGATTATTATTGCTATCATTATTGTTATTATTGTTTTAATTATATATGTATTGTTATTATTATTGTTTTTGTAATTATTGCTATTATTTATACTAAATTATTGTTATAATTTTGTTATCATTATTAGAATCATTATAATTGTAATTATTATAACAATAATATCCCTCTCATCTGCTAAATATTCATAATTTATCCTTTGAGATTATTGATTAGTCAAACACTTTTTTAAGTATAAATAGCTAATCAATACTAAGTATTAGTCAAATAACCGGTGGTGATTTTCACAAAAATTCTTCCAAAAAAAGTCTTCGTAAGTCAGTTTCATATAATTAGCACTTCAAAGTCAGACGGATAATAAGCATAACTATGATATGATATTCAAAAAAGATACACAATTTGTATAATATTTAGAATTGATAAGCCAAAAAAATGAGCATATTATTAAATTATCTTGCTTTTGACTTACGAAGATTTTTTTCGTAAGATTTTTTGTGAAAAGCACCACTGAAATATATTTTACAGATAAATTAATTGAAGGAGTTTCTGGTAATAGTTTTTTCAAATACTCAGAAATGAGAGATTTTTGGTTACTCACTTAGTTATATCATGCTTGTCTTAGGCAAGTTATTTAACAAGATTACTAATATAAGTGTTTGTCTTACATTACATTACATTTTATATAATACTACAGCTGATGTGAAGACAATGTATGAGAAAGCTTTAACTCCTCCAGGAGAGAGTCCCCCACCCACCCCACAACCTAAACGTACACAAGCTGACTGGGATCGTGATGAAAGAGAAGTACAAGAAGAGAAAGATGGACTAAATGCATTGAAACATAAATCTATACCTAAATACTTTGAAAGTGAATTTGGAAAGTCTTTCCTCCTTACTCAGGTAAGATATGGCTTATGTAGAAAAGGTGCAAAATGTAGTTTCTCTAACTATGGATTAGTTGAACTAACATTTTTCCTAGTCAAAAATCCATATTGAGGCAACTTCCAGTATAAGCTGTTCAACAACAGCAGAATTTTTGCATTTGAAATTTGCTACATTATTAGCAACTAGTAAATATCTAATGGTAAAAAATTTTTTTCTATGGAATAAACAAAGCAACTTTATTGACGTAACCTAATGATGTAACATGAATGCGCAAAATTGCATGTTTCGTCAGATAAAGTTTTTGAAGAGTCATCATAAAGAGTCAACATAAAATGGTTTTGAAACGAGCCAAATATGCCTTATTTAAATACTGGCACACTAACCCGGCAATGGTCTTCGAGACAATATTGAAGCAAGCAAGCAGATATCTTTCTTTAGGCACACTAGCTCTGTTTATAAACCTCAAATATTTTCAAATTTTTCAGACTAAAGATATAAATGAAACAGTAACAATGTTAACAGATGATCAAAGACGTAGTACAGAACCTATAAGACGTGATACTACAGAAAGTACTCAATCACAACCTGATAGACAAAGTGCTGGTAGACAAAATAGATGTAAGTTTACTTTTATATAGAATACTTCAAATACACAAGTTCAAATCTATATTGATGGTCTTCAACAGACCAATCAAAGGTTAGGTCTTTACTTCACAAATTGATGCTAGACATCATAGATATAAGTTGTTTAAGTTTTTGGTTGGATTTGATGCCACAACAACACATTGTATAGGTCATATCATGGTGATATTCAGCCTGCTCACTGTTCCTGGAAAGGCTAAATCTCTGGATTCAGCATTAAACATATTAGTAGGTACTTGCTTCTGTTAATGACTGACAACTGTTCTACATGATTTAGAATCAGTGGTAGTTGGGAGAATGACTAAAAATTATTTCCTGATCAAGCTCCTCAAAAGAATGCCTCGCCCTGGAATTGAAACTAATCCCCCTTGATCAGTGATCTTGTGTGATTCTGATGAAGCTAGCCAGACAGGTTTAGATGAAGGTATACTTTTATATAGAGTATTTCAAATACACTAGTTCCAATCTTTATTTATCCTGAACAGACCTACCTGAGATAAGGTCTTTTCTTTACAAATTTTAGACTATTTTAGGGATTGAAAATTATACTTTTGACTCCATCATGGTCAGTTAACCGGAACAGTTCACATAAACCTAATTTTCATTGACCCTTGGCATGATCTCCCCTACCCTTCCACAAGGCTGGCAACTGTTCCATATAACTCACGAATTGAGGAAAGTTGACATTATTGTCAAATTTTCATGGGATTCAAACCCCTACCCTCTTTTGGGAAACTAGAATTGGAAATCTTGGTGTGCAGCTAAATGCCCTATGAATACAGGTTGTCTATTTGTTTATTAAGGTATAATGATATATTTCAGCTGGTCCTCCAGTGACATCACATAGTGATCGTTCCAGTCACTCCGATGTAACAAATCAACCTAAAGTTCCTGTAGCCGATACTCCTATGTCATTTGCTGGTAAGTTGGAACACATCATGTATACTATACACTAGTCATCACAAACACACTGTACATCATATTCTACGTTACTGTGTTGATTTAAAGCACCTTCTGATTGACACCAATATTTTATTACCAAAAAATATTACACAAGGTCTGTAGTCACATTATCTACAACAACAACTTAAATGGTTAAACTGATTTCTTTTATCGGAAATTCCCAGTTGGTACCATGAATATTGATGGCTAGCAAAGTTTGCCACACAAAAATTGAATTGAACCGTAGAGTAGGTCATTTGCCAAGTTGCTTTGTGCAGAAGATTTTAAGTAAACAGTTACAATTCGCAGGCTAACATTGGCATTTTCTGACATAAATGCAATTTTTTATTAATGTAATAGTTATTTCATGCACTGTTTGAATCTTTTCTGATTTTTGGCTTCTGCAAGAATTTGATGAAAAACAAGAGTTGTTCACATTCTGTCAATCATGTGGCTATATACCCTGTAATAACTTAAAAAAATCTCCTTTTTCAGACTTTCATTAATTTATTAATTATAATGATAGATCTAAGCACTCTCGCAAAACTTCTCAAACATTAACTGATGATACTTACCAATATGCAAAATATTTCAATAACATTGTCTTTCTCTTAATAAGTAAAGATGAATGAAAATATAATAAACTATCATGTTATAATTTACTCTTAAATTTTGATCACAACTTTGAATGAAACTTTTTACTTGTCTTCTTTGTACACATAACTTTATCAATAACCTAAAAAACTGGCAATGGTCTTTTCACTCATATATCTCAAGTTTATCATTAAAGCCGTATATGATTTCATCTTTGCTGCCTTTTAAGCATATTTTATTATTGCTATATCTATTGTAATTGGGTTGCTAGTGTTACATTATGTTTTGTCTCTGAGGGTCTTACTTTAAATTTGCTTGTAGTAAAAGTTTCATGTTCTATTTTGTTGCTAATGCCAAGCTACATGTTGTTTTCTGTGACTTTGTGCCCTGGTATTGTCATCTATGCTTATGTCTTGATACATTCATATCATATTGAAAATGCTCTTCATAATTATTATCATATAACATTATAAGTAACTTAATGACCAATTAGGAATTTTGATTGAATTCTAAGGTTTTCTTTGTAGATACGCTTTGCACATTTAATGAATATTATTTGTGTGATATGTTTGATGAATGAAGTGAAACATAATCACCTTTTGACTTGTTGGCAGTGTTTTGAACAAACTTGCAAATTTTTAGTTGATATGATTTGAAATTGATTTTGTTTTATAGAAGAGAATGCTCACAGTACATCCATTTTTAACAGTCAGTGTCTTTTAATGAAATTATAAACTCCCCTTGCATTATTAGTGATGCTTCAATGTCTAATTGGGGTTTTAATCTGAAATAAAAAAAACTTAAGGAAATATTCTTTATATAAGTGAATGTTCACTTAGCTTAGTATTGTATAATGTATATTTATGTTTGCCTCAATAATGGTTATTTAATTTGTGAACACTGCACAAACTGATTGTTATAAAAAACAGTAACTGTTGATATTGTAAAATGTGTTTTATTTTCACCACAAAACATTAATCACATGGGTTTTGTTTGTCTGTCTGTTCAGTATATAGTGAGGTTGGTCACTCAGCAAGTGGTATGAGACCAGGAAACCCAACACCAGCACATGCAGCAGGTCAAGGGTCACCAGCCCCTGTTAGACCATCGGCCCCTACTCCTGCTCATGCTCAGAAAGCTGTATCTGGACGACCAGGTAAGAGATACCAAAGATCTACTGCATGGTGACTTATTTATCTCAGAATATTTTAGAATAGACATCACTCTAGACTTTTTACATACAAACATGCTCATGTATAACATTACAGTTTCCTTACCATGAGAATGCTGAGGTACATTGTAATTCATTTGGTTCAATTCTATACCAAAGCCTTTCATAAGCATTTTATCATCCTGGTCCTAAGCTGTTGTCATGAAAGGGTCCCCAGCCGGCAGTCTGTGATTCTGGTAACCATGTTTATGTAATTAGAATTCAAACAAAACATTCAGCCCTGATCAGGCTGCATTTTTTTAACATTAGTGAAACTTAAAAAGCATTTTTAATCAACACTTCTAGCTCTATTTTCTTGTCTTTATCAATACTTGACTCGGAGCATGTTCCGTAAGGAAATCACTTCATAGCAATTTTTTAAAGCAATTTTTCGCTGCATAATAAGCTGCAAATGAAAAATATAATGATAAAAGCATCACCACACTTGTTAAACTGAACTGCTATGACAAAATCTATGCACCAATTAAAGAAACAAGTTAGTATTCTTGAAAAAGAAACCCTTAGGCCTTGGTTCAGCCATTATGAAAATCAGAGGTGTTCATAATGTTTTTGGAGGAGCAAAAAAAAAACGCGCTATTGTTGAAAATGTATTCAACTGTCAGTGGTGCATACATTAACCCTGCTGATTTCAATTGATTATGAGTACAGAAGTACTTTAGTAAATATTTAAAACAGTGGAGTTAATGTATGCTCCTCTGACAGTTGAATAAAATCCAACAACATCTAAGTTTGGCTAGATTGGCTTTATTGTAGAAATCAGTTAATAGGAAATGGTTTCATATCACTAACCTTATGGAACAGACTCCAGATGTTTGTCTTACTGCTTTAACTATCAAGTATCCTATAAACAGCTAGAATTATCATCTTGTCCCAATAGGTCTATCATTGTTAGTTCTTAACAATTGTCTGTTGAAAGTGCATCCATTTTCTTTATAGATAAAATCGCAGGATTATATGAAAAACAATTTTTATTTGAAGAAAATCAATCTAACATTAATGAAATGGTTTAATATTTCCTCCAAAAGGCCTAAAATTGGTCTGATGTTAAGCAATACGTCCACTACAAAGATAGAGCGAAAGACTGTTTGGTCCATATCATTTACATTAAACAAAAACCTGTGGATGAAGTTAGATCTTCATTGAGAGGAACTCTTTTTCTGCCATCAAATAAATATATTCCTTTTGTCTCTGGTGTCAACTATCATCTTGGATCAGTTCATTTCATTGGCACTTTTCCTACGTCCACGACGATGATATTTTTTATAAACTGAACTTTTCATCAATCTATGCTTTTAGTACTTTGATTTTTCACTGTGTATTGTGATAATAGAGTAGTTCAGCACCATTTTATTATAGCATGTATACTCCTTACAGGAAATCCTACCCCGAAACAAGCAGGGGCAGGAAATGAGTCACCGTCAGATTTACCTTCCCATCTTGATTATCCAATCATATTTGAGCATCCAACTCTTGAAGAAGGTATCGTAGATTGTTGTTGAAATTTTACAAGCATGTGTACTAATGTTTGTTATCATGTCATGTGACCATCCTGACTCCTTCACCCTGATTTACTAACATTTAACATACTAATGTAACAACTCAAGTTTGAATTGTTTGTTTCAGCATAAACTAACCATTATGGTCAATTTTGCAATAACATGTTCCCTTGATTGTGTTTGATTATTTAATTTATAAATTTGTTAACTTGTATGTTTTTAATCAATCAGTGTGTCAAACTATAGCAGTAGTTTTATTTTGATGATGATGTATGTAAACAGCTTTTCACATAATTGCTTTTCTACTAAAAACATGTGTCACATTTTAGATTCTGACCTTTAACACTAAGATAAAGGTCAACTTAAAGGGCATTTGCTGCAAATGTCCTCCTCAATAGACTATATGTCATGTGCAATATTTTGGCCTTGAAAGCTTAAGTTAAGGTCACTTTCCACAAATGTCCTCCAACAAAAGACTTATAATGTGTGATATTAGACTCTGACCTTGAACACCAAAGAAAGGTCACATACTTCACAAAATGTCTTCCCACACGAGACTTTGTGTAACACGCAAGATTCTGATCTTTATTATCATGGTAAAGTTCAATTAAAGGGATATTTTTCACATTTGATGGACAGTTATTTTTCTATCTTAAGTATCTTCATTATAATGAATTGTATTTCAATTTAAAATCGTTACATTTGATAAGGATTCTTAGTAGTCTTAAATGTTAGTTTTCTGTGTCAAATGAGAAATGATCAACAAACTATAGTGTGTTGTATCATTATGCTCAATATTAAAGATTGCTGTACTGTAACATGATTATGTGAATTTATTTGTAGTTTCATTATTGTATTTACATACATGGGATGGTTTTGTTGCTTTTGTTTTAGTCAGTGACTATAGATACTGTAGAAAAATGCTTTTGCTTGCCTTTAGTATTCTGATAATAAAGTTGTTTAAAACTTTGATAATAATTGTCATATTGAATATAAAAATAAGACTTAATTAAACTTTATGTATAATGTATTATTGTTGTGGTTTAATAAAATAATGTTTGATATGTTTTTCTAGTGTGTGTCTTACAGCTAAACTCTATATAACACTCACTTCACATGGAAAGTTTATATATAATTTTAACTTATTAAAATATTGTTCAACTTGAATTTAGGTTCTTTAACCAACATTTTAAATACTACCAAGCTAAATATGTTTCATACTTCATGAACATTGGTATATAAGTTGTAGAATCATGTTATTCTTTTTATATTGAGCATAAACGTTTAGTACATGTATTGTAAATTTAGAAAAATGCTGACATCCACTGGTCTCTGTCATTCTTCAATAGGTTACAGTATGATAAACTCAGCCTGCTTTTATTATTATATAGCTACTTGATGGTCAGCAAAAAACTAGTCTAGCTTATGTTACTTTGGACATAGACTTTTTTTGTGCTGCCCCTGTGGTCTTTTTAATGTATTTACTTAAAATCATTATACTCTAATAAATATCAATATTGCATGACCATACTTGTATATTAACATATATAGTACCCCATGTTTAGTAGATAGTTAATTTCATTTAAAGCACTCAGGGTAATACAATAATGAGGTATTGGACATGTACTTTGCCCTTTGAAACTCCTTGGCCAAAATTCTGTGGTTTTTTTGTTTGGGGGGGGGGGATATACATATATGTCCATATACATGTATACACATTTGTCTATGAAAAAATAAGTTATCTGGGCAAACTCAAATCAGCATTAATCTATATCAACATATGATTCGATCTATGCTTTTCATTATGCTTAAAGTATGTTTAATTATGTGTGTACTATGTACTGATATGCTATGTAAATAAACTGCAACTTTAATGATATGAAAAAGCCTTCATTATAGTAAAATAACTTGCAATGTGCATAATCAATATTTCTAAAAAGTTCACTTATCCAAGAACTTTTGGAGGTCCTTGTATATTAAAGTGATAGATATAAAATACTCAGAGTATAATGTTTATATATAACTGTATATTTCAGAGCCAGAATTTGGTGGTGAACAAGAGATGTTAGTATCAGGTAATATAAAAATGGATGTATTAGGACAACCTAGAAGTCAACCGGTACCTTTACCTTCTGTTATCAAAGGTGGAAAACCTGGAGCCATACCTAATACTAAGGTAATACTAAAAGGTTATTACATAAGTGATTTGATATAGGCCTTGTTTTTCAAGGGCAGTCTTGTATTTGCCTTTATTGAAACTGTAATACCATATTTATATGTAAATACTTCTTGTAAATTATTTTGTTATTTTGAAGCAGTTTGTACTTTTTAAATGACTTAATACAGCTGCATTTTTAGCTGAATTTTTCAAAGTAAAAATATGGCTAATAGTTTGGCAAAATACGGGCAGACAGGCAGGTGTGGGGTGTTGTTAACAATTGCGTTAAAGTTTTCAATTTAGCTTATATTTCTGCCATTTATTGTCAGATCTTCATTAAACTACATACATTATGATAACATACCATGTGATGAACAGAATTAGAAAGTAACCACTACTCTACCTGGCTTTATTATGGATTATTTCCCTTTGTAAATTTTTGGTGAAAGTTTTAAATCCAGCTTTAATGTGTTTTCCACATTACATTTCTTGTTTTAGGAATGGTATAATAAATGATAAAATAATTGATGGTCTAATATTTCAGTATATTCAAGTAGAAGATCCAGTACGTCGTAAGACTAACAACTCTCTTTTAGCTGGGGCTACAGTAAAAGGACAGACACAGTTACAAGCAATGAGAGGTCTAATACTTTTACCAGAGGAGGTTGATTTTGGTGTATTAAAAGAAGGAAATACTTATGCATTTACTGTATTACTAAAGAATACAGGTGTGGATACATGTAGATATAAGTTAAAACAACCACCGCCTGCTACTGGTGTAAGAGTCATCTATAAACCTGGGCCTGTATGTATCTGGTTTAGTCATATTTTTATTTTCTTTGGTTTAATTTTGAAATCCAGGAAAGCTAGGTTATGTGTGCTGGATGCCGTAAAATAACCTTAAAAAAGTATGTTTATCCTGCATTAAATCCCCCCAAAAAACTGATAAAATCCAGCCTGACCAGCTCAGTTAGTAGTACATTAGTCTACTGATGAAGGGTTTGTGGGTTTGATTCCGGGGCAGGGCATTCTTTTGTGAAGCTTGGTCATAAAATAATTTCTACAGCCATGCTCTCTCTTCCCACTAATTCTGAATCTGTAGAGCAGGTGTCAGTCACTGATGGAAATACATGTATGTGCCTAGTAATTGGTAAACAGTTTAATCTAGAGATTTGACATTTTCATGAATGAAGTAGGTTTACTCGCCGCAGTGGTATGACATAAACAATGAACTGGTTAGAATTAACAAATTGTTTAATAAGATTCATATGCTATGAATGCATATGAAAATCATACCAAAATTTTGACAATATATTAAGTTATTTCACCTTTAAAAGTGGTAAATATGTTGATCTTGACCAAACATGATAAATATCAATCTGATTAAAACCCGATCTAAAATTTTACCGCTCGCATACTCACTAATTTAGATCTGGCCTTTTCCAAACGAAGGTCACGTTCAGGTGACCTTTTCTCATCATAATATTCATGACGAAATTTTTATGATACGTAACTTGTTGACATCGTGTACATCACACAATTTGAAATGAGCCACCCAATCGCAGACTGCGAATAATACCGCTGTTAAATTTGCATGCAAACCTTGGTCTAAAAATAGAAATTATGAAATCAAAATGTGATTAATAGAGTTTTCGTCTAGATGAAAGCTACGCATTGATTGGTCGACACAGAGTTCATCTCGACGTGACCTTGCATTGACTAAGTAGAGATCCAGTACGACAACGCGAGTAAAACAGGATCTCTGTTAACGGAGATTGGATGAATATTATCTCTTTGTTACAGGTTGCTGCAGGTATGAAGGCAGAGATAGATATAGAGATCTATGCTATAGCTGTAGGAGTGGAAGGTGAAACAGGCGTTGGTTCTATCAGACATGAACTAGAAATTGTTACAGAAACTGACGTACTATTCTTACCTATCACTGCAAATATCCTTTACTTTATTATATACATTGTATTGTCACTGATTGTTTGCCTAAATATGGGGCAGATATTCTGCATATTCATGATGGAAGAAAATTATAAAAAGTCTACTGATTGAGAGGTTGTGGGTTTGATTTCCAGTGGGGCATTCTTTTTGTGGAGCTTGGTCATGAAATTATTTCTACAGCCATTCTCCCTCCTACCAATGATTCTTAATTATGTAGGGCAGTTGTCAGTCACTGATGAAAGTATGCACTTAGTAGTTGGTGTACAGCTAAATCCAGAAATTTAGCCTTTCCAGGAACAGTGAGTAGGTAAACTGACAGCTGTTATATAACCTATACAATGTGTTGCTACAGAGTTAAACCCAACAAGCAATCATTTTGTTTTCTGTTTTTAGCAAGATTAGAATGTCGTGATTTTTTTAATGACAGAAGGTCTTTAAATTGTTTGTTCCATGTTTTTGTTACCAAAAAATATGGATGTTCCGGGTAATTGTTGTTTTTATTGATTGTCTTCTTCCTCAAAGTTGTTAGCGTTGGGCCTCATTTGTCTTTGTATGAACTTTAAATTTCTGCTTGATATGAAAATTTATTATCGAAAAACTCACTATACCTGCATCTGTAGCATGGGAGCCCGCTAAATTTCGTATCTAGTTTCATGAAGATAATATGCAATATTTAATTACTCTCAATTTTTACCAAATTTGTCATATAACATAAAAGAAAGACTATATCATTATAACCTTAACGTATATCACCAGTTTTAACAGCTCATGAATATGATAATAGAGCACCAAACAGTCCAAAGGGAGGTAAATCACCTGGTGCTAGATTAATATCAACTAAACCACCTTCTAATACTGGTATAATAAGACCTAGAAGAAGTATTACACTTGGTAAGTATGCTATACAGTTGTAGGGGATTGGCTGTAATTTCAAGTCATGCCATCATTTAGATAGGGCGCACACAAATTTTACCAGAAAAAATGGCTATAATTAAAAAGTGGCTGGATTTTCAAGTTGGTTGTTGAATGACACTAAACTATATTTTTAAAGTGACTGCATTTTCAAGGTGGCCACATTTAAGTGGTACTTCCTGGTACATGTAGGGAATTCAAATCTAGCTTCCCAAAGGAGGAACTGTGTCAAATCACACCCAGGGCGGTTATACCCTCTATGAAAATTTCACCATTATTTCAATATTCTTCCATTAAGGTATATGGAGAAGTTGCCAACCTTCTAAAAGTGTAGGTGGGTATTGGTTATAGACAAGGTTCCAGGAAAGCTAGGTTAGGTGAACTGGTTGCCATAAAAGAACCTAAATTATATTGACACTGTGGTAAATCCAGTATGAAAAAGCTCTTGATTCACATTATTTTGTCATTACATTCATATTATCTCAAAATTTTATGTATCCTTATATGGTTACTATACAGAAAACAAATCAGAGACCAAGTTTAAACAAAAAATATGGAAATGGTGGTAATATGTAAAACTATAGTTATATATTGTGATTAGCTTAATGATTCATTTAGTCATGTTAAAGTGGTGAAACTGCACTATTTATATTGTCAGTGCTTACACTAAACAATAGACCTAATTTGGAACTCCAGTCTATGGATTTTTCTCTTGGTTCATAGGCCATACAAACCAAGTTTTCTACACATTATTGTTGAAAAGCATGAAGTATGGATTTCATCCTTTTGTTCTATATGTACACATGTTTTCATTGTAACTTCAAAAGTTTGTTTGTACCGCATGGAAAAACCCAAATATTTCAATTCTGGATTTAGTTTATTCAATGTTTTTATATACATGTACATATATTTGTAAAACACTTAATATGAAGTATTGTCAAGTATGAAATAAATGTATGTTTCCAAGTGTTAGGAAAGTTGTAGAATCATTTTGTACACATTTCAACTCTAACTGTTGCTGTTACGGACTGTAAAAATAAAAATGTGTTGCATGCATGAAAATTGCTTTTTCTGTCGAATCTCCTTTTGCATTATGCAGATTTGACATTTTCATTATTTTTACACAGTTCTAATAGCTTGATCATTATTGTATGTTTTACTGACTTGAATAAATTAGCAATAGAAATGCAATGTAAAATTTTATTTTGGCTAGCTTTTATTATGGCATTGTGAAAGGTGTCTGCTTAATTAGGGTTTGAAAAGTTCTTGGTTTGTTCTGAATTCTTGTCATGTCTATTTTTTTTGGTGAAACAATTCTTTTATAAACAAAATTAATGATAAGATATTACGATTTTGAAATTGTTTAAAGGGGTTATTATATTCTATGACTCATGCTATATAGTTTTAAGATACATTTTTATACTGGTTTTATGTTGCAGCTTGAATCATTAGATACTTATTTATTGTTCATATTTTTTTCATTTCAGAGCCTGTATCTGTGAAGTAAAGACTAAAACAAGAAATCTATACAGTTGATACAACAGTTACTGTGCCTTTAGTACATAAACATTGATTATAATGTTGTTTGAAAGGAACTATAAGTTATATATATGTATGTGATATTTGTTGCATTTCATATTATTATTGTTTTGTTTTATCATTTATTAAAATATCTGTGACATAGTGACTTATTGAAGGCAAACTTTTAAGTTTGGGTTACCCACAAGACTGTAGTAACTTGCTCTTTATCACAATGCACTTACTACAGTCTTGCTGGCAACCCTCGAAATTTATTATATTAATAACAGACTGTGATAATCTCTACCTGTATTATTGAATTATTTATATTTACTTTATATTTTTCAAACTTTAAACAAAGGATTACTATGTATAACTTTATTGATATGATGATTATATTAAAATGTATTTACTAATGATGATATCATTGTCTCTATCAAGGACCCTATTGTTATAAAGGGGCCTTGTCTCTATGTACAAGTTGGTATGTTTGTTTACAATAAAACTCATCTTATGCTTAAAAAATGTTTAGTTTGTTTTGTACCCTTATCAAGCAGAATGAATGCTCTTGTTCAAAGCTAACTTTTAATGGGTATTTAACAAGGAACAATGGGGGCCAACTTGATTTGCCCAGGCGGCTTAAACCGGCGTACGCCGATTCAGAAACGGGCACCGGCGATTCGCTTTATTTGCTCCGAGATTGAGCCGGTTCAACCAACCGGAGCACGCCGAATGCGCTGGTTTCGTTTGAGCGGCTAGCAGCGTGCGTGTGACAAATATGGCTAAAAATAGGTACAAGGGAAACCATTAATATAAAAATTTACTAAGATTATGGACAAAATACTAATTGATGTGTTCAATAAAACTCTCTTACGCGTCATTTGTGTAAGAGTAATATTACAAGTACACATTTTAAAATTTTAACTACTGATAGTTAACTACTTAACTATTCATATTTCACACTGGGGCGAGCCGATCGGTGATCGGCTAATGCCGGTTCGTAAGCCGCCCGGGCAAATCAAGTCGGCCCCCTTTCTACACAGATAATTCACCTGTAACCTGTATTATGTATGAAGTTTTGGCTAAAGTATTCAATACGCAAGTGTTTAGTTCCTTTCCACTGTGACTAAGAATGAATCACAGGCCTTTAGCTGGATGATTCTCTAATTCATGTATAATATATATAATATTCATGAATTAGAGTGTCATCGAGCTAACAGCCTGTGGAATGAATTATTATTCAAAAAACTTACTACTTCAGTGAAGAAATATAGAATTGTGTAATGATAGAATTAAAATATTGAGTTGGCACTGTCTGTCAGAGAAACATAATTGTACTCGGACATTCTGAAAAGTGCCGGTCCATCGGACAAGACCAGTAAAATTCCAGTCGGTCCAGAAAAAAATCTGTCATAGCTGGTCCGAATATCCAGTTAAAATCTCATTTTTAAGAATTAAAATGAGGACAACTATTGGCTATTTTATCGTATTTTTCGGTAAGAATTGAACTAATCTTTATGTTTGTCTTCAGTTAAAAGTTAAAATAAATGAATGACTGACTATAGAAAACAGTAATATGTTATGATGTATTGACTTCCCTTAGAATTCCTATTAGTAATGAAACATTGTAACTACTAAAGATGTAAAGATCTGCCATGTTGATGATTTCTTCCAGTCCAGTGAAACCTGACTTGGTCCAGTGATTCTTCCAAGATTACTGGACCGAATGTCCAGTAATGTCAAAACACTATTCAGAATGTTTAATTGTACATGTGCTAAGTGAGCCATACAGTAACATTTTTTGTATCAGTGATATTTGTGTCATTCAACAGAACTTATGAATTCCTTAAGAGTTTATATTAGGGTACAACAAAATGTAAGTTAATCACTGTCAGTATGGATTACTAATTTGTAAATTCTTTAAATAGTTCAGAAGTCACAATGCAAATGTTTACTAGTTTAGGTAAAGAAATCAAAGTGACTGAATGTAATATCAGAATTACAACATTTCTAACCAGTTCTTTTACTGGGCAATCATACAGTTTTTAAAGGGAGATAAATCACTGAAATAGTTCAGAAACGTTTCTCACGAGTTAGCTCCCTTTATATTGGACGTGAGACGTTAGGTCAGTGAATTTTGAGCTAAAAATTTACTTAAAATGGCATTTTAAAATATTACAGGCTCAAGTTATTTCACTTTGACTTTTAATTAATAAATCAAGTGGATGATTTTATTATATTCTTTGTCTTTGGTAAAAAGAGAATGAGACGCTACTCTTAAACAAAAATATGCGCAATAATTACTTACAGTTTAGTGTTTTGTGACAATTTTATCCAAACGTAGAGTATCAAATGTACTAGATCTGACTTATGATGATAAAACTGGATGCCAAGAAAAAACTCGACTGCTATCTAGCTATAAATTGGACGCGACATTTAAGTACATTTATAACTACAAACCAGGCAAAAGAAAAAATGTTTTATTTTTACGCGTATATTTACTTCATTGATGAATTTGAGGGCTGAACGAAACACTATTGTAACTCACGTTATTTTCAAATGGAGTTATGATAGTGTTTCATTCAGCCTCGAGATTTTACATGTTAACTGTCCATATGATAAGCGGACATTAACTGGACATGGATAGTATGTCGAGGCATCATCAAATTATTATAGCCTGATAAGACCTAATGATCAAGAAACTTCTATTTCTTCAATATCTGAGTCTCGAATATTTCAAAAATGAGGGAAATCTAATGAGTACAAAAAACTCAGTTTTCTGCAAATCACAGAACGGACATGTATTTGAAAACCCCATCATCATAAAAAAATTATGGCTGAGGCAGTGTACATAATATACATGTATAATTTATTTTGTCGCGTCGTGTGATAAGACATTTTGTACATAAATGTGCTTCAGACTCACATCTATATATCTGATATGCTTACAAATACTTCTACGAGTAAATTGAAAAATGGTTGGACACATTTTATAGTGACGTAATCCTACGTGGGATAGGCTTGGAGGATGCATGTTGACTGAACAATGTTTCTATGAGTCAATCCAGAGAATAGATAACGACCAACCTCACAAAACCTCTAAAATGTGAGATTTTATGACAAAAAATCTTTTTAATTATACTAGGAAATTGTCCATACATGTAGTTAGTATTGACAGTAAGCGATACCGACAACCAGAGTTCAAGCATATGCATGCACGACAAACCTGGACGTAAACATAATGTACGTTAATCACGAACTCTGTATAGAACCCTAGTGATGTTTGAATATCTTAATTTGATCATACCGTCCATGAAAATGTAACAATGTCACTGCCAGTTTTCTAAAAAAAGGTGTTCTTCTTTGTTGGATTTAACGCCGTAGCAACACATTGTATAAGTCATATAACGGCCGTCAGTCACCCTAGCTAGTCACCGTTTCTGGATAGGTTATATATCTTTGGGATTAGCTGTCAAGTAGTTACTAAGCTTATACTTCGGTCTGTGTTTGGCAACTGCCTCACACGATGTAGAATCGGTGGTAGGAATTAAGATGCCTGACCGCAGAAATTATTCCATGACCAAATTCCACGGGGGTATGCCAAGTGTTCGATTCCTCGTTGAAACTAAGGTGAGTGAGTACAGACGAAGAATGTAAAAAGAAGATAATAAATTAATGATTAACATTTTAATCAAATAAAAAACAAAACAATCATTGCTATGAAACTTTTCAGAGTTACTGAGTTGTAGTTAAATATTTGTAGATGTATTAAGTCAATTATTAGTAGCTTAACAAGTAAACGTATAGATAATGGCTGTCGAACTTCTAAGCCGAAGTAAAACAGAACTGAAGTCGCGTGGCTATTTATTTTAATTAATTCTTATCTACGAAAACTTTAATCTAAATTCAAACCAGCCAAATCCTCCCACACTCTTTTTATTTTCTTAAAATATTCTTAACCCGTGTTTGTTGACATGTAAGATATACAGCCCAAAGGAAATGGTATTATACTTTTGTGTACATTCACGGTTTAATGGAGACGAGATGTACGTCATCCATCTATATATATACATATACACACAAATCTACCCAAAAGCTATCAAATAATCATTTATAAAGAAATAAAAGTTTAAATTCGATGTCACGAATTCAAGCTACGTATTCGTTAGATATTAATACTACAATGGTTTAATATAGACGTATTTGAGGTGTTCTGAATTGGTTCAAGTTTTTGACAATAGGTTATTTAATTTCGGGGTTAATTTTTCACGGATATTTCGCCTACTGTGTGTTTATTCGAAATCGTGAATTTATAAAAATATGGAAACTTAATACACAAGGGAACGAAGCAGGAACAGTGAAGAAGTGAATATTACACAGGTAAGTTAGTGGATTTCTTGTTAAAATTGACTGTATGATAATTTGGAAATGTATGTGCTTGAATTATATGTTTTGAGTATGTAATATGATTAGTGAGAAGTATGAAAATGTTCCTATATATTGACATTAGTATTCATGAACGTGTGCTTGGTGTGTTGAACGTATTATCAGCAGCGCGTTCAATTACCCCGAACGTTCCGTCACGTTAGGGTCGGGACAACTCAAACCGAGAAAACTCAATACCTCACTAACGGTTTGAGTTTGCCCAACGTTGGGTTGAGTTATCTATGGGTTGAGTTGTCTTAGGACAGAGTTGTCCTGTTGGTTCCACGTTGTCTCATAGTAATACATGTTTAGTAAATGACCATATGGAGTATATACGACTTTGATAGCTTCATGTCTTCAGCGTATCCGTGTCAATACTGTTACTGATCATGGACCACATGTTTATTATATATGGTTCTTGGGTTGATGGACGTCTAATTCATGATCCGATGAAAAACTAAGTGGTGAAGAGCAGCTTATAAAGTTTTGGAAGCCTGAACTACAACTTTGAAGTCTCTGATCTTAATCTATGGACACGTGGTCAATGTGTCACGTGATAATACACGAAAATACTGGCACAAAACTTGTGGTCAAGACAAATGTATTGTATTTATATTAAGATCTTCACCAATATACGATCAAAATATCCAAAATGCATAAGTCGACATATTTATCAGTTTAAACATTGCACTATTAGGAGAATCTATGGTGGTTATTTTCTTGGTAAATGTAGTTGACTGACGTCACGTCATTACATCAAAACAGGATCGTCTGTCGTGCAAATTATACACGACTTTTTCAGTTTACGCGGGATGGGACCTAGGGCGCCTTACTTTTTATTGCACATATGGAAAATTTTATCTGCATGATTTTTAACAGAAATGTAGAAGGGGAACGGGTCTTTTAAGGGCTCTTCTTATGTTATGGAAACTATCTGGTCACCAATACTTCTTTATGTTCATACTGGTCTTGTTCCTTACTGAACATGCTGCACGATCGCCTTTTCACTGATCTTGCCTTGACTCTTATTACTCAAGATTTAAAATACTAACAATTTTACTCACCTAAGTATCAACAAAAGAGAAAAAGACTTCTACCATTCATTTTCCAGTAAAGCACCGGTTTTGTGCATAATCACTAGTGTTTTGCTGAGTACACTCATTTGCACCATTTGTGGATGCAAAAAAGAAATGGTGCATGTGAAATTATGTAAGTGCATCAAGTAGCACATCCAGGTTCAGTCACATTCCACAGCAATATTGGAAAAACCCAGAGGTTTCTTCATGGTCGAATATTGTGTACAAGTTATTTTGGTTGGTTCTCTGATGGGTTGTATAGACAAATCTTTGGTACTGCATGCCTCAGTATTAAGAATGGAATTGTTTGAACATTGAAAAATTGAATATGACTTATCTTACTTACTTACTTACTTACTTACTTACTTACTTACTTACTTACTTACTTACTTACTTACTTACTTACTTACTACTATTTATCACTTTATAATTTTTCTCCATTTAATGACGTTTCAGCATTATGCCTTTTTTCAAACATGGATATTCATACTTTACTTGATAATATTATTTATCAATTAGGATTAGCAAATGCATGGAAAGCAAAACTATCAGCTTTCTGAGTACATTTATCTGGTTTTAACAAAAAATAATAACATGTGATGAATTATACCTAAACAATTCAAAAGAAATATTATACATATTCCAGTTTTTACAAAACCTCTTATTCAGATAGAACTGTTTTACACATAAAATTTTCTTGCAGTCAGCATTATTTATCAAAATCATTTTTTGGTATTTTCTGACCTACTGATATAGTGTTTTATTAATCTGTGCTGACCCTCTTAAAACTGTATACAATGCTTCCTCTAAATATGAAACGCCTTTATTCAGTTCTTAAACACTGACAAATGATTGTAAATAATGGTTCATTTAGAAAAGGCACCTTTTGTTTGAATAAATTGAAAAATAATTGTTATTTTGCACGAACTCAATTAGTAAATTAAGTTTTTCTTGGATAAATTTGAACACAATTGGTTGAGGCAGAAAAAAATAGCTCCTGATTTGGGATGTATAGCAATTTATAAATATTGAATGCAAAACTCATGTACAGTTTCATTTAAATTGAATCATTGGCAGTCTGAATGGTTTGGATTAAAGTATTGTTACACAAGCATACGTGTTAAAGCTACTAAATCATAGATTTGGTTATTTTTCAAATGTTTTAAAACTACTTGCTACATGTATTGCCTATAATGTAACTGGAAGAATGAATTTTTAATTTTTAAGACATACCAGTTGACATGTATAATAATCAGAAGTATTATATGAAATAAAAACTATAAAAAACCAACATGCAAAATTACAGTGATATATATTGGGCTGCAACAATTCACTAGAAAGCCCAGTTGATGTGATTTGATTCTTTTTTTATTCTATTTTTTATTATTCAATTCATTGAATAATATTGTTTATTCCAAACGTACATTAAAACATTAAATTGAGCTTACAACTAACTAATTTTGATAAAATTAACATGTTATTCAAAACAATTAAGACCAATTCGAGTGTTGCCCACAAGACTGTAGTAAGTGCATTGCACTAAAGAGGGAGGCACTACAGTTTGTGGGCAACACTCCAATTAAGCGAATCAATTTCATGTTTAACATTGTAACTAAAAGTCTTAAATTTTTAATAGTGTTATGGACGAATTCAAAGGCAGGCATTGAATAAAAACCGCAGGTCCCGAATCAAAATCGAATTGCGCCCTTGCAATCGATTTTCAATTTATCGAATTGAAGTGTTAATATATATAACCGTAATATATACTTTAAGTTCAGGGTAGGTTTTTATACATACATATATTTTATCACCATTAATTTACACTTTACCTATACCAGAACATTGCCTCCAAATACTAACATACAATTTTGAGAGTTTAAGAAAAGTTAAAACTTAATCCATGACCAAGCAGCTTTAAGGATACATTATGTGTGTCACCAATGATGGTTTTTGCTGTTTTGTATCTTAAAAGTTCAATATAGTTCAGGTTCATTTAATATAGTTTCATAGATTGGACGGTTTGTGACAGTTAACACAGTCTGACAGAGTTTTATATATTTGGTTGATTGGTGACAGAGTTTCATATTCCTGGTGTGAAGTGACAGAGTTTCATATTCCTGGGCAGCATATTATCAAAGATCATACAATAATATAACAATAAAATATAGAAGGATTTACTACTCATATTGTGTAAGACCATTGGTGATTCTGTCTCTAGTGTGTGCATTCGGAACATCATCGGCCATTCGCTATGAATAACTAATAACATAACGCTAATTCATTCATGAAAGGTCTAGGGTGTTCCAAATGTAGTGTGTGGAGACAAAGTTTGATTAACAGTACCCACCAAAAGTTAGGAGACAAAGGAAATTAAATAAAAATCATAAATTTCAATGAAAATGTTTGGTAGAATCTTAATTTTTAATTTATTTATTATGGTTTGTGATAAAATGAAAACAAATTTTGAGAATGCATCACATTTATTGGATTCATCATCTGCTATCCCAAAGCCTCCAAAACTAAGTTCCAAGTAGTTCTTTTCTATATCATAGATTTTAAGTTAATTTAGTAATCACAACTTTATATAGTACCATAACAAAAACATGCTAAACTAAAAAAAATTTCAAAATAAATAGTAATCAAATTTTGATAAAACCTACTCAGTAGGCTTACAAGGTGAAAATGTCTCCAAACTTTTGGTGGGTACTGTATATGGTTGATTGGTGAAAGAGCATTTAGTATCTCTCTAGATTGCTTACACTGTAATTTAATGTTGTGAAGTCTGTGGAATGTGGTTAACAATTGGATTTATTTTTATTACAGTATTTGAATATATTATATGTAAGCATTAAATTTAACATACTTGTACTGTCCTGCAAACATGACCAGATCCAGGTGGTGAGAATTGGTTGAAGTAGTTTGCACATCACCTCTGGGACTTTATTTTTTCATACTGGGATTAATGCCATGTCAACACCAGTTTTGGTTATTTTATGGTGACCAGCGCACCTAACCTAGCTTTCCTGGATCCTTGTATAACCAGTACTCACCTACCCTTTCACAAGGCGGGCAACGTCTGCATAATTTAAATAATGATGGAAAATTGACACTAATGTCAAATTTTCATGGAATGTTATAAAACTACCTTAGGTGTATTTGAACCTGTTCCCTCTTCGGGACACTTGATTGAAAATCTTTGTGCACAACCAACTGCTCTACAGACCCAGGTTCAAGGACTTTTCAAAATACATGTGATAGTATTAAAATCATGATTGTTATTATTTGAAGTTGTATGGCTTAGTTTCATCTTTAATTGAGCATTGGGTTTGGGAGGACAATCTTGATTCCTAATATACAATTGTAAGTATTTTCGATGCTCTAGGGGTTGCCTCCCTTCTAAAAAAATAATCTTTATTTTGAATCCCATGAAAAAATCATTGGTATCTGCTTAAGGTATGGTTTATTTATTTTATTTGTGATTATCATTAATTCAGTATAATTATTTCTGACTGACGTCACAAACATGAATGAGATTACCATAATAAAATACGATGTTTATTGTTACAAACAGATTTGTTTTCTAATGGTAATTTACAGATCATATTAAAGGTCATGCATGCGTACATACTTTAAACAATGGACCTGTCTATTCAGTAGGTGAATAAATCTATGCACTTACATTATTTTACTGATTTAATCAGACTCTTTTGACAGCCCGGGTGGGATTGGAACCTGTTTGCTCATTGGTACACTAGATTCCGTATCCAGGTGCTACCAACTGTGCTACCGATCCGGGTTAAAAAAATAGCCGTTAAAATGAATATAATTTTGCGGTCTATTCATATTGTGGAATAGACAAATTGTAGTAATTGGCAAAATCCATTAAAAATATATATGATAAACAAATGGGTACATCTTCGTACCACTAAGCTAATATTAAACTTTCAATGTTATTTTATGGTTCATTGCTCCGTTTATTTCTAGCCCTCTAGGTAAATGTATATTTTGAATCTATTGTGATTTACTCTAGTAACAGGATACATTTTATAGATATAAACATGAAATAGGATTTACTGTACTCTTAAATAAACAAATATTGATTTTATTTTAATTTGCTTTAGTCATCGGAACCTTTTGATAGCCAATCAGATTTTTACATGATGAAATTTTGATTATAGATATATTTTAAGAGGAGATATCTTCTTTACGTCCTGTTGAATGACATGAACATTCAATATGTAATTTCATTTGAAAAATGGGTTCTGGTGTTACAATATATTTAAGATATTCATATCTCAAAATGTGATTACGTAAAAAGCATGGAACCTAGGTCTATAGCATAGTTGATATCGCAGGATATCAAAACTAGTTTCTTGAAGGGAGTATGTGCTTGAACCCCACCCCTTAAATACCCTTCCATGTAAAATTGACAATATTTTCTATTTTACTTCATTAAAAAGGTACAAAATGTATATGAAGAAGTAGTCAGCCTTGTGGAAGATTAGATGAGTACTGGTTATAGTGTCTAGGAAAGCTAGGTTAGGTGCACTGGCCATTGTAAAATGACCATAAATGTTTTGACATTGGTTCAACCAAATTGATAATAAATTAAATGAAATAAATAATCAAAAGCATGGCTGAGCAATAATTATTCTGATGTTAGACATATAATCTTGGTATGGCGTAAAACATGTTGGTTTGAATTCAAGCTAAAACCAAACTTTGTCCATTGCTATGATTTGTTGAATGAAACAGAAAGACACCATGATGGTTGTTAATGTATTTTGTTGGAAAAAGATGACTCTGTAATCTGTAATTATTTGAATAATAAAACAGTTGCGCGCAAGTTTTTAGCATGCACTCACTTTTGGCTCGACTTTACCAAGTAAATGGAGAGCTCTCCTACTCGCCCTAGCGTCGGCTTCCACATTTCTGATTAAAGTTTTTGTGCAGTAACATATTTTTTATTATAATTTTTTTTTATTTCTTGAGGTATCAACTTCAAACTATGCTAACTTCATATGCTCCTTTTTATCAACCACATCTCATGTGACAAGGTTCATAACTCCAAATACTTTTTTTTCAGAATTATCCCCCCTTGAACTAAGAGATTTCTTTAAAAAACGCTTGTTTTTACTGCAACTGAACTGTTTTGATTCTTTAGGTATTGACTTCAAACTTAAAATATATGTTCCTTATTATCAACCACATCTCATGTGACAAGGTTAAAAACTCCAAATACATTTTTTTCAGTATTATCCCCCTTGATCTTAGAGTTTTCTTGAAAAAATATTTGTTTTTACTGCAACTTTTAGGTATCAACTTCAAACTTTAAATATATGTTCCTTATTATCAACCACATCTCATGTGACAAGGTTAATAACTCCAAATACATTTTTTTCAGTATTATCCCCCCTTGATCTTAGAGTTTTCTTTAAAAAGTATTTGTTTTTACTGCAACTTTTAGGTATCAACTTCAAACTTTAAATATATGTTTCTTATTATCAACCACATCTCATGTGACAAGGTTAATAACTCCAAATACATTTTTTTCAGTATTATCCCCCCTTGATCTTAGAGTTTTCTTGAAAAAATATTTGTTTTTACTGCAACTTTTAGGTATCAACTTCAAACTTTAAATATATGTTCCTTATTATCAACCACATCTCATGTGACAAGGTTTATAACTCCAAATACAGTTTTTTTCAGAATTATCCTCCCTTGAACTTAGAGTTTTCTTTAAAAAGTATTTGTATTTACTGCAACTGTTTTATTTCTTTAGATATCAACTTCAAACTTTAAATATATGTTCCTAATTATCAACCACATCTCACGTAACAAGGTTCATAACTCCAAATAATTTTTTTTTCAAAATTGTCTCGGGTGAACTTAAAATTTTCTTTAAAAAAATATTATTTTTTTACTTTTAATTTGTAAAGGTATTCATTTTAAAATTTTAAAATATGTATGTTCCTTATCATCAACTACATCTCATGTGACAAATACTTAGTCAAGCATGCTGTCTCCTCTGACAGCTCTTGTTAACATAGCGTCTCAAACTATACCATTACATGAGGCCAGGGATCAATATAAATGCATGTATATATACAGATTGTTTTACAGGCAGTTTTATTAAATATGCATAAACTAAGGAATAATTTTATGTTTCTATTTTAGGACATATCAGTGAGATGTTGAAATTATTGAGTATATTTGTACTAGGAGTATGTCTGTCTGTAAGTCCTGGTTTACCATTGGATGAATATGATACACAAATACCAGGACATTATCTTAATACTTTCCTTATAGAGGTAGACAATGCTGGCACTGCAGAACAAGTTGCCAGAGACAATGGTTTCCGTGTTTTACGACAGGTAAATGATTGCTTTTAAACTCATCAGATAAGGTTAGTTTGTGGTTTTGATAGTTCTCCGTTTTGCTTATCCTTGGCATAAAATTAAACTTTGTATACAATTGAAATTAAGCAAACCAATTGCCAAACCGTAATCTGTAGCAAATTAAATATGCAATTTTAGCCAGAGAATAATTGAACTGATTTAGTTCTGACAGAAGCTATCACTGGTTTGGTAGAACATATGGAAGTGTTGGAGCACAATTCTTGGAATATTATGACCGCCTAATCAAACAGGCTCTATGTGCAGTGCACAAGAACCATAATTTCAATCTGTGCAGTTTTGTAAAATATTCCTATTTCATTGATCATTGTATGATGATACATGTAATTTACCAAATTTTTGTTTGAGCACATTGTATGGAGCCAATCCCCATAAACAGATATCCTGTAGAGCGTTGTCGTACAGGATCTCTACTGTCTCCATGGAAGGTCATGTCGAGATGAACTTTGTGTCGACCAATCAATGCGTAGCTTTCATCTAGACGAAAACACTATTAATCACATTTTGAATTCGTAATTTCTATTTTAAGACCAAGGTTTGCATGTTAATTTAACAGCGGTATTATTCACAGTCTGAGATTGGGCTGCTCATTTCAAATTGCATGACGTAGACGATGTAAACAAGTTACGTATCATAACAATTTCGTCATGAATATTATGATGAGAAAAGGTTGCCTGAATGTGACCTTCGTTTGGAAAAGGCCAGATCTAAAATAGTGAGTATGCGAGCGGAAAATTTTAGATCTAGTTTTTATCAGATTGGTATGGAGCAGGCATGACTGAGTGGTTAGGACATTGGGGCAGAATTATTCTTGGTTATAAACTCAGTTTATGCCAATGAAATATTTTGACATGACTTGATCTGACTCTAAATTTATATTTTCTTATTGTAGGTTCCTCAGTTAGACATGTATTTACTTGAACACCCAGAAGTAACTGGTAGATCTAAAAGAAGTGCTGATGATTATGTTGTACAACTTAAACAAGATTCTAGGGTAAATTATATTTTAAACTTTTGTTTTATAAAGGACTCCATTAACAAATAACAAAACAAGAATCTAAGAGATTTTTTACCTCAGAACCCACAGTGATAAAATAATTAATTAAGGTTAAGCCAGATTCTAGTGTACCTACATCACACTTGCCTCTAACAGTTTTCATGTATGAACAAACAATAATAGGTAAAAAATTTAAACTGAGAGCTTCGAACATTGAGTTCATGCCTTCTCAAGCTTTATAAAGAAACTGAGAGCTTTTGGCATGGAGTTCATGCACTCTCAAGCTTTATAAAGAAACTGAGAGCTTTTGGCATGGAGTTCATGCATTCTCAAGCTTTACAAGAAAACTGGGCTTTGAGCATGGTGTTCATGCAATACCAAGCTCTATAAAAGGGAGTCTGAAAACATATAAGGCACAGCAACAGTAAAAAAAACAGACCTTTCACACAGCTAAAAAGTTAAGGAGGAGATGTAGTAGATGTTTGTTATGAAAAGACATTATGAACATATAATGAAAACAAGTAACTAAGGGGCATAAGCATGAACTTTATGATCTTTTAAGATTTATAACCCTGGAACCTGGGCAACTTATTATAAAAAATCTTACAATAATTTAACCATACAATATAGAATGATATACTACTAAAATCGATCATAAGGCGCTTGATAATAAGGGCCCCATATATTTGTATCCTAATTTTTTGTAGGTTAGGTTTGCAGAACAGCAAATAACATTAAAGAGAGTGAAGAGAAACCATGAAGTGGTACATGATAAACAGCTAGAATTTCCTATACCAGACATAAAAGACAACAGTAAATATTATCGTGTGGTTGATAAATTTGATACAAGAGATAATCTAGGTCCTACATATAATGATGAATTTTATAGAGATCAATGGTACCTGGTAAGTTGCTGCCTCAGTTCCATAAAATCATGGCTTGTTGCAGACCTGTACGTGCAGACAGCTGCAGGCCGTGGGAAGCCTTGCATATTAAGGTGACGGTACACAGATGACACAAAACAACACACCCGCATGAAGCCATAGCTGGAAGATATGCAAATTTAATCCATACTAGGCCATGATTTTGTTCACAATTGACTTTGAAACTTATATGTGTATCCACGGCTCATCTGGTAAAAACGTAACAGTCCATAATGGTAACTAAGAGTTTGTACGAGTCCTTGCGGAGCTTAATCACATGGCGCCCGTACAGTGCCCTTACGGCTATTTTTATGTTTATGGGACTGTAGCATTAGTTGTTTATCTCATTGTCAATTAATGAAGAACAACCGTGTAAGAGGAAATTATCAATTTATTTGTGAAACAATGATTCAACACAATCAGGTGAAGAAAAAAAGATGAAGGGCAGTAACTCTTCTGACAATAAGGTTCTGGTCCGTATAATACTAACATAACATACAGTGGTGTAGTATGCAATGGGTCATGTCTCAATGGTGGTATTGTTAATATTATTCGACTGTCAGTAGTGCATAGTATTACATTAACCCCATTGATTTGAATATTCGATACAGTATTTCTTTCCTCAAGATCAATAAAATTTGGTTCACTGACAAGTGAATAAAATTGAACAATAACCTGGGTCTGTGGCATAGTGGGCTATGCACAGGGTTTTTGGAATCTAGTGCCCCCAATGGGTTGCTGGTTTGAAACCCGGCCATTTATCTGGGGTGGCTATACCCTTCCAATAATATAATTCTAAAATAATTCTATAATTCTATAACTTTTTCATCAATCATGTCTCCTTTAGCAATAACAAAAAAGCCAGTCTTTACTGTAATATTATAGATAAAGGGAAATAACTAAGATGATACATATTTTTAATTCTGTGTTAACTCCCCTTTATGTTGTTTATGAGTTATTCCCCTTTAATAGACTATATCTGAAATTCAAATATTTGGTGCAGTACATACAAAATTTAACAGTCACACTGTGCAGAGAACAATTGCTATTCAGCAATAATTCGTTATAAATTCAGTACCACTTATGCACTGACTGAAAAACCCTTAAGTTTGAGTTCAAATTTTAGTCTATTGATTATATAAGGTTACATATCACAGTTGTAACTCAATATAAGAAAAGAGTGAGTTACGATCATTTTGTGCTAAAACCTTAATATGAATTCTGTTATTGTAGAGTAACACAGGACAGACAGGCGGTGAAGAAGGTAATGATATAAATATATTACCAGCATGGTCTATGGGATATGATGGTCGTGGTGTAGTGGTTACTATATTAGATGATGGTATCGACCATGAACATCCTGATATCAAGAGAAACTATGTAAGTATATTCATTGACATGTACTTATGAATAAAATGTTAGCAGAAACAACTGAAGTAGCAGAAACAGCAGAAGTGGCAGGAACAGCAGAAGTGGAAGAAACAGCAGAAGTGGCAGAAACAACAGAAGTGACAGAAATAGCAGAAACAGCAGAAATGGCAGAAACAACAGATATGGCAGAAACAGCAGAACGGTCAATGTTTCTGCTATGCCTGCTAACAGAAATATTAACATTACAGCAGAAAGATCAATCTTCTAGTTGTTTCTACTAACAGGAAGATTAAAATAAAAGAATGAACAAGCATAAATTTCTGTAATTTTAATCTTTTTGCTAGCAGACACAACAGAAAGTTGATGTTAACTGCTAACTTTTTATTCATCTTGTGCTTGTGGTATAAGAAATATCGTAGCACGTTTCTTGATTCTGCTTTCTGATCACACAGTACTGGGCTTGGATAAAATTTCCTGTTTAAGGAAAATGTAAGGGAAGTTTTAATTTGGATGTTATTTGAACCAATGTGGAGCTTGCTATTCAATGATTACTCTACATCTTTAAAATTATTAACCAATGGGGCATGCATGCTCAATATTATAGCTGAGTCAAGCTGTGTGAGAGAATAGGGGTCTGAAATTGCCTGGCATTATAGCTTGAGGTAGCAGTTATTGAAGTTGGGTGGATACATACTTGTTTTTAAGTTACTAAGAGAACTTTTTCAATCGGTACCATCATATGCGATACTAAACTATCTGAGGGAAATAAATATTTATCACAAAATATAAGACCTAAACCATTATAATTTGGTTGCATTAATTGTTATTATCATTAGCTGTCGGCGCGATATTACCTTTTTGTGTTGATGCACCATAAAACCCAAACAAACTTGTAAACAAACAAACACATACTTGTTCAGGTGGTTCAAACTCTTGTAAACAAACAAACACATACTTGTTCAGGTGGTTCAAACTCTTGTAAACAAACAAACAAACACATACTTGTTCAGGTGGTTCAAACTCTTGTAAACAAACAAACACATACTTGTTCAGGTGGTTCAAACTCTTGTAAACAAACAAACAAACACATACTTGTTCAGGTGGTTCAAACTCTTGTAAACAAACAAACACATACTTGTTCAGGTGGTTCAAACTCTTGTAAACAAACAAACAAACACATACTTGTTCAGGTGGTTCAAACTCTTGTAAACAAACAAACACATACTTGTTCGGGTGTTTCAACTTGTAAACAAACAAACACATACTTGTTCGGGTGGATCAAACTCTTGTAACAAAGCTGCAGTAGGTAATACCCTGTTATGAAAATCTTATGTCAGTTTACCTTCATAGATGAATTATTGGTGGCTCCTTGTGCTAGGAATGCCACGGAAAAGTGTCTAGGAAGGAGGTTTGATTAGATGAGTGTCTCCTGTACACAACAATATAAAATGTGTTGATCACAGGGAATTGTCATGTTACCTCCCTTTGATTTTTCAAACATACCGTTTATATGCATATATAAACGATATGTTTAAAAAATCAAAAGGGGGTAACATGAAAATTCCCTGTAGTGTTGATAAACAGCATAAATCCATTTTTAAACACAACAAATGTTGCAAATGGAGTTCAGAATGACATGTTTATTGACCAATATCCTTAATGCAACAATGGGTTACAAGTGTAGGTGCTTGTTATGTTCTCACCCCATCATATAAAATACATGTATTTTGTATTATAATGATATACAATTACAGGACCCCGAAGCCAGTGCTGACATGAACGATGCCTCAGATACTGAAAATGATCCTGAACCAGACAAGTTAGATAAAAGAGGAAATAGGTAACATATTTTCATAATACTGTGTCATTATTAAAGGTACTTATTCACAGATTTCAACTTAAACATCAACTTTTTTGAAACTAGCAAAATTATTTGGAAACACTTTTAAGCAGGAAATTAGTGATTTGCTAATGACAATTCTAGTGCAAATTGACATACAAGTACAAAAGATAGTGTTTCAACTAGTAAAAATCTATCCGTATGACATGGTATAGACAATTTTAGAGCATTTTTGTGACTTTTATTGCATATTTCAATCTTTATGGGTCAGTTTGTGGGAAAAAATATTTGAGATTTCTTAACAACACAGTTTATGTTGTTTCTTTTACCAATGAATTTACTTGATTATCTTATCGATTTGTAACACTATATAATTATAATACCAGGTAAATCTATTCCTTTTTTACTGGCAATGAAGTGGGTCCATTTTCCAAAAATAAGTGAAAACTGGTCTATTTTCCCCACTTTCCCCAAATTAGTGTTTTAGCCATGAACTCATTAGCTGCTTATGTCTCGAGATATAGGATATAGTTAACATGCATTTGTATCCCTACTAGTGACTGATAACGATTGCTGTTCATTCAATGAGACTAAAGCGCTTAATTAACCATTCTTTCTATATTCCAAAATTTTAATGCAGAAGATTCATTTTTAGCTCGACTTTTCGAAGAAAATGAGAGCTATTGCTATCACTTTGGCGTCGGCGTCGGCGTTGGCGTTGGCGTTGGTTTTCTGGTTAAAGTTTTTTGAAACACTTATAACTTAAACACTATCCGAGTAATTTTATTGAAAGTTGGTATACTTATTAAGTGGGACTATATTAACCATTCTGTGAAAGGGGATAACTCTGGATGAATTATTTTATGAGTTATTGCCCTTTTATAATTAAATAATTGCAAAATATGAGGTTAAAGTTTTTCCTATGTAGAATATCTTCAATACTGATCAATTCATTTGACTTAAAGTTTGTATACTTATTTGTCAGTACAATATCTACACGACTGTGAAGGCACGTAACTGTGGATGAATTATTTTTAGAGTAATTGCCCTTTTATACTTAAGAAATTGCAAAATATGAGGTTAAAGTTTTTCCTATGTAGAATATATTCAATACTGATCAAGGTATTTGACTTAAAGTTTGTATACTTATTTGTTGGTACTATATCTACCCGACTATGAAGGGATGTAACTGTGGATGAATTATTTTTGGAGTAATTGCCCTTTTATACTTAAGAAAAATGCAAAATATAATTTTAAAATCATTTCTATATGTAATATCTTTAATACTAATCAAGATATTTGACTTTAAGTTTGTATACTTAGTTATGGGTACTATATCTACACAACTATAAAGGGACGTTACTTTGGATGAATTATTGTTGGAGTTATGCCCCTTTATACTTAAACATTTAAGATTAAAATTTGTTCTCATGGGATATATTTAGAACTTATAAATATATTTGAATGAAAGTTGGAATGCTTATTCGTCAGTTCTTCATCTATCGGACTATAAAGGGACATAACTCTAGATGAATTACTTCAGAGTTATTCCCCTTTATACTTTAATATTTAAGGGTTATGTTTGCTCAAATTTAATATATTTTGTTTGATAGAAAGTTAGTATACTTTTTCATCAGTACTACATCTAGTTGAATACAATGGGACGTAATAATTGATGAATTATTGTTGGAGTTGTGACCCTTTTCAACTTTTTAATTTGGGAGAAAGTATTATGAAGTGAAATATTTTCAATACTTAAGAAGATATTTAAATGACAATTAGTATGCTTATTCATCAGTACTACATCTACGCGACTACAAAGGGACATAACTCATGATGTTATTTTTTGAAGTTATGCCCCTTACTTTAATTTTGAATTTTGATCAAATTGAAATACAATGTATTTATAGTTCTTCATATAGATATTTAAATGAAAGTAGGTATGCTTATTCGTTGATACTATGTCTACTTTACTCTGAAGGGGTGTTACTATAGATGAATTTTCTAGGAGTAATGCCCCTTTTATATTTTACAAATATGAATTGGTAATTATTGTTTGACTGAATTATATACTTTCAAAAATTATGTTCTGTCTTGAAATTACTTTTGTTTAAAGATAAGCCTTGCCATGAACAAAACACCCGAAAAGTCGAGCGCGCTGTCCTTGGACTGCTCTTGTAAAGTCTGGTATCTTAAAAAACTTTCTTCAATATACGTAAATCAAATGTGGCTTTTAAACTGACTGTATTTTCCAAACAGCTACCATGTACATACATGTAGCTTTGAATTAGTTTGAGATCGAAACAAAAAGCAGTGTAGTGTTTTTCAAACAAGGTCCTCTGTTGCTTTCAGAACTGAAAGGGACATGAAGTTGTAAACTGGTTCATATTGATCTGAGATGATTGCACTTCATATGCTTTATCATAATTGTTATTAAATATATAATAATTCCAAGTTATTATGAAGTAGCTATAAGGTTATGATATAAACATGTCAAAGTTTAGTTTAAAAAAATATATATAAACAAATTACTTTACCCAACAATATTTAATATACATTAATATTGTTTTATTTAAAAGACATACTGGATACTTTAGAGAGGTATTTACTTGTTGTACATACTTTTTTCCTGTTTTGTGTATTGTTTTTTTGTTTAGTTTTGGTTGTTGTGTTTTATTGTTTATATTGTTGATCTACTTTTATTGGATATGAATATTCTGTGTGTTTTATTTACCAGGGTAATTATACCCCCGCTTCGAAGAAGAGGGGGGTATACTGTTTTACCCTTGTCCGAGTGTCTGTGAGTCCATGCGTCTGTCCGTCCGTTACAAAATTTCCGTCGCAGTTTTCTCAGCAACTATAACATGCAGCAGTCTTATACTTTGCATATTGCTTCATCCCATAGTCGCATGTGGTGTAAAGCGATTTCATGCTCCTTGCGCATCTACTTCCTGTTTGTCGCATATTTTTAGATTTTTGCGGGGGTATCACTAGTGAGAATTAGCTCACAGATTTACTTGTTTTTTCTGTTGCACCAATTTGTCTGCCGCTGTTATAAGTGAAGTAATAGACTCCCCAGGTGAATTGATAGATTGATACTAGTAGCCCGATGACCAGATGTACATGTTATAGCTGTAAAGTTGGTGAAAGTGCATAAGCATGAAACTTATAAAGATATAGACTATAAGACTATATAGACTATAAAATGCTATTACATTGTTTTTGCATTATATACGATATGATTATATACAACTTAAATAATTTCATGTCAAAAATGACTTACTCCAGAATCACCATTTTAATTTTGGCAGCATTTTTGAAAGCTATTTTCTTGTTGTAGAATTCATGTAAAACAATTTTTTTTTTGGACAATTTAACATAATATAATATATTACTCTGCTTGTTTTTTTTACTAAACTGTAAACTTTTGTTTAACATATGCTTAAATATTTATTGTGGGGTAAGTAAAACATTGTTGTTTTTGAGGCTATTTATCTAATAAAGGTTTACAATTCGTGTGTTGAGCGCAAAATAATTGTAATTCACTCTTTTCTTATATTGAGTTACGACCATTATGCGCTAAACTTGCAAATTGTTAGTTATATTGTATTTCAGCCATGGTACTCGATGTGCTGGTGAAATAGCTGCTGAAGCTAATAATGGTATCTGTGGTGTAGGTGTGGCTCCTAGGACAAGTATAGGTGGTAAGTTTGATCATCATTTCCTTCCGTCATGTTGAGAAAACTTGCTGTCAACAGTGTATGTTGATACTGCGAATTATTTTTACTAAAAATCTGTAATAATTGATCATGGTGCTTAAAGTGAACCTATGAATTCATTATTTAGCAAAGAATGATTATTTAAGGAGTTATCTTCATCATTAAAACGTCAATACCATCTATATTATATACCACATTAATTTTGTTAAGTGCTCTTTTCATATTGTGTGGACCATATTGAAAATTGGTTTACACCAAATATGTTATCCACAATAAATAAAGTCGTTATTATTATTATTATTATATTGAGGATAAGTTCAAAAGTGCTTCACAATTACATGCATAATTTATGAATTAATAATAAAAAAATGGTTAAGATATATTTTTAAAGATTACAAAAATAAAAGAATAAATACTGATGAATACTAAACATCAGTGGTCGTAATGTTAATAATTTAGTGATCATATTGGTTAATAAACACAAGCCTTCTATTCCTCCAAACTTTTAGTGGGCACTGTATTTATTGTCAAAGCCTTTGATATTCACATTTTAGGTATTAGAATTCTAGATGGCCCAATTACTGATGAACTCGAGGCTAGGGCATTATTATATAATAACCAACATATAGATATATACAGTGCTTCATGGGGACCAAAAGATGACGGTAGAACTCTTGAAGGACCAAAAAGGGCTTGTATTGAGGCTCTTAAAAGGGGCGTTGAAAAAGTAAGTAAAATTCTAATATCACTTTTAATTGGTTGAAATACTGTGTCATGCTTGTTTAACAATTTTTCAACCTTGTCCTTTAAAAAAGCTAGGGGTCAAATTACGAAGAATTATATATTTGACAAAAAACTTCCTATTCTCACTTAATGAATGTGTTTCAAGATTATTAATTTACCCATACAAGGCATACACCATATTGGGTAATTACCTTGCACCTATTTTCCATTGTTAAGAAAAACTATCATATATTTTATGAATGCTTTTGTTAACTTACATTAACAGGCTGGACAAACTTGGAGATTGGTCATGACACATATGACCATTTTCCCTGCTACCACTGATTTTAAATCATGTTGTTAAATCAGCAGTTGTCAGCCACTGACAGAAGTATGCTCCTAGTAACTGTTTAACAGCTAGAAATAGATATTTAGCATTTCCAGGAATGGTAAGTTGGTTGACTTACTGCCATGATATGACCTACTCAGTATATTGCTACAGTTTTAACACCCCATCCCCCCAAAAAGGAAGCAACTATTTTAATTATCATTATTTGTTTTAGGGTCGAGGTGGTAAAGGGAGCATATTTGTATGGGCAACAGGAAATGGTGGGCAGTATGGGGATAACTGTGGGGCTGATGGCTATGTGTCTCAACCAGAGAGTATCTCCGTACAATCACTAACAGACAAGGGAGAGAAGCCATTCTTTGGTGAAGTATGTTCATCTACAATGATCTCTGTACCTACTGGTGGAGAAAGTACCAAGGAAGAAGAAATGGAATGGCAATATAAGATTAAAGTTGTAAGTAAAAGTCTTTATGTAATGTCTTTAATGTAAGGAATAAGATTTGTCAATTTTGAGTTTTTTTTGGTGAGAGATTATGTTCATTTTCATCTGGAGTTCAAACTTGTTGGTTTAAACTTGCAAGTACAAACAATCATGTACCATTAAAATGAAACATGCATACAGTAAAGATTAAATAATGATTATAAAAAAGTGCAATAAATGCCTGTTCAATGCATATTAATCACAGCAATATTGGCACCAAATTTTTTGCATTTGTTTCTGTGTTTTAAACATTATCAACTCTTAGAATTATCAAAAGCCTTCTCCAAAAAGCTACACAAAAACCTTTGTCCAATCAAACCAAAGAAATCAGTTGTTGGTATGTTATAGTTTGAAAAACAAGAACATTTTGTGAAATCAAGGACCCTTTATACCTCCTTGGTGTACATAGTTTAATTAAGGTCGTTTTCACTGGCTAACATTTTTTACTTCAAACAAAATAAACCCTGCATAGTGTCAAATATATTTTTAAAGATATTTCTTGTTTTAACTTTTATTCTGAAAGCACGTACCAGACAAATTTTTTACTTCTTATTATAATATAATGTAAGAAGAAGGAAATATTATGTGTGGCACTTGTGATTCTAAAGGAAGGTGTTACTATAAATTGAGGTTACAGTTGACATTCTAAGGTTATTCCTTTGACAAACTGACCTGTGATATTGTATTACTGTGTATGAGGACAATGTTAAACAATATTTTATTATAATATCCCATATAATTTAAGGTAACAACAGATGTTAATGATGGTTGTATAGAAAACTTTGAAGGAACATCAAGTGCTGCACCCTTAGCAACTGGTTGTTATTCACTTGTTCTACAAGCTAAGTAAGTTCTTTATAGACAAAAATGTTGATTTTTTTAATTTGGTAGGTTTAACATCATAGTAACGTATTACATAGGTCATACCACTGTGGATAGTCAACCTACACATTGTTCTTGGAAATGTATTATACTAGACACTTATGAATGCCAAGAAGAATGGTTCAATGAACTTAACTTTAATGCTATGGTAAAAGTATAACCAGGCATTTTATATCATGTAAAATCCCTGGTATAATGCAGTTGATAGTGCTAGGATTTTGAATATAGTGTACATGTCTTGAAAAGGGGTACAATGTACAGGTTTAAATCCCTCTTTGGTGAAAATTTGACAATAGTGACAATTTACCTCCATTGATAAGGTAAATGATGAAGTTGAAGGGCTTGTGTAAGAGGAGGTGAGTACTGGTTATAGACAAGGGTCCAGGAAAGCTTGGTCAGGTGTGCTGGTGGCTGTAAAATAACCTTTATAGTGTTGACACAGTGTTAAACCCACAAAATAAAAATATATAAATAAGAATAGGTTTTGATATGAAATTAGTTGATGATTCAATTCTTCAATTTTTTCTTGTGTATTTTGTTATAGCCCAGATTTAACATGGAGAGATGTTCAACATATAACAGCATCTGGTGCCCGTATTCCTAGTGTGGATGACAGTTGGATTGAAAATGGCGCCGGGTACCATTTAAACAGCAAGTTTGGGTTTGGTCTAATGGATTGTTCCCGTATGGTAGAACTAGCCCAAAGTTGGACATTAGTACCAGAACAACATATCTGTCAGACAGAACCTATACAGCTTGATAAGTATGTTTTATTTTCTTTTAAACTCAGTTTTTTTACATTGGAGTCAATACAGAACATTCTGCTCAGACTTATAATTTATGTATTTTATTATTTTTTTCACACATTAGGTCTGAGGTCACATATGAATAATGCCTTTTCTATATTTTAGAAAGCTCTCCTGGGCACATTGCAAGCATTGAATGGATTCACTTGAAATTTTAAGCATGTCTTTCTAGAGGACAACAATTAGAAGTTCTTTCATTTTAAAATGAATTAATACGACATTAAGTTTTACCTTTTGTACTGATATATATATTCTTGGTCAAAGTTACAATAGCAGATACTATAACTTCAATTATTTGATAGCCTTATGTTGAAATTTCATACAAGTCTATTGGCAGCAGTAGAACTCTCTTTATTACTCATTGGATTAGTCAAATTCTGTCTTTTGCATGTTTTCTCATGCACTTTTCTTGACTTGATAAAAGTGCTGCAGGTTTCTTAGATGTAAGGTTAAGGCAGCTTGCGGCTAGAGTGTATTACTCCTGCTCTTTATGTGACTATGTATGTAGGGCCTAATATGGCTTATTATTGATTATTTGGCCACTGGCTTTTCCAAGGCAGAACCCCTTCTTGTTTTTATTGTTTGGTTTGTGGCTTCCTTTTAATAGCAAAACTTTAAAAATCTAAAGTCATTTCCCTCTTTGCTTTTTGGCTTAATTTGTGGAAAGTGTGTTTTTCTATCAAATTTGCTGGCTTCTGTATAACAGGGGTCAGTCAACCTACTCATCTTTCCAGGTAAGGCTTAATCTTTGGATTAACCTGTTTACCAGTTATGAGGTGGATACTGCCCTACATGATTTAGAATTAGTGGTAGGAGGAAAAATGGCCATAGAAATTACTTCATGACCAAGTTCCATAAAAGTATGCCTATGAATTGGACCCTGTTTTTGTCAGAAAACAAGCTGGATACCGACTGAGCTATCTGGGTGCCTTCTCTATCTATTATTCAAATTCCTAAAATAAGTTTTATTCATGTAACTGAATGTCAATCTGATTAAAACCCGATCTAAAATTTTCCGCTCGCCAACTTGCTAATTTAGATCTGGCCTTTTTCAAGCGAAGGTCAGGTGACCTTTTCTCATCATGATATTCATGACGAAATTGTTATGATACGTAACTTGTTTAATCGTCTACGTCACGCAATTTAAAATGAGCTGCCCAATTCCAGACTGTGAATAATACTGCTGTTAAATTAGCATGCGAACCTTGGTCTAAAAATAGAAATTACGAAATCAAAATGTGATTATTAGTGTTTTTGTCTAGATGAAAGCATTGATTGGTCCACACAAAGTTCATCTCGAGGTGACCTTCCATGGAGACAGTGGAGATCCTGTACGACAACGCTCTACAGGATATCTGTTTACGGAGATTGACTGAATGTATCAATAAGAGTGTTTATCTTATGTTACAGGGAGATAGGAAGCTCACAATGTTATACATATAAATTTGATTTTGATGGTTGTCATGACGATAAAGATAAACGAGTAAATAGTATGGAACATGTACAACTTGGATTACAAGCTAAGTCTGGTCGCCGTGGTAACGTGGAAATTTTCTTGACATCACCGGCTGGAACTAGGTAAGAGATTGTTTGTTAATTAAAAATGATATTTGTTTTAACTTATCATTGTCTTTGCTTAACACTTTATAGTTCAGTTCAAGCCTTTATAGCTTACATGAGCACAAAGTGTTCAAGGTGAGCTATTGTGGGGGATCTGACCAATGTGAGTTAGTGCGTGCCAATGTGTGTGTGTTGGTGCGTCCATTGTCAACAATTTCTTTAAAAAATCTTCTTGTCAAAAACCATACAATCTACAGTTTTTAATTTTGACATGTAGCATTACTAGAAGAAGCTTTACTAAGATTGTTCAAATTACGCCCCTGGGGTCAAAATTGGCCCTGCCCAGGGGATCAACAGATATAAATAAGGAAATGATAAAGAAATAGTATTCTCTAAACCTTCAAGTCCTAGAGCTTTGATATTTGACATGTGGCATCATATTATGGTTCTCTACAAAGAGTGTTCAAATTTTGCCCCCGGATCAAAATTGGTCCCATCCAAGGGGTGACTAGATACACATAGAGATATAAGAAATGATAAAAAAAAATCTTTTAAAAAACTACTAGCATAGACCTTTTCTTATTTATTATTTGGTATTATCTGGAGATCTTCTACAAAGATAATTCAAATTATTGCCCTGAATATAATTGCATTCAATATCATTCATTATACAACAAACTCTGTATCTTTATATATTCTGCTTCATTATATTTTCTGTATTCTATTTTATAGATCAGTAATGTTAAGTTCTAGACCAGATGATGATAGCAGTGAAGATATAGATTTCACTTTTATGACAGTACATAATTGGGGTGAAGATTCCTCTGGTGAATGGTATCTAGAAGTCTGTGATAATACTGGTGGTAATGTTAATAATGGAAATACAATACATCTTGGAAAGTATGTTTTTTTATCATTTATTATTAAAGCCATTCCTTCATGCTGTCATGCCTTAAATACTTGTATAAGACTATTGATTGTTGTCTAAAGTTATTTTTTTAAACTCTAGCATGAATTGTGATTGGACTGTGGCCTTTTTTCACTTAAAAGTTTAAGAGCAAACCAAATAGTCCTGCACACTGTTTGTGGACTGCTCTAGTTCTTTCAATGTGAATTTGAAAACTTGTACCATGTAGTCGGAGTCTCCCTTGCATTTAGCATTTTTATGGTTGCTTAGCTTCTTCATAACAAGTATGTCACTGTATCTTTAAATTCATACTGGATTAACTTTTTGTGTTACTGAATAGGCTTACAAGTTAAACACGTTCATGCTCTTGGCGTAAAATACATTTTCCAATTGTCGCTGTTGAGTCAAATCCTCGTAACTTCATTTTTTGAAATTGAAATTACGAGGTTTGGACTCAACAATAACGATGTGACCATAGGAACAAATACTGAATTATGATATTGAAAAAATATAGTCATAATTATTGTTATATTTTTTCTATTCCTTGTCTCAAGCCATCGTGAACTAGCTGTAATTTAATTACAATACAACTTTATATTTACAGAATGTCACTGAAAGTATCTGGACACTATAGCAACAATAAAACACCTGATAAAAGATCAAAACAACCTTCTAAAGAAGAGCTCCTGGAAAAGAAGTCTGACGAGTTCAAACGTTCAAAAGAAACAGTTATAAAGAGAGCCAAAAATGGATATTCAAGATCCCAATCTGAAGAAGACACGGAGGCAAAAGATTACGCAGCCTCTGTTGATAATATTTTATCTCAAATTGGACATATTTTTGACTCACGATCATTCAGTAATAAATTTTCGTCATCTAATAACCGTTTTAACAATGAAAATGATTTTGGTAAAAGGGGAGAGAACTCTGATAACATTTATAAAGAAAGAAAAGATAACACTGTCTCTGAAAATTCTAAAAATGATATCCTTGAAATATTGAGAGAATTGGATAACAGTAAATCTAGTGAAGATTTTATTCGGTCATATAAAGAATATCGAAGAGAAATTGAGAGAAAAAGAAAAATACAAGCTTTGATTTCTGAAATTGATGAATTTTTGAAAGATTAGAAATAAGGAAACTATAAATCTGTCTTTGAATATTCAAAGTTACTTTGATTTAAAAAAATGAAATTGTCAGTTCTATTTAACAGGGTAAAATATTTATTTCAGACTATTTAAAATTACTTTCGTCACAAAATTACTTCAAATATTATTATAAGATTCTGGATTTATTACATTTACAAGTTTTATGAGGTTCCATAATTATCTTTATTTGATCAAGGTTACTTTAATACACTATTTTATGGACTAGTTTCTGAACTTTATTCTATTTTAATTTTAGAATTTTTGTAACCTGTGCGTAAGATAATGCAGATATGCTTTCATTGTGATTGTTGTTATACTGATTTGAGGTCAAATTTGAAGGATTAAAGAAATCCAGTTCATTATTAGTTTTGTTTTATTGTTCATACCTGGAATATACTCCGTATGCAAAGATATGTTGTCATTCTTTCTACATAATACCTTGCAGATAGTTGTAATTCATTCAGCAAACCATTAATGTTTTTCCTTTCACTTTGAAATCATCTTAAATAATTTTTCTTATTGTTGAATTCGTTATTTCATTGTAAGTTTTTTTCTGTATTTCTTTTTTCATCTCAAGTCAACTGAAAATCGTGATATTTATTTAATGATCTTTATATACAAATGTTCTTTATTGTTATTGTTGAAATCCAAATTTTACATAATGTATAAAATGTTTTACCTCTTTTGTGATTCTATTTATTTACATTTATTAAATTATCTCCAGCAATTATTTGTTGGCTTTGTTACTTGATGTTTGCAAGGGCTGTTTCAAATGTATCTAGTATCTTGCACATTTTGAATAGTAATATGTTTGGTACATTATACAAAATGCTTGACCTCGGCAAATTTTCACCTAAATAATGTCAAATGTCTTTAAATGAAATTATTCTTAGTATACTTAATATTGCTTTAGTGTTTGTATTCCAGACCTCTTTATTTTTTGTGTAGATTAACTGAAGATATTTGATCAATACATTTTTTATATTTATTGTGTAAACAAGTGTGTTATTTTTTATATTTTTTACTTTTGTATGAATTTGATGTATTAATATAGATATAATATAAAAATCTTCAAATTTCAAGGTTGGGCTGTAATTGTTGTTTATTACATATTTTCCCCTTTTTACTGCTATAAAAAGGACGATTTTTTTTATCTACAAACAGCAATAAATGGAGCAACCATGTTTAAATAGTTTTCATTATCCTATAAATATTTCTTTTTCACTTAACGTTTCAATACTTTTCAGCTTCTTTTGTTGATGATGAAATTATTATAATTTTTAGAATGCGAAAACAACTTGAAACTATTATTTTCACATTATTGTATTTAATTTGATTGTTCTATTCATTCAACATTATCACAATTTTGTTTTGGGTCTTCCAGATTTTGTAGTTTTTCTTGGTGTAGGGTGACTTCTTCATTAAACATTTTACTCTAAACATGGAATGTATTTAGATTAACTATCATTTAAAGAAAGTTTATGAGCAAGATTGTTAGCTTCAATTATCAATATTAGTAAATTATATAAAGCTGACTGATCATATTGTATAATATACGAAATGTAAAAGCTTATGGGTTCAAAGTCTAACTGGCCATTCCTACCAAATCTCTTTATTTGAATAAGAGTTCATTTGATCACTAGTTTTACCAAGCACACTTTTGCTAACTGTTAATGGATCAAAATGTAACGGTGTTAGTTTATTAAATATTCTTATAGGTTAGATAATGGAAACATCCATTACAGCTGCATAAAATATTTCGTATACTTTGTACAATTTGATACACTGGATTGATCTTAAAAAACAGAATTAACCATAAAGCAGAGCAAAAGAAAAAACACTTACTGTTGTTGTTGCCAAGTTTATTTACATAAAACTATAGAACACATTTTACCAAACAAAATCTTCAATTAGTAAAAAAGATTTTGCACATTTAAGGTATATACGAAATGTCAAAATGATTTTCTTTTTCCATTTTCTACAGTTTAAAAGGAGTGGGTTTGTAAAGTATAGCAAGAAACAGTGACGTGCTAGTTTGATAAACCGTTATAACAATTATGATAATTAAATCATTCCAATAACATCTATGTTTTCTTTTCATTATTATCAAGATATACTTGTATATTTGTTGTGAGATACTGCAGTATAATTTTATGTGATGGTTTATTTTGTTTTCAAATTATTCAGTACTTTAGTACAATTTTTCTATTAAAATGTTTGGAGTAATTTCTATGTCTTTTTTGTTTATTGACTGTGTTTCAAAATAATTATAATATATAATATATAATGGAGCTGCATTAACCATATCTAGATGGACATTTGGAACACCTCATCCATTCATTGAATAGATAATCTCGGAAGATTTCTTAGAGAATTACCAAAATATTTGGTCTCCGTTACATGCACAAGATTAAGCACAGACCAAGCATGTAATCATCATGAAAAAAGTTCTATTCGTAAACACAAAATGCATTTTTTATGTTATATATGTGACTAAATATTGTCTAGCTCTATCACTAAATCAAGTATTTTATATTTTTGGACTACGAATGAGACACTATTAATCGCCTTAACAATCTTAAATTGTTTTATTTCAACTTCAGTTGAAGCATTTTGTGTTTTTGCATATGATGCTCAGGCAGTTCCAAAATGACATCTAAATATTACGAGGTTATTTGTATGGAATGGCGGACGTGTTTCGACAGATCTAGATGGTATTATTTTAGCGTGGAAGAAGTTGTCTGCTCCTTGCAGTAAGACTTGTTGTTTAATTTTACTGAACTGTCAGTGGGCATACATTAACCTAATTAATTTAAATTAACAATGAGTACAAACGTAATGTAGTGAGTATTTAAGTCTAAGGGTTCAATGTATACACAATTGACAGTTCAATGAAGTTTAACGATTCTAATAAATAAATTCGACCAGGGAATGTGGTTATAGAAGAGTCGGCTGCAGGACATAACCTAATAGATGGTCTAAATCCTTAATCTTTCTAAATGTCGAAATTCATTTGGTAGCATAAAAATTTCTAGGTATGTACATAGTAGTCATGAGATCTTCAGAAGGTTAACAAACATTCGTCTGCTGTCAATTTTTTGCACCAACCGAAACAATAGAAAGTAATAAAAAAGCGCATAAACATGAAAAATCATACTTGTACACGTACTATGAACCCTCAGTTTCGAAATAAGTTTTCTGAAGTGACCTAGTTTACTGCTTGGCTCAAGTTTTGTACAGAGGAATTAAAATTAACTATGATCAAAACACACACTGGACTTAAAGGGAATATTGAGGGCAGAGAAAAGAAGAAGAGATATTACGCGTCTTTTGATGAAATTATTTTCGTCTAGAAAGAGAAATGAGAAAAGAATTGTAAGTGTACCTTTTGTGTTGAACTGTTGTAGATGACTTCATAATAAAATATCTCTAATTGTCCTTCAATCATGTTTTTTGATTATATGCTTTAACTTGGTTAAATTATCGCAACAAATTACATTTTTTTAGTATATTTGAATAAAACACAGAGCTTCATATACTAGTGATTATTAATAATGCTAACTGTGGATTATATTCATGAAGAAAAAACAACCAATCTGTATAAGAAAGAAAACAGTATTTATTATTTACATAATGTTGTCAGGTTTCTTGGTTAATAAAAAAACATATATCAAATATTTAAAATAACCAAATATGATAAACTGTACTATTAGAGTCAGAACAATTACAGCTGAATTATTTTAAAGTAGGATATAGATGGAGTACCGTCGAAACTGTGACAAGTGAAACATAGAAAAATAAAACTGTTCAAAACGTAGATTGATTGACCAAAACATGGGCATATTAGACAAAACGACAAGGCACAAAGGCATGTCTCAGCCAAAACTGCACTAGTTACACACGGTAATGGAATCAAAGCACTGAGACACATAATTCTACTTTCCATTGGCAATAAAACTATAAAATCAAAAACAAATTTATTTCAATACTTGCGTTTTTGAGAATAATGTTACAAACATGAAACAAACATGACAGAAACATGAAGCACTATTAAATGAATGAAATTATTTTTTCAAATGACGTCTATTGAGCAAAATAAATAGTAGGAAAACCAAGATAATACTTTGACGTAAAATCGTAATCGATTCGACAGTAGGTAAACGAAACGATGACAGTAAAATGATTAGGTAGTCCAACAATTACAGTATACACTTATTTCATGGGTGTTTGGGGAACAGTCAAAACTATTTTCCCGAGGTATCAGGGACAATTTAAGAACTGTTGCCCTCGGCCTAACGGCCTCGGGCAACAGTTCTTAATGTTGTCCCTTATACCGAGGGATAATAGTTTTGACTGTTCCCCAAACACCCATGCAATAAGTGTTTTATTACTTAATGCAAGTACAGATATAACATGGCAATAAAGATAGTTTCAGAAGCGGAAAACATTACGTGTGCTTAGCGAGTCCCGATTCTCAGCAAAAGTTCGAGAACTCTCTCTTCAATGTCTTCAAACCGCGACATATCGTAGATATTTTCAACAGAATTGACTTTTTTCTACTTTTCGTTTGGTAACTCTAAAGACGCTTGCAATGATCTCGCTCATTGGACGCTTGGAGTTTTTTAATGCGGTTACTTCCCTTGGCACTGCACTCTATGAAACAGTTCGCACGTGAGGGCAACTGTTCGCACGCGCGGGCAACAGTCAAAACTGTTTCATGCGCAGTGGCGTTTCACAGAAAAACATAACAAGTTTAATCCGGTTTCACTCAGAATAGTTGAAAAACAGTTAAAAATAGCAAATTGACATTTATATAGAGCATTAGGTAATAATATTTATTATGATGATGAAATCAATTAAAAGAAATTCCAAATAAACAAAAAAATAAAATAAAATGTTAACTTAAAACATATATACAAAAAGTATTAATAAAATGAATGATGATACGATGATAAAAAACATGAAGAAATTGGAACAGTAAAATACAAAATAAATAAATAAATAAAGTGCTATTATTAGTTTATCTAGTATATTAACTCGGAAATTCTCTTTAGTCTCTTACGCTTTCAGTTGCGAATTAGAGCTGTATTTTATCCAAGTAGAAAATTTGTGTATTTTACTAATGTTTGATAGATACATGTACATGAAATACTCGTGAATATAAAACGATGAATCAATACCGACATAACACTTTTCTTGACCACGTCTGTTATCAACGATGACAATAATGATAAAATGGTATTTCACGAAACAATAAAATTTATTTAAAATCAGCCTTATAACGAAAGGGGTCGTTAAAAATCACATTATCGCGTGATTCAGTTATAGAAATGGATATATACAATCATAACAGACTGTACTTTTAGTAATTATAGTATAAAATTGTTTATAGCTAACATTAAAGTTTAGGTGCGGTTCAAAGTCTGCTTTCATATACATGGTAAGCGATTTTTGTATTATAGCCCCTGATCATTTAAATCACCTTCAGTCGGGTGATCTTCACATTGCCCATTTACGCCTGGGTTGAGTGGAACAATTGTAGATAATTTTCTTGCTCACGGAGATTCGCAGTGTCCCTAGTAGGATTCGAACCTGGGACTTCTTGATTCCTTAATCGGGCGTGCCACCTCAGGACCACTGGTACTGTGGCAATAAAAATATCCAATCTAACACTCATTTCCAAAGAGAATTGAATGTTAAACAGTTGTCAGCGCAGATATTTCTTTCACTTGTGGGGGATTTCCTTTAAGTTTTCAATTGATTGATTATATCACATGATTTAGTTTTTAATTTCTGGACTTGAACAATCTATTGTATTGTACTTCTGGTTGGTTTTTCAGATGAGAGTGATCTAGATGACAGCCATCTTGAATATCGACTTTTTACTACGTCTCGTATCTGTGAATGATAGTAAAACAAAACAGTAAATCTACTATGAGTAAATACAAAGTTAGATAACAATGTGATGTAAATGCATGACTTAATCAAGTTAAACCTTTACAAATAATAATATCTATCTCAAAATGCATGTTCATAAAACCTTTTTATTCCAAATAAAGCTCAACAAAATATCAGAAAGAATATATAGTAAAATGTAATTTACTCCAGCGTTGCTATTCATGAAATAAATCAAACGGTTAAAGAACATACAATAGAATTTTAAATTAAATAGAAGAAACAAAATGCATTTCATAACAATTTAACATAGCTGTACGGGTGATACCACAAATAAACTTCTATGAACCTACAATATGATCTTAATGAATTGCACTCTTAAGTGATACTGAAAATATTTATCCAAAAAAATGAGATAAATTAAAACCATAAAATAGCACAGTAACATTACAAATACATGAGGAAGCTTTGTCGTTAGTCATGTTCATTTGTAACAGTACAAGTAAAAACATGTAATAATTAATTTACTTACCTTGTTGTTCAACACTAGATGTATTATGAAAATAAGCAAACCCTGAAAACGGACACACAAAATGCCAATTAGAATACACTACGTGTTTGAAATATGAATGAAAAAAAAATTCTTACTGCGCAATTTAATTATGCTTTTAATTACCTGTTTTCAAAGTAATCTCTTATTTCAATGAAAATTACTTTATAATCTTAACGTGTGACGTGGACCATAAACAAACAAACAATGAAAGGTACTTGAACGACTGGACATAATATTCTTTATGTAACCGATTATCTATTCTTTGTGGTTATAAATACAACAGAACTAATTATTTCTTTTTATAATGATTGATTTAATCGTTAATTTCGAATTTAACTCTGTAAAAGCACTATCTTGATCAATTGCTGCATTAAGCTATATTTTCTATGCAAGTTACATTGCCGAGTCAAGTTTAATGAGATATTCTTAGTTGCTGGCTATATATCGTAGACGCATGCATCAGATTGACAACAATACGACGAATCGTAAAATGGGAATGCTTGGGTGCCGACTGGAATTTTTATATATAAATTGGTAAAATGTATTGAAACACCCGACTCATTCTTATATTCTAGGTAAAAAGAAGACCTAAAGAAGATTTACCTGTAAACTGTTGAGTATAGCAAACAAATACTGGAATATAATGGCATGTTCATTTATAGCAAATAATCCTATAATCCAGGCAAATCCCAATGTTGGTGTCAGAATTATTATATTACGAAGAGCAACCCTGTAATATACACAAATATATTTTGCTTAGAATCATATTTTTCACAGATGTAAACATTAGTGTCTTCGGAAAGCTTGTGCTGAGTTTTTAAAATTCGAATAATTATAGTCCTCTTACACATACTTTAGTTTGCACTGTCAACATATTTGTTTGTTTGTTTTGGTTTTACAGCGCATCAACACAGAAAGGTCATATCGCGCCGAAGTCAACATCTTTAAACTTAATTCAAGCGAGTCTCCAAACATACATCATTTGTTTTTTGCAAATGAAATACACTAAAATAAGATATATTCTTATCTGCTAACATCCTCATACATTGAAAAACATGTGCTAGACGAAATGTTATTTTTTCTGAATTGAACTTATCTTTGTATATAATAATATTCATTGAATTACATGATGAAATGACATTTCCTTAAATTCTGGTTTTTAAAATCAGAATAATGCAAAACGTGTAGAAACAACGAAGATAATTCATGTACATGTATAATTATGTTTGTATATGTTTTATGAAATCGTTTTATACATGCAGTAAAAGGAAATTACTTGGTTTTCTCTTTGTTTGTCCTTCTTGCCATAGATGCTGTTCCAAACATTGTATACACTACTATGATTACTATGATGATATTTAACTAGAAAAAAAACAACAATTATATGATTACGATAAACACACTTACTATTGTAAAACATTGAATGTAAGATGTTCTTCATTAATGGTACAGTAAACAAATAGCTGATTGAGGCAAATTTTGTTATAGCGTGGTCATGTTTTATAAACTAATTGTTTAATATACAAAAATGAAACTCGTTAAGCCAATAGGTCTCGAGTTCTATTACAAGTAAAGTCAAGTATCCCGTTCTGAACAAATTTTGTTAACCATAAACTTACCATTATCACCAGAATCACAGGACCAATAAATGACCATACTGCACCACTTTCTACTGACAGCCAACAACTTCAAGAGAAAATTTCAATTAATATGACGTTTTTCTATTTGAAATGTATCTTGGTAAATGATAATTGCAGTTGCTGGTGCAAATCTAAATAATCACGATATACATTAGTGACATTTCTAAAATAAGTATTATTACATAACGTAAGTCGAAATACAATTATGTGTCATAATTAATAAAATACAAATAAATAAAAGTACATTGTAACATTTCTATATACTAAATGACGTTATTTAAAAGTTTAAAAAATGCTAAAAAGCCTTCGACGGTATGAAAAATAAGAAACATCGGATATGCCATTTATCTATCGATCTTTTTTGTCTGAAAATTATAGTTAAAGTTTAGGTAGCTCTTTTCAGCATTCCTAATTAATACTGACTAAATAAGCAAGTTACAACATGTACCTTATTTTATTCTATATAATACTCTGAAATATTTAAACTGAAATGACTTACAATTTCTCTCTTATATAATCATTGAAATGTGCTCCAATCGACACACCAGTCACTGTACCTGCTATAACTGAAACAGTTAGTGAATTTTACTTTTACTATAATGTGTAATATATATTCTATGAACGTTTTGTTTATGATGACTGTCAAGCCATAATAATTGAATGCGGTAAACATGGGGTAAAATTTTATATTACATAACTTACATCAGGTAAATGTGTGAGTCTTGATTATAAAAAACACGAATATGTCAAATATGACACAATACAGTCAATGCAATACTCAGCAATTCAAAGATAATATTTCCAAAATGTAGGCTACTTGATCTATGTCCATAAAAAATGCTCAATACACAATCAGGAAAATTAATGAAGAATAACTTTGCTTTGAGGTACTCTTCACGCACATACTAAACAACCATTTGAACTGCTAGGCTAAAACTTAAAATTAAAAGGTTGAAGTTCGTGCAAGTTTTCCTAGTATAATTGATAGCATTTCATTGCATTACATTATCTGATAATACATATAATAATCTATGGAAAACATTGATCTAAAGGATTTTTTACTTCTGTAAGGTGTTTGACTAGTGGTATAAGAGGAATAAAAATCACCATAATGAAAACATGTAAACAATTCTCAAATCAAACACTCGTTTTCACAACATACTGAAAAATATTTTACGTATACATTTAGGCGTAAGAGTAAACTCAATTTCGAAAGCAAGACCGAAGCTTAGATGAGTAAAAGGGCAATGAAGACTATTGACTGATCCAATTTGGTATCAGGACTTGCTCACACCACCTATGTACTTACTATACACTGTTTGATTCTATGATGCCCATATTAATAAGGGATGAAAGTTATATGAATATACAATTTTGATCTTACTGTATGCTCCAATCAAAAGTGGTACGGCAGGTTTCTTGTCACTCATAGGTTTTAGTACAATAAATGCAAGATTTAAACCTTCAACTAACATGGTGAAAAATGCCACCAAAAGGAAGAATTGTAACAGTGCAGCTACAGCCATACACAGATCCTGAAACATAAATTAGTAATCAATTAACATTAATTTTCATATCATTCAGTGAATATACTTAAACATTAGCAATATAATTACTGAAACTAAAAGCAGAAAATGCTTATATGCTTGTTGTTTAAGTTTGATGATATAAGCTAAAATAAGTTACAGTTTGTAACTACAACTGTGATACATATTCATTTGACTAAGCCTCATTATACCTTATTTTTTGTTGCCTCCAATCCGGTAACAAATATCAAATAAGCAATGAACAAAGCAATACACAAATTAATATGTATGATAGTTCTAGATGATCTTACATGTCTGAAATAAAAGAAACAAAATAAATGTAAACGACCACAAACAGTACCTTAAAACATGTTCAATAAGAATCAGTAGATGGTTAATGATAAAACTATTTTCTTTATTGTTTGTAAACTAACTTCAGTAGCCAATGAATATATTAAAAGCATAGGTTAGTTAAAATATATCACATCAATCATAGCAATAATAAAGTAAAAAAATGATGAGGTAATTAGCCACCATGTACCAAAGGTTTATTTTCAATATATACACAATACGATCTTTTAATCCAGCTTTAAAGACAGTTAACCAATAATAACATGTTAAATATGCCCAGCACTTAAATGACGACGAATCTACTTCCGACGGGTTATAATCCTGGACTAACCTACATATTCGTCTTAATGTACTATTACGTGCTATTTAAATTTATATCATTAAAAACACCATAAACCATGTGTTTAAAACATTTGCGGTCACATTTATTAATTGATAACTTTGATTCAGTAAATTAGTAATTGGTTTACCATAGTAAGCCGAAACATTGACAAAAGAAGCTTAGCGTTCCTTTTTCTTGCGATAGTATTATATTTATAAGTTATTCATAGGTAAAATGTTAACTAACCTCCAGAATACACAAAACATAATGACTGTAATACAAAGACACACCATTGATATTATACATCCAACAAGTGTTATTGTACTTAATGCTTCATGGTGTACTCCTATCTGTAAATAAGTCAACATAAATATTGTATAATCTAATGAAGGGAGGTAATAATTAATAATATTGTGCTAAATTTATTATGTTATTTTAACAATAAATATAAAACACTAATAGTGGAAGCAGTACATGCAAAATAATTAAAAAGCCTGGGTGTCAGATGTTGTTTTTGCTTTATTTGAAGCAATTTTCTTCATGGTATGAGGGCAAACCGGCATAAAAAATGAATAACACTATACATGCAAGTTGCAACTATCAGCTCTCCGAAACATGATACGTAATTAATGTTAATTGTAAATAATTTTTATTGCAAATCGATTAAGACATATTAGAATGTTTGGTCAAAATAACATGAAAGATGAACAAAAACAAAATATTGATAAAACCATAAAGCAGCAAATGTAAGACGTAGTCATTAAAAAGAATTGAATAAAAGGAAATAACAATATTAGTGTGACTAACAGGTATGTAAGACAGTCTCATAACGTCTTACTGAATGAAAGGAAAAATATAATATAAAGAGTAACTTACAGGAGTGTAAGATGGACTCATTAAGATAGCAAAGTTTGTCAGATGATTACATTTACATGTAACTGTATTATCTTCTTTATTATGTGATACTAGCCAACATCCATCCGTTGACCACTTCCTAAAATATACATCGAGTCAAAATTAGTATTTTTCTATTATACATTCGGCATAGCTGTCTAAGCCAAAAAATTTTACCAATGCAATTTGTACCTGTTTTTCCAATTAAATTCTCTACCGGTATAGGAAGATATGATACCATTGGTTATTTGTGATTAACAGGTGCATGGCACGGTGTATACTCGGTGTATTTTGGGTGACTCACTATGCTAAATGAGTATACATTCGTCCATGTACGCTCTTGGTGGTAATTCGTTTGTGTATGTACTTGTTTGTTATCAAATTTTCTAAGGTTACGCTTTTCAATACTGTTTATACTACTAAAATTAATATTAGTATGTTTATACACGAAAGAGTCTATAATATAGACCCTATTGTCAAATTATCGACATAATCATTTTTTCTCTTGGACGAATAAAATTAACATTTCTAAACTCTTCAATGTATGCAAAATAAGTTTCACATACATGTAAACTAGCATAATTGAAACTAAACAAGATAAAAATGTTACCGATCAGGTTTTGACCAATATGAACATTTGGGACTTCCTAAACTGGTCTGAAATAAAAACATAACAGTAAAATGAGTTAACATGCAATAAAGTACTAAAATCAGTAACCTTATACAACTTTTCAATCGTAAATTTTAATTGTTAATCTACACAGAAATTAACTTGAAGTTAATCACATAATTATTAGATATATCTGTCTTTTCATGTTTTGTATTCAGCACAAATTCTTGATATTCTTATCTAAAATTTAGTTTGTTGCAATAACAAGTCCCTTTACTGAAAACAAATAGCGTCGAGAACAACTTTCGACACTATCCATTTAAAATGATCATATCGGTCCGTTCTTTAGCTCGGTTCGCAGAACTGAAAAATATTTTCCTGCCACTATTACAATTATTTAATTTTATACTTACGTTGTATAAATCAAAAATCAATTCTATTGGTACATCGAGTGGTTTACATTTATCAAGTAAAGAAGGAAACAATGAGAATGACAATATTGGTGCATTGATCTCTTGTGTTGTGCTGAAAATTGTCAGTAAAAATAAAAATGCAAAGTATATAAAGGAACATACAACAGCACTTCACATATGGCAGCAAAAAATACTCCGCAACTTAATGCTTTGCCAATCGAACCATATACAAAATAAAACATACGTGTACATCACTTGAATTTGAAGTTTTACTGCTGTTATACCTATACATTGGTATATATTGGTGAAAAACTGTATTAAGTAGATTTATTTTCATAAACTCTACATTAGGATTTAATTTTAGTTGTTTTCAAATTCGTTAAAAACATAATGCCATATTCATTAAATATTAAAATTGAACTTTTGACACATTACTGTATCCTAGTAGTCGCTGTGATTGACGCTCAAAAGAAATATGTGCACATTTGGTTAAAATATTGCAGAGTTAATGATTTCTGTAACCGAATTGCTTGAATATAAATCTATTGGCGCACGTCGTTCATTTTATTGGCGTAACATGCAACGACGGGAACGAAAGCAGTACAAGCTTCTTAGCAGAAAGTTATATAGCGTGAATTACATGTTTCAAGTCTTCTTTCAAATCCATTGGATTTGCTTCACGTAGCATAACGAATGGCAAGAATGTTATTCGAGTTTTTAATTATTTGACGTACCTTTTATTGCTAATACCTTTGTTTAATAATTGCGATATATTTCTATATACAACACCACTAAATGTACTTGATGAAGTTTCTGTAAAATGATAGTGATTAAAATTATATACATATATCAGTTGCACAAATGTGTAGATAAACTCATAATTAAAACAGTTTTTGTTTGTTTATTATTATGGCTCGGTCACATTCGTTTTAATTTTAATTTTTCAATTGAGAAAGCTTTATCGTAAGCTATGCAGTTTTAAAAAGTATTTGTTAATCAGTATTAAGACTCCTACATTACGAATATAATGCATAGCATTTTGCGTTTTCCCAATCAGTTGAGCATGTATATTGCGTCTTAAATCCAACGTATACAAGAATTCTGGTTTATGCCATTAGATAGTGATTTAGTTACATGAATAAGTGTGGAAACATATATACAGTAGTTGTATCAAAATCAATTATATGGTCAGCATTTAATGTATAAATCCATAAAAAATGTCCGATTGTGGCAAACACCGAAATGTTAGATAAAATAGACTAAAATATATATATGCAGATGAAGAGTAAAGTCGGCTTATCCACAAGAACACTAAACAGAAATATCAATAAAAAGTACGACAAGTCAGATGTGTTGCCAGATTATAATTCTTTTGCACTGCACTTCCGAGATCTATCAACCAGTAAAGTTTCAACCAAACAGTTTGATTACAATTTGAATAAAGTTCCGTATAAAGCAGGTGCAACAAAGGGCAATAACTTCAAACTTATAAAGTAAATCATCATGGTTCTTGTACATTGTTCTTCTGTGCTGTTAGATCTATTTACCTGTGACGTTTTAAGACAGTAACTTGAATAGTGTCGGGTTAATGCTCTGACAATGAAATGCAGCAAAGGATAATAACTCCAAAATTTGAAGCAGCGAGTTTTATATCTTGTGCACTGTGCTTTTGTACTCGGGATCTATGTAACAGTGAAATTTTAAGTCAGTAGCTTAAATAGTATTTAATTTATGTTTCAAACAAGCAAACAGGATATGCCGCTACAACCGCTAATAGTAATCCCTTTATAAGGCCTTATCAGGCGTCTAATAAGCATTGTTTTAACTTATATAATAATCATTATTGATTTTTAGTACAGTTATGATTAAAAAGTGTGTATGTTTGTGATTAATTGCCCACCAGCACACAAAGCATGCCAAAACCATTTAGCATACACTGCACTGCATATGGCTAAACATATGAATACAAAACACATTTAGTAATTAAAATTATGCTTACGTGGTGAACATGGCAATTTGACCAAATCCATAGAATGTTTGGTCCAATCAGCAACTTTTGCTGATGATTTCCGATCAGGGAATTCTACATTGTTGTCACATTTTGTAATCTTAGCGATTTTCAAATCTAAAACATTATACATGTATAATCTCATTATTATTTAGAAAAGTTTTATGTTGTTGAAGATGCACATGTACATGTATCCAAGAAGAAGTAGAAGAAGTGAAGATGTGATAAGACGGCCATAAGTAAATGCCATAAGGGATTTGCTTGTCTCGATAACTAGTGTCAACTTTTTTAAGTGTCTGAGAAAAAAAATAAATCATAACAAATATAACATTTTTGTTCGTGTATGGAAGTCGTGTATGAAGCATTAACAATAATTTTACAATGTAACTGCTATGGTAATGGTCTAGTGTAATGTCTTTGTATTTGCATATGTTTAAATAAGACTGCAATTTAATATAAGACGCCCGGTTAGCTTAGTTGGTAGCATACAAGTCTACTGATCGTATGGTCGTGGGTTCGATTCCCGGATGGGGCAAACTTATGAGGAATTTGGTCATGAAATAATTTCTAATGCCACCCCTTCCATCACTGATTTGAATCACGTAAACAGTTGTCAGTTAGTGACAATGTATGCATCTAGTAACTGGTTAACAGGCCAATCAAGAGATTTAGTCTCTGCAAAAACTGCGAGTAGATTGACTGACCACCATGATATGATACATACAGTGTGTTGCTACAGCGTTAAACCCACCCAAAACCACTGAATATAGACAGAAAAAGATTTAATAATACTGACATATGTTAGGTTTAGGAACCTCAATGCCTGAAGTTAGATTTCCAGTTGCAAGTTTTTCAGTAAACTTATCTAAAGTTTCAAGGACAGTTTCAGCTCCAGAATGCGTCTGAAAAAGAAAGTTTTGTGTTAAACATCCAAATACCTGTCCAGTTATTCACATGGCTGTGCAGATAAGAACCATATATTCTTTTCATCATGCAGCACAACATCGACAAAGGAAATTCTATAAACTGACGGTTCTTTAACAAAATAAATGGGTCGTCAATATCATTAAAAAGTTTTGTGTTATGACCAAATTTAAAATAACTCATGTTTCGATACAAGTAACGATATAAATGTTTCTAAACAGAATCCTTGAAGGTTGATTTGTTTGTTGAATATGATTCCAAAAATGCACGCAAACCATTTAACAAAGAGCCAATGCAAAAGAAAAGTTTTACGCGAATGTTCATCAAAGGTTTAAAATCTCTGCAAAAGCAATTACAAAACCCAGACGATCGGGTGCAATAGTTCTGACTGATTATGTCATCAAAACATGTTTTTAGTTTTTTAATGTAATTGATTTCAGCAGCATTGTCATTGTACTTGTAGTTTACCTGTTGTATAGAATCATTCCATGAAGAAAAAGATTTCTCATCAATTATGTTATCAACAACTTGTAAATATTTCTGTAAACAAAAAAATGAAATATAGGTTTGTATGCAACGTGTTTTCTCATTGCATATACATAGCGACCATATGTAAATAAAAAGTTAAAGTTCGTGATAAGACATATAGTATATTGAAAGAAAAGATATGGGATAAATTCAAATATGTTTGTACAAATAATTACGATCAGCAATATTGTTCCAGTAAAAACGCTTTTTCAAGTAAATACTGAATGTTTCTATATTCGTATTTCGGGTGACAATAACCTTAAACGAGATGACTAGCCATTTGCTGTTTTTTATGTCATTACTGAAATACTAATACATACTATCACTCTCAAAGGTTTTCCATTATAGATCAAAGACAGAAACAGAAGCTTCTTAAGATACATAAAGTGAGTTTGAATTCTAAAAGTTTCATTTAAAAAGCTATGTTTAATATAATTGTATATGGCCCCCTTATTACACCCAATTGACAAGCAGAACTCTTTTTGGGGGAGCATTTCTGTTTAAACTTTATGTGCGGGAGATGTGTGTTTATATAAACTTACATCAGTAATTTCAGGAAGGTTTGAAGATACATTCAGTTTGTCGGTTATAACTGACAATATATTTACAACTGTAGCTGTGTCTCTATACTGAAGTGTTCCATTATTTTTACCAGAAGTTGAGGTGAAATCAGACAGTTTGTCTAAATTTTTGTCTAACTCGACTTTATCATCAGTCAACTACAATAATTGGATACCACATAATTCATAATTATTGATAAATGATACAAATGTATGTTTAATGCAACGACCTCTTTGTCATGATTTAGGTAATGAGGTAAAATTCCGTCCTAATTGTGATACCAAGCTTTCCATATAATTCACTGCATATATGTCATCTTCTACTCTCTTAAGCTATGTTTTTGCAAACACTTTTGACACAATAACCGCATACAAGTAGTATAAGGTAAAAAGCGCTGACCATGTATCCCAGACACGTTAAATACAATTTACCTAATCCTTTCCATTACCAAAAGTATTTGAATTACGCAAGTGTTTATATTTTCACCTTAATTATGTACCTAATTTTATCCTCGAACCTGCTGAATAAAACTTGAATTTGTTGCTAGTAGATTAAGTAGTAAGACTTTTGCAAATAACTGACTGACATTGATAAACATAAACTTACGTTCCCAAATATTTCCATTAAATCAATAGATGTACAATTGTATATAGGATCTTCATAATATCCTTCATGTGTACAATATCTTGTTACATTACCTGAAAAAAAAAACCCACAAATATTGAAACATCATGGTTAAGTTTTACACTATGGTACACAACCATGTATTGAAAGATCTTGAAATATTTTGCCAAATTCGAAAAACATAAACACAATGTTCTCAACTGATTTCAAATAACAGTTTTCAATTTACCTTCAGTATTTAGAATGTGTACATTACAATCGGGTAGTATAACATATCAAGATTCAAAAAATATTATGTTAGAAATATGAGTACAATAAACAGATGCATTCAAAGGTATGCATCACGCATACTGTTTGGCAGAGAATTGCAAGTTTATCAATCAGGCTGAGAAGATACATGCAAATAAAGTTAAATAAAAGTAAAATCTTAAAAGTGAATTTAAAGCTATTATATAACCACCAGCTAAAAGTTCAATCAATGATGAAAAAAAGTCATAAACAATTTAGTTTTTCAACAGGTTTGCTTAAAAACCATTTCCTATTCTGATGGCGGTTCTCCAATTCGATGTCACAAACAATGGCTTAGAGTAACAAAAGTAATGCTTGATTTGCAAAATGGCATTCATCGATTTGGAGATCATGTACCGTTACAACGTTTTATCACCAATTAATACTAGATTCATTCGTTGTTCGCCGATTATATCACCAGAACACTTCACTGTATCTATTTATGTATGCACATCGAAATGATGCATGCAATTAAATTAAGCACCCATTTTATCTAACATGTCTGCTACTGATTAAACGTCACTATTGTATACTATCAAAACAATTTGAAGATGAAAGTGTTTATATAAATGTTACAAAGAGGTTTTATAGAGATACAATATAAGCAACTTAACCCGAAGATATCGTGGCATTAAAATATATCAAATGTTAAAATTAAGCGCATACCTAGAACAGTATCCCTTGCAAGCAGTATTGTCATAAAATAATTTGATGAAAGTAAAACAAAACTATTTGGGTATCGTTGGTACGTTATTACGACGGAGATGAACAAAAGTCTCGGTATCCACATGTATACAAAAGGAAAAAGAAACGCAGGGTAAACTTTAGCGGAGATTTATGATTATCCATATGAATGATACTAAAATTTATTTCTTAATCTATCAAGATCTGTCTTTCATGAATTTGTTTGGAACTTTTTACTAGATTTTGACCTTTACTTCTTGAGTTATTGGAACGAGTTAAAGGTCTTTATCTTCCTCATGGGGCTTTCGCTCCACTTTTCCAACAAGGCATTTCTCAGTCGGTCAAACGTGGTCGGGAAGTTCGCTGCCTTACCTTCCTGTCCAGTTGGTCCGCTAGATGTTCAGTTTCAGTGGCAGTTTTGACCGATTACGCAGGTTGGCAAGATGTATAGCCCTGTCCTGGCGTCGTGTCGTTTCGCGCTGACGTACCGTTGGAGCTCGGTTAGGAAGCCTTCCAGTTTCTCTAAGACGACGAACAAGTCGCCCTGTGGCCAAAATATTCACGCCAAACAGCTATCAACCTGTTGAAGCGTTTGATCTTGCATAAGCATGGCAATGGCCTGACCTCTATGAACTTCCGTAAGCCGTACCAGTACCGTAAAAATAATTACAGAGTTTTAATTACGGAAAATAGTGTGTAAGTATTCAGAGTATCGAATGATATGAACAAACGTGTAAACGAAATAATCAGAATTATTCTGCACGGAACTTTTGTTTTTCTTCGCTTGCACTACGTGACACGTAACTTTACATGCTTCAGTAATTTTTCATGCGGTGTAGTGTACAAAATGGCCCAGATAATAATCTGACCGACTTTCATGACCTAAAACAAAGCTGTTAAAAAGTTATTCCGTATTGTTTTACTCTGCGTTTCTTTTTCTTTTAAGTATATATCAGGTAATTAAATCTACTCTCCTAGAAATATATCATGTATTGTCTCTGCTCAAACATTAGAACAATTTGAAATAGTTTAACTCTTTTAAGAGCTCAATGGCATTCATCAGAGTGTACGCTAAACTTTGTCAATAAGCGCAAATTGTTTCCTTTGACGTATATCCTAATTCGATTTCGTTTAATCTGCTAAACCTCAAAGTCTATCAAAATTGGAAAGAGGTACATCCAATAATGTATAGTGAAGTATTAACAAACTACTCAAAGTTGTCATAGGTTCAGTAGCCTTTCATTCGTAATGTTGGTCTAAGTTGGGACAGTGTTTTCGTTTCATACGTTAGTTCCTATCGCCTCGATTTTATGATGAAGTTGATTTACAATACCTGCGTATCCTTTAGGACAAGTTCCATTCTTAGTCATCCCAGGACCAGCGATTTCCCATACTTGTTGTTTATAGTCACTTCCTGATGGACATTCCCTAACTGAAATACAACGCGCAAGCGATATTGTTACAATCATCATAAATCTGAGTTTGTTACATGTTTATGAAATCGGTTTGAATTGTTCACTGCACGCTGAACTTCTCTTTTGCTGCTCTACGCACTATTCTCAGGCTACCATGGGGATCGGCATTTTTATATGGGTTTAACGAAACTCTAGATACTCAAGTATAATAGCTACAGAATAAAGGTGTCAGTCAGGAAAATGTACAAAATCTTTACAGAATGTGTCAACTAAGTATTAACAGTTCGGCATATTGTTTAAGGTGCATCGTATAGCAAGATAAGTCAATTGCTTTTAAACAGCGTAACTAATTTTATTTCTTGTTGTTACTTCTTAACCTCGCCTATTTTTGGAATCTGGATATGTCGCCAAATGACAATAATTCACTATCTGTCCACCACATCATACAAATTCATAACACAGTATAGCGTGACTAATTCGACATCATGTTAATTGTATACATTTATGGGAAAAATTTTCGATGGTAAGTTATAATTTAGGCTGATTTCTAATTGTGTGTGGATTTAGAATGGAAATGTAATGGATACTTGATATTAAATTGTCGATTGATGATACATCTAGGCGTATCTGGTGATTTGCTGTAGTTTGTGTCTCTTTGTTAAATTGTATAGTTGTGTGTGACTGTTTATGGAGTTAAGAGTTTGTGGTCCACGGTGATTGAATATGAATATAAAATTGTTTGATTGTTAGTATAAATGTGAGGTAATGCATGGTGTTATGTCGACAGGTGTATTATGTGGTCTTTTATGGTGGCGTATGTATGAGTCAAGTGGAATGTGTTCATGTGAATGTATTATAATTGTATTTTTTGTGATTGCCGGTATATGCATGTATAATATATATTGTTTCGCTGAATATGTTAGTCTATATGTTTTATATTTTCCTCAATGTGTTGATATATCCTCTGTATACTCAATTTAATGCAAAAAGTGAAGCGAAAGTACTAGAATGGTCATCAAATATGCATACATATCAATATATTAAGTTATTATCTACGTACATGTAAATGTCACATTTACTTCGGTGCTGTGTAGTCCGTCTGTAACATTTAGAACAGTCTGACAAGATGTTTTCGTTGGTATTAAATCCACATAAAAATGAACAAACCCATTATCAGCATCAATGCAGATCTCTAAAATTATCAAGATTGATATAATTATTTAAACGATTTCGTTAACTTAATTGATTGACTCTCTTACGTAATAAGAGTATTTCTTTTGCTGAGAATGGGAAAATATTTCACTAGATTTTCAAACAATTCACAGCAACTTTTTCCAACTACTGAATGGATTGCTTATATTTGGTAGACTTCAAATGTAAACAAAATAATAAGAATAAAACAAAATCATTTGAAGAAGAAATAACATGACGACAAACGCAAAAAGCTTTCTTAGGGCGGTTAAAACAACAGCTTGTAATAAAGAAATTTGAAGCTCTTTCCAAATCTTATAATCCTCATTAAATGATTAGACATAATTTATTTTTTTCTGTCGTGTGTCTGAAACCAACATATTTTTATATTTTAAATAAATGTTACATCGTCTTATAGATTATATTTCTTAGTAGTTTTGTGCATGATTATATAGCACTTAATAACTATCATTTTAGTGGCATGTACATCTCATTTGTCCAATGCATGGTAATCTTACGTTTAATTTTAATTAATTACCATGTAAATTTGACGACACATTAATTTCAATTAAGATGATAATATCATGTTGCATTCTAATTTGTAATATTTTCAGTCTTTGTTCATATTTCGTGGCTAGTAGAACAGATACAAAGTTAATAATTATTTCGATAAGTTTGATTTTAGCTAGTTATTCAAGTTGTCATACACTTTAACCACCACTACATTTATTTAATATCTCCGCGAATGTCGGGCAACTGTTAGGGCTTGAATCATGTAAAACTTGCTTACTTTAAGCAAAAGTTAGAAATTAAAGGTTTCAATATAGTATCATAATAACACATGATATGGTGCACGAAAAAAAACAACGTACCATTTTCACAAGTATTAGCGACTGTATTGTATTTAAACAATCCATAATCGGCATCATTACATGATATCGATTTTACATTCAATCGCAAATATCTTGAAAGTTTTATTGATGTCTCACAAGTAAGAGTGTGATCATCGCGGTCTTTTACGAACACAGTCACTGGCAATGTATCTGTTAAATTGTTTTTTGGATCAGTGACCTGAAATACAAGTTACATTTTAAGAATTATAACATGTTATTGATATTATAACAACTATCTGTAAAAATATGTAAAAATTGTATTTCAAATAGACACATCATACATGTATTGATAATGATTTCTAGGGAATTCGTTGCCTTGATTACCTGCTGTTTCTAATAGATAGAATACGAGACCGGTAAACGGGCTAAATAAATGATTGTTACAACGAAAGGAAACAATCGAAATTCATTTTCAAATTGTTTATTATGACTTTCATTGCAAATAAAAAAAAACATAAAACATTTTTACCTTTACTGTGAAATTGTATTCCACACCATAACTTAAGCATTCTAACTTGCTACATTCTTTAGGACGCGAATACTCAGTGTAATGTTTGTAGCAACAATTACCGGAATTCCTGAAGATCAAATGAAAATTGCATTTCGGTGATATTCTATATTTCTTGATTCTAATCCTGTCAGTTATTTTGTCACAAATCACAGTAATCAAACTTTTTCGCCGGCGTAGCAAATAAAGTATACACATGTGTTCAAATGAAAAACATTACCACAGTTTTTGTGCAACACATGCAAATTTGTTTTGCAAGCAGTTTTAAAAAAGTTTCTTCAGAGACTACAAAAAAATATATTTATTAGAGCCAAATTCTTAATTTTACTTTAACCGAAAATTGTATGCATTTTCATAGATTAGATTAGATTTTATTACAAATTTCACACATAGAACAACACAGTTTGACCTTTGCTAAAAACATCAGTTGAAACGATCCCCTGACTTAAATAAGTAAAGATAATAGGTTCTTTAACTTTATCGAGGAGCTTTGTGACGATTATAGTCTTTCTATATCTTCAATATCAACAAAACAGATTTTTCGAACTGGAATTGGCGTACTTGGTTCTTTCTCTTGTCGGATAACTATGCTAACATTTTTATGCTTCTTTCCAACTGTCAGAATCATAAGAAGATACATATTTCTCTAAGTTGGAGACTTCTGAAAAGAAACTTAGCCCTTTACATACTTTAAACTTACCGTAATATATCCAAATCGAGAATTGACTTCACTTCAATGTTAAACATTTTGTTATTAGTGATTGTAGTTAATGTAAAGAAATCAGGCATGTCTGGAAATTATAAAAAAAACAATTAAGTACACATATATAAAAGAATTTAGAAGTTTATGAACTAGAAAATATTTGCATTATAATGTACCTGCTATTTAATAAATTATCTTCAATATGCCATTGGACCAGATTGCTTTGGAATATATTAGCCTTTATTTAACTCCAACAATCATAAATGTGGTTATACCTATCAATTTAAGCACCAAAATCACCTACAGTTTTACGCAAACCTCAGAATTCAATCAAAAAATGTAACGGACGTCTATTTTGGATATTAAAGTTCAAATTTTTCGGTTGTAATTCTTCAATATTCAAAAAATATAGATAATTATCAAATATTATCCCAACTTTCGCGAAATTTGGTCATCAAATAATGGCGCAATACGGATTTTAACTCTTGGGCGTAACACATCTGCATAAAGATATGCATGAGTTATCGTTCGTGACCGGAATCGGTATGACGTCATCGTAGTCCTACATCTGATAGCGGCTATTAGAAACACAGGTGAAAGATACCAAGTATCTCTATCATAGCATATATAGAGAAGATATTGATCGATTGTTTTTCGAATAAAAAGTATTTTATGTAGAGTAATTCTTTCTAAATCGAACAGCGAAAGAAATTTGACGATCACGTATTATTTGGCAATGTGGTTATAATTAAAAAACTATGACCATTGAACAGGTGTTTGAGACCTTTTTCCTTTATAAATCATAATATGGAAAATTTGTGTCGAGCGCTTATAATTGGAAATTAATGCTAATTAAAGAATTGTTATTTACAACTTAGTTTGTATTTACTGTTTATAAATTAATGAAAAAATACTGTCAAGATATCAATTTAAATGAATATGGAGAATTACTTCGGAGCCCATATTCTTATGAAAATGAGAATTTATTTCTTACAGATGCTTGTGTGCTTTCAGATTTCTTAAGCATCAGTTCTGATCAATTATAACAGAGTGTTTAAACATTAATTCCGATGCAACTTATGTTTTTTTTTAAAAAAAACAAACATTGTTATAATGGTTCGTAAGAATTCCATCTTCGTTCGAGGGACTGCACTCACTTTGGTTTCAAAATAGATTAAGACAACTTGTTCCAAACCACCACAATTAGGCGACGAAGAATATAATTTCATGTCGTATAATTATATTTTGTTTAGTTCGTAATAATTCATTTCGTTTTATTGACATGCTTTTTCCTATTGTCTGTGAGAATTTAATTTCAATAAAACCACATAATATATTATTTCCCTTTCGGTAAATTCCATTATCTACATATTTGTCATACAAACTGGTTAAAACGTAGAGATACCAGCGTCGCAAATTGACTTCCGTGAAATACAATATCAACTCAGAGCCAAATTATTATTTTATAACATCATTATAATATTTAGACAAATATTTACTATAATTAACAAGTACATAATTGGCGATAGCCTTTTGACAGGTCATGCGTTACTAATGTAATTTGCTGGCGGTGCGATCTTAGTCTATGTACATGTATATTATAGGCCAGTTTCTTAATCTAGTTAATAGATGTTCAATGCGGGCCTTTTTTGTCATACATGTACGAATTTATTGATCCCCGTGGGGAACCTCTCTTCTTATCAATTAATCTCGTGTGACACCAAATTATCGATATCATTGCGTATGTTTCCATGGACACAGACTCTCAAATCCTAACACGCGTTGTCTGTCACTCTTTCGTTGACATTAATATATAAAGTACTGCACTCTCAATCAATTTCAACATTGTCTCACAGCCGTCATGCTGAGAATTCGAAAGAAATTTTTAATCCGCCGACATATCTTACGCGATATATTGGAGATAAGGTAAATGTTTTACAGAAAACCGTTCATGCGAACAAGGTCAAATTATACATTGAAATATTGTTTTTTTTGTGTGCAAAATGGCGAGATTTAGAATTCCGATCTCATCATATAATACAATTGCACAACCAGCGTTATAAACACATTCGAACAATTTTTAGACTTGACTCAGTCTAGATTAATATTCATACTTACTTTCAAACTTTTATTTGTTGCACACAACTTTACGAAACAATTCGAGTTGTATTCTCTGCACAACATTAATGTAACCTGATTTTTCCCTTTTTCGTTATAACATGGTATATATTTTCTTTCGAAAAAAGAAATTAAGCGTTCTCCGCAAGTTTATATATTTTTTGCAAGTAGATCTATCAAAAAATGACGAGGTCATAACCTTACAAAGTCTTAGTTATTCCTGACGAGTTTTTCAATCTTTTCCCCTTTCATTTGGCCATCATGTGGAAATCAAGAAAAACGCGATTGGTTTCTACCCGACCAGTTATAGACTCTTTCAATGAAATGACTTATTCAATTTACTTAATTTTTGAAACACTTTTCACGCAATTGAAAATAATACTACAAGTGCCTACTTTATATCTTGGAATTGTGTGATGAATGCAATCAAATATAAAAAGCGCTTAATATTAATACAGCCTAGTTATTTAACTATTTGTATAAAATTAAAAAGTCATGCAGAAAATGTAATGATAAATATAAAAAAAGGATGTTTAATTTCATAATGGATTTGCGCATGATTAATTGACAGACGTGTATATACTACAATCCATTGACTGTTATAACACAATTTAATCGATAGGACTACGATGACGTCACACACACGATAGATAAGCGATGCTGTACTATCGACTAAATTGATACAGGTTTAAATCAGAGTTAAATATCTCGATGTATACATTGTTTACATGCCATAAACGTGGGTGTATGCTTAGATACACTAGAAATACGTTTAATCGTTTTTTGTGTCCTTCGATAAATTTGACCTTTTATCCTTGTATGTTCTAAATTTTGTCACCTCAAAGATGATCCTTATAAGAATATTTAATTGTAATGTCAATGCCATCAAATAAAACATTAATTAAACATGACAAGATAAAGAAGTCGACATAGCTACTGAATCTGGAATATAATAGTCTTCAGGTTTTATATACCAGATTCAGTTGCTGAGGCAAACGTCAGGCGATATCTGGTCATGTTGACAAACTACGTGAGCGGTTTTCGTCGATGTTGTTAAAGATAAATCTGGACGACTGTTATTCTGATGATAATATAGTAAGAAAAGGCTAATACTAGAACATGATCATTATATATATAAATTAATATTAAGATAGGATGTGTAATTACTTGATTTATCTGAAGTCAGAAAGTAAGACTATGCTGCGTTAAATACATCTTTTCAAAGTGGAAAAGACAGAACAAACAGGAACCACAAAGGTGGTGAACTAGAATATTAAAAGTTAATTCATTATAATCATACGATAGCCAGTCCTGCGTTGATTCGAACTCTATCCCAAACATATCTCGTTACTAGTATTTCCTTTAGCAAAAAAATTTATCCTACAAGCACAGTATCGGGGACCAGAGAGCGGGCTTGAAAGTGATAAATCTACATGTCAGTTGTAAGAACTTGAAATCGAGCTAAAATAAATTATTATAAATTAACAAAAAAGTAATGTTGTTAACAAAATTTGTACATTACCTTCAGATTCCACTTGGAGATCGACAGCTTGATATGAACTGTTGATAGCAAATTCAGCAACGATCTGTCCGACTGGTAACTTCTCCTCAATATCAGGATTCTTCAGCAGTTTAATTTCAATTATTTTATTTATTGTGACTAAGATATCAAAAGAGAGAAGATTCAACACGACTCCATCAATTTCTATTCTAAGATATGTCTGAAATATATATCACATATTTTGTTTTAAAGCATATATTTGTGTTCTCAATAATAAGAATCTTCATCTAAAACTGAGCACAGGCTTATTAAAATGAAACTAGGCATTATTAATTAATTTGAGGTATAAAACGCGTGAAAGCTATGTTCCATGTTTGTTTGTTTGTTTGTTGGGTTTAACGCCGTAGCAACACAAATATAGGTCATAAAACGGCGGCCAGTCAACCTAATCTCTGGATTTAGCTGTTAACCAACAACTAAGCGCATACTTTCGTCGGTGACTAAAAACTGCCCAACATAATCAAATATCACTGATAGGAAACAGAATGGCTGTAGAAATTATTTCATAACAAAGCTGCACGAAAGAATGCCCCGCCCAGGAATCGCACCAATGATCCCTCGATCTTGCGTGCTACCAACTGAGCTTGCCGGGCGGCTTGTATTTAGTAAAGATGTAACCCAGAATTCAACATACTGGGTTATATCATCCACACAGACGCTATACAAACAACTTTTTATGCGTTATTGTGCAAAACTATGAACCATAGCATTACTCTTATTCCTCTTTGTACATAAACGTTTCATGTGACGGAAAACGTGTGTTAGTACCGCGGGTAATAAAAACCTATGCATTTTAATTCCTGATAACGTCTTGTTTATAATACGGCTAGATGTTATAAAGCTCAATTTTGCAACTGTAAGTTATCATCTAGAACATTTTTGTGTCCGTCCTATAGTTTTGATGGTTTATTGTCAATTTTATTGAAGTTAAGTCATTAACAAAACAATAAGTAGGAATTCATAACCAGAATTATTTTAGACCGACAATTTATCAAAACTTTTACTAACAAGTCTCGATACGATATATTTGATATCTTATATTTAAAGTACAATTGTCTTCTTTCTAGTATAAAGCGCATATATAAACTTACTTGAAGGCGAATCCACAATCCTCCATCATTGAGATGTTGAAAACTTCAAATTTACTGAACTTAATCTGTCTACCACAAATACAACTTTACACAGAACCGAACCTTTGATAACAATATAAATACTTACTGGATATTCGTCGATTGGTGTGGATTTTGACTTAACTTGTAATTCAAACACATTCTGCTGATCAGTCGACGCAAAGGCAAAATATTTATCGGCATATTTCGGACCTGGTGATATCACAAAATCAACTGAACTACTGTTCCAATTACTACAAGTTAGATTTATGGGAAAATATTGCAATTCTTTACTTGGGTCAATTTTAACGGTAATGTTGAGGCTTGAAGGCTTGCATACTGAAAATATAAAATTATGATATAGTTATTAACGTAAGCTTAGACTCGTGTATACCAATTATCTTCTTGTGCAAGTAAAACTCAATAATGAAAGCAGGATGTTTGTACTTATAATTTTGAACTCATGATTATATTTGGAGGCAAGTGAATGTAAGCTACTGTGATACAATTTCTATGTTTCTACTTTTATGAAAATCTATTTATCTGTCCGTGTGAGGCCGTTAGACAGATACACTTTTGCTTTACATGGTTTTCAATATAGTAAAGTCTTCTGTAATTCTTCACAACCTTTTTTGTGATTACATAAATTCCTGTATACTTCTCTATTAACAAGTGATTCGTGGTTCGATTCGTGAATCGCTATAAATGAATAGTAGTTCGAATCGGATAGCCACTTGCTCAACGATCCACTGCCCTAATGTTTTAACATTTTCCTTAAATTGTTTTAATCGAATAAACTTTGATTTGGTAAAATAAAACTTCTATGTCCAGTGCTGGCGACAGTTTGTAATGAAGCCTGCTATTTAAATTTTTAATTTTCCTTGGAGTATTTTCCGTCGCAAAAAATTATTATCTCATGTCCATGTTTTACCGTCCGTAGATAAGTTCAATGCTGCCATCAGAAGCATTGGAAATGATTCACCTTAAACTACTGTCACTGTTTTTATCTTTCAACCAAATATATTTGTTTCTTCTATTATCTTTTCTTTTACTTTTGTCTCTATATTGAGATTTCAAAATGAGAAGTTGTCGTTTTTATCCACTGAGCCATATATCAACTTATAGGATTCGTACTAACCTAGTTATGTGGTAGTTTGTCATATATCAATTTACGTTTGTAAGCTGATGGAGACGCTATGTTCAGAACAACACTACCAAGATTTATAGGTTACATTTAATGAACAACATTAAATTTGTCTCTTATTTAGTGAAAAAAATGCTGTCCTGTTTATCTCTATGATCAAAAGTGGTTATATCTCTTTATAAGCCATTTTTCTCTGGTAATTCTATCCCGGACATTTTTACACCTGTAATTTTTACCACTTATGGTATGGCATTTTTACTTCTGTCATTTTACCACTTATTGTATGGCATTTTTACTTCAGTCATTTTACCACTTATAGTATGGCATTTTTACTTCTGTCATTTTACCACTTATGGTATGGCAATTTTACTTCTGTCATTTTACCACTTATGGTATGGCATTTTTACCTCTAGCATTTTTACCACTAATAGTATGGCATTTTTACCTCTAGCATTTTTACCACTAATATCCACCGGCAATTTTACATTTGACGTATTTACCTTTGGCTTTTTTTCCTCTGATATTTTATCTTAGATTATAATCACAAACTGCCATTGATAAAAACAAGTGAGCGTAATAGATATACACATTGAAATACGATAAAAATAAGTTTACAGCCTTATTAAAGGGTAATTATAGGTTATAATTGCATGCAAGGTCGCTTTAAATACATTTATGAAGATTTTCCCCTCTTATGACCATTTATCTGTACGTTAGGACAATTCCACTTAACAACTTTGAATGGTTATGAATTGTACAATGTAAAATGTCAAACATGTCTTAATTATTATCCTTTTCAATTCACGAAACCAGTGTACTTCACTTGATGATTTTTATAACATATCAAAGCCATATACAATTACACCTTGTTTAAGAAGTAAATTGTTAGCTTTCTTTTGTCATTTACATTTATCTAATACAACAGTACTACGAAAAGTTATTTACGTACATGTACGAGTAGTAGTGAGTTGATGTGATGATTTCACTTTCTGTAAAGCCGACATGAATTAATGTGTACACCTCTTTTTCATCAGGCACATTAATATAAATACTAGGCATAATTATTGCTCATTTTATAAATGTGTTTTACATCGTTTCAACACAATATTTGTCAATTAACGGCGTCCTGCGCACCTAATAATTGTTCATGCCAGCTGCCAACTGGAAAGTTATGAAATCCAGTTATCAATTCTTATACGATTTTGCACTGTATAATAATTTGGTTAATGAATTTGTGTAAACACAAATCAATCTCTCCTCTTACTTTGTGCCAAGGTTTGCAAGTTTCACTTTCTCTTTGATTAAATGAGACCACAGCGTGCTCACAAAATATCCAAAGATTGGCATCAAACTGTTTGCACGATTCAAATTATCTAACATAAAATATTACCTGTAGTTGGTGTTATTTCAGTTGTTTTAGACGATGCTGTTGGAGATACTCTTGTAGCAGATGACCAATTAGAGAATAATAAACTTGTTGTTTCTCGAGAATTTGATGATGGACTACTCCAGCCTCCAGCTGTACTTGTACCTTTACATGTGGTAAAGATTAGTATTTCAACAATGATTTTTTCTAAATAATCAGCCATTTAAAGTGTACTTATGAAAACAATGCATGTACTGTAAACAATACTCATCGCAGCTAAAGTGTTATTTAATACTGTTAATCGTGATGAATTGAAAATGCGCAAAATCATATCCGTGACGATATATAAACCAGTAAGTACCAAATTGAAATTAGAAACACAATACTAACTATCGTTTCTCGAGTATATGAGCATGCTGTAGTTGTTGTAGAACAATAAAGACCTTCCCAAATAGCGCAGTTGATAAGGATACCGTAAAACATGACCTGTGCATTACTTTTACTGCTGTGGTTCAAATAGCGACTATTCTAATACATATTTTTCTATACTTTTTAACAAAATATTCTTCCCTTCATGCAAAGTTGAATTTGTCAAGTGCCATTGGTATCTGCAGCACATATTAATTCTCTTTTTATGGAAAGCATTTACATATTGCATAGTCATTTTAGAATCATTTGAATACACATTATTTGACAGTTTAGAGGCATCGCAACAATGATTAAGTAAAATACTCAAACAAATATGTATAAGTTAGATTTTATGTACACTCGGCATGTTTACAGTGAGGCGATTTCAAGCTGTGCGTTGTCATGATGCGAAAACGTGTGAACCAAGAGGGTCGTGATTGCCCTTTATCGCTCAAATGTGCACCATTGTCTTATAATTATATGGATTAAAGTTAAAACAAAAAAAAACTTCACGACCAATTCAATTTGTATTTAGGTGTGTTGGAACATGCTCTGGTAAAGCATTGACGGGTTTTTAACTATTACTTGCAAAACATATTATATATAAGACATTTTCTATTCCGACCAAAAATCATACAACGTATATATATATTGGATATTGAGAAATCCATTTCATTCTTAAAAAAGACAACCTTAAACACATTGAGATATATGAGAAGTGTTTTATGATACAGCATTACGGTGTGTAACTTTAAACAATAATTTTGACATGTTAACATAATTATAATATCTTACTGCTATGACAAGCCAGTTGATCCTCGTCTGAGCTATCAGGACAGTCCGGAAAATCATCGCACAATAATGGGATTGGAACACAAATACTTCCATCCACACATTGAAACTCGTATATCTCACAATTAACTGGACACGTAGGAATAAGATTTGTACTGAACAAAATGTCTTAAAAAGTTTAATGCCAAAACATAACATTTCGTTAAAGATTTGGTCTGATAAGCTGCATGCTTAATCAGCTAAAAGTGTGTTGTATATAAACAATGTCCTATATTTTGACACCAAGTGACCCGTATTCGAACTTGACCTAGAAAGTATCAAACCAATCTTTCATACCGATTTACTCCAGATATTTGACCAAATACAGTGCAAAATATTTTCTAATTTTAACTTCCGTGACCTAGTTTTGCACTCAAGTTTTCCGTTTCGTACAGTTTCTAGAGCATTCAGCCTGGCAAAATTTTGATGACAATTGAGAGCAAAATATGATCAATAGAGAGTTTACTAGATTTTTACATACTTGGCCTGTGTAAACTAGGCTTTGATTATAGGTGATCTGTATTCGAACTTGACCAAGAAATTTTAACACCAATCTATCATAACGATTTCCTGGATGTTTTTATCAAAATATTAACCAAGCGTCTGTGAAGTTTGATGATAAGTGAAACAATAATGTGACCACAAGAGCGTTTACAATTGTTGATGGACGACAGACGATGAGCATTTAGTAAAAACTCACCATGAGCTAGTTTTAAGCGTACATTAAGTAAATATTAATACATCAAATTACGTTACCAATTGAAAATATTCCAAATTCCAAGTATCCTAAATTCAGGTAGTTTATGATCTATTTTGAAAAATAACATTATGAAACTTTTGAGAAAACATTAGTGGGAAAAGAATAGAAGTAAGTTCTGGATTAACCTATCAATATGTATACATTAATATAATAAATTATGGTTAATAATGTTATTTGCGTACTCAGTGATATAATATGTTACCACTAAGTCAGATAATAGCTTATAGTTTACTTTTGCAGCACGTTGTAATTGTTAATCGCAAATTCTATAAGTCATTAAATGCGGTTTACTGTTCAAATTGAAAAGGGGAGTATCTACAACATTGTTGACACTGTACAAGCCATAACCATTCGAAATTTAGTTAGAAAATGGTAGTATTATTCCGCAAGTTGAAAAATAGGAATAATATTTGAGTGTTCTGACCCACTTACGAATATAAGACTAAACATACCTTCAAAACACAAGGAGTAAATCTGATGCAGAAATGGAATTAAACCAAATGAATGATAACCTTACTCAAACCAACACTGCTTAAAATGAAAAATAATAAATGCACCTGTCTTATACAGTGCAAGGAGATATTAAAGAATGGAGAAATGCTGTACTTTTAGCTTCCTTCAGTGACTGCAATAATACTGAGTAGATGAAATAAAACTAAAGAACTTCTTGGATAAGTAAACCTAATGAACACAACATAGAAATGTTATTAAGTATAAAAACACAAAGTTCCTGTCAGATTAGATTTTTTTTCGAACAACGAACCAACTGCAAACATTTGTTTTTAAACGTATTGCAAAATTAGTACATTTCTATGTTGCGTAAATGCTTTAGTGAAACGGCCCCCTGGTCTTGAAAATTAAAGTATTAAGATGAGAAAGTATAAACTATGATCCAACTCGTATGTTAGGAAAATTAGAAGCAAAAATAAACTTGTAAAAACTTGTTTTAAAATCAAAGTCAGTATTTGTATGCGTGCAATGTGAAATATAACTTAAGGTAAGTAGTCATCACATGGTATCTACTTTGCAATATATACCAGCTTATCAGATAAGAGAAATAAGAATTACACCATTATACGTTGTTGCGATTTTATAACGTAGCTAATTTATACCAATTTATGCATTTACCATGAAAGATTGTTTCTATTTACATGAAAATTTCAGATATTCCAAATCTTATTGGATTTTTTGTTTCAAAATTTAAAGTAGCCGTATCAAAAATGTACAGTAACACTAAAAATAAAGATCACAGAGGACAGTCCCAGACTGCTCAAATTACTACATATTTAAAAAAGCAAGGACTTATTCTGGTCAAAAATTTTTTTGTTTATCGATCTTAACGAAGCCTTTCCATAAGTATCTTCAGTGCTTTAACGTACAAAGTTATTTCACTAGTTAATAACTTTGGTCTTAGATAAAGTATTTGTGGATTCATACGATATAAAGTATTTTTGTATATATTCAGTACCAAATATTTGTGAATACTATTTCAGATAATGCGAACGGAAACTAAGTAAAACAATAAAGAAATCGCAAAATTGCGCTGCGAGCTCACGACGCAAACATTTAATTTACAAGCATGATATCGTTTCTTTGTGCTGGAGGGTGTTTGTTAGTTTGTTTGTGTTTTACGTCGCTCTAACACAGAAAGGTCATATCGCGCCGAAAACAATTATCAATTAATTCAATCGATATTAAAGATCTTAAGCCCTATATTTTATCATATATATTTATTTCCTTCAAAAAGTTAAGTATCGCATAAGATGTTACAGACTCAAAAAATTCTTTAAGTGAGTTAACCTATAAATGTTTATTACGGATGTTTTTGAGATCCTGACTATCAATGAGAACGTGTTTGAAATTGAAATGCTCGTCACATGGTATACACTTAGGTGCTTCCACTATTTTGAGAAGGTATGAATGTGTTAATCTGGTATGATCAATTCTACATCGCGTAATCACTTTTTGATCTCGGCGATAGAAAATATTATTGATGAAGATGAGTTGGCTTTATGTCATGTAACTTATTAAATATAGCATTGTTCCACATTGTTTGCCATTTCGATTTAATTAACGAATTGATCGAACACTTGAAGTCACTGCTTGGTAATTTGAAATCTACTGGTTGGAGGTTTAAAGATTCTTTAGCTAGAATGTCTACTTTTTCACTTTCATGTATACCAATATGACTTGGTATCCAGCAGAGGTGTACTATTTTAGATTTGAAAATATCACGTAATGTTAACTGGATACTTTTAATAAGATTATTGTCTGAACTGCGATTTTTTATGGCCAGTAATACAGAGAAAATAAAAAACATATTATTTATACTATTTGATATGTATGTTAAAGCGAGATATATTGCTTTTATTTCGGCAGTAAATATAGATGCCTTGTCAGGCAGTCGCATTCTTGCAGCGGAAGAATTTCAGTATGCGGCGCTTTAAACTTTGTTTCCATCTTTGGAAACGTCGGTAAATAAATAAGTACAATCTTTGTATTATTCCAAGACGTTTACGAATTCAGATTCAAAGGTTTCAGGGCTAGTTAAAGATTAACGGAAAGTAAATAAGTCAATATTGACGTCTGAAATGTTGTAGGTTCAAGGAGGGATATTTTCATCTAAGTTCTGTATCACGGACGAGGTGTTTAATTAGCATTTCGAAGTCGTTTTTAAAGCGCAGGCCAACTGGTTAGATTTCATTCGGTTTATTTCAAATTTACTAGTGTAATTAGGTTCGAAAATAACATTCGCGCAGGGTTTCTTTTGTTAGAAGATATACGAGTTTAGTATTGTAATGAGAGCGTTTGTTGACGTAATTTAAGTAAAAGCTCGTTAGCTTTAACATAAAGACTTTCAATAGGTGAAGTTTAAAATGCACCAAGGGTAATACGCGACCCAAGGTTGTGTATAGTATCTAGCATTTGTAAATACGATTTACGAGCTGACCCGTATACTATTGATCCGTTATCTAGTGTAACGTCTCAAATAGAATGTGAGGTCACAATTAAAGAAGATCCAATAAAAAGTGCGGATGCTGAATATTTGTGTCGCAGCTTACTTATGTATTTCTTTGCCGCGTTTTTTAATCTTGTTCCAAATTCATAAAGTCGTCATGTCGCGATGTCGGAGTAAAATACGATGCCCCAAGCAAAACAAATATTCTCGCGCTAAAATGCTGTTTTTTGTCAACAACTATTTGTTGAGGTAAAAAACACCAGTCTCCCGGGTACCGTTTTACAAAATTAAGAAAAATATGAAAAAGCAACTTACGGTCAATGTTTTTCAATGCTGATGATCGTTGTGTAAAAGCAATAGCACAAACATATGTAAATATCCATAAATTAAACATATTTATTGTAACGAGAAAGCTAATATCTTTGTTTAATATTTTTAACGATACAAACACTTAAATCAGCAAACAACTCTTACGCTGATTTTTTTTCAAATGTGAACCAGGAACATTCCAGCAGATTTCTTATCACAAATCATTCTAATTAACAGAACGCCGTATCAAATTTATCAATGCACATGCCTTCAGTTACTATGGTCATAATCATGTTTTTACGGGGTGGAAAAACACAACAAATTCATATCTTACAGACCGAAAACAAACGTTTGCCAATTTAAAAAAATCATGTGTTTTTATCTTTATTTCTATACAATAACATGGCTTGCATTTTAACTTTTCAATTGATCCATATACCCTACAGAATCCTTTTATATTCAACAAGTTATGCCGAAAATCGAAGTCAATGAAATGTCTGTTCGCGTTTGACATATGCAAACTGATTCAACTTCATATTTTCGTCGAGTGCATCACAACAATGAGTTTTATCTTTTTGAGTTTCTTAATATATCAAATGAACTTATAACACACATAATTTTTTGCGTTCCTACATAACGATTTTTATATAAGTAATTGCTCTTATGATTTAGAATATCTTAAAACAACGTACGACCTTCTGTATCTGATTAATAGGCATAACATTTAATGCTTTAACTAGTTATCCTAAAGACATCCCTATACAGTTACTTAGGGATTCCTTTTTAACGTTACTGATTCCTCCAATAAAAGACAAAATATTTAGATACCGAGATGTAGTCACTAACTTTGAAAAATAACTTATAACAATTTTCCGGGAACCTGACGGAATCAATTAATGAGAACCACTGGGATTCTATCCTTGTTTTTGGGATCCTTAAAGTTCTTTGCACACTTTCATTGTTGGACCCTGTACCATACATTAATACAAAAACCATGTCGGGAACTGATGTTAAGCGATACTATTATACATAACTAATATCCATTACGAACATACGAGCATGGGTTAGAAAAACTGATCTATTTCCTCAATACTGTAACGAAGAAGAAAATAAGAAGGATACAGAACATTTCGAAAGTAATATCTCATCTTTGTGATGAACAGTTTCAACAAATTTGTAAAACGTACTTTGTTATGTTCCCTCGTGATGGGACATTGGTTTTAGGTATAACAGCAGTTGCTTTATTTTTATGAATAACAATTTGAATAACTAATCTCTTTTCGGGTAATCTGATGTAGAATGGTTTGGAACTCGTATGTTTAACGCTGAATCGAGCATTCATCATACGAGGTAAAATAATAATTTGTTGTTCGATGTATGAGTTGCTTGTTTGAGGCATTTTGCAGATAAATGTTTTCTAAACGCATTTATGCAAGGCGATGTTAACAGACATTCGATAAGTAATTATATTATCAGGAAATTCCTGTAACAATTTACATGTAAACTGGTGCAGAAAATTTAAAGATAAAATCTGAGATTGTTTCATAAAATACTGTGAACAGGCAAACAGAAAAATTGTAGGTCAAATTTATATGTGCATGTTCTCCGCAACTGATGTTTTACAAATATTTGAAAACAATAGCATGAAAAATAATTAGAATAATAGGTTATATTTTAGAATTTTTGAACCAATCGTTAACACTCATTTACAAGCTACATCGCGTGTCGAATTCTAGGCAACTAACCTCGAAGTGCTGGACGAATAATGAATTGTGACTTTTATTTTATTTTGTAAACTTCATCAATCGTTATTTTTAGCTCACCTAAGTCAGCTCAGGGTAAGCTTTAAGGAACGGTGAATGTCCCGCGTTCGTCGACTTCCATATTTGTTAGTGAACACTCAAGTGACCACATTTGACTCATATCATCAAAATACATATATAAAAAACCCGTGCTAACTATAAACGTTATATCAACCCCCTCGAAAGCTTTATTGCATAGTCACTCGAATCTATGCAAATAAGGAATTTGTCATTTCAAAATGTGTACCCGCAATGAATTGTATCTACTCTTATATATTAAATTATCTCAGTTAAAGTTCTATTTATCCTATTATCTATATTATTAAATTTGCGAGTTTCCTGTTTTGTGGAAGAAACTGCGCAGCTTTGAATAAATCTTCTGTTTGTCGCTGGAGCACCTATATACCGGCATATCAAGTTGACAATTCTATTTTGACAAAGCCTCTTGATATTTGCAAAAACTGCCAAAATCAACAAAAATATTGTTTTTTTTGTGTGTCTAAAAATAGTTCTAGATAAAACTAAAAATAGACCAAACTCCCCGCAGCGGTTATTTCCCTTTATTGCCATTACCTAAAGCCCGTGCTTGCACGAGCTCCCATTTAGTATTACGATTAATTAAACAGATCTAAGAATTTTCGAAACACCGCAAAATCGGCATTATTACCGTGTTTGTTTATGAACATCCTTAGCACAATTGTGAGTCTCTACACAACACATAAGTGTTTTCCGCCTTTGAACGGACATAGGAAAATAAATTTCCGCCGGAGGTTTAAAACAAATTCTATCATGCGCCACACTCCCACTTGCACCACGATGACATATTGTCTTGTTAACAACAACTTCAACCCATCTTTCTTTGACAATTTTGCGAGCAAAAACAAACAACAACGTTATAAAGTAAGCATCGGAAATTGAATCAGTAGGAATACGACGACAGGATTGAAAAAATGTCGAAACATTTTCGTTTTTTTAGAAGATAAGATTAAAATAAAAAGCATCAATTCTTAATTCCTGTCGATCAACCAAAGAGACAAAGTAAGTGATTATCTAGAGAAAGTTAAATGACCAAGCATGCAGAAAGCTGTAGAATGTCCAGCTGATAAATGTTGGATGCTGGCAACAACGCCTGTCATATTTTTCGCTTTGCAATATACTCGTTCTTGTTTTCAAAAGGGATGTTAAAATTGTCTGCGCAATTTTTTCATTGTATTATCAATTTATCACCCGTTGACAAATAGCAGACAAAATCATTAATCTTACCGATTGTTTCATTTGTTTCATCTGTGATTTTAAAAATACGTAAATGAGCAGATTCAAAAGACTTAAACTCAACATCATCACCGAGCATCTCAAATACGATAACAAAGTTATTCCTATCTGAAGTGCAATATTCTTCAAAATTTTGGGTACGGTTCTGATCACAAGTAAGAGTCTGTAAAACACACAAAAAATATAAAATAATAAATATCGAACTTGTAGTTAAATATTTTAGAATGGAAAACATGCAAGAATACAAAAACAAACATACAAAATAAATGTACATGATAGTTCTGAAGATAAGACATTTTGTTTTCTTTTCAATTTCAAGATAAATTGACCAGTCTTTGATTTCCACCTTTAATTGAAATTTATTTTATCATTCTAACAGACCTCTCTACAGTGTAGTGGGCACTTAAAAGTTGGTTTGAATGTTTAAGACAACTATAAAATTGAAGATGAAGGTAAATATCGCGATTGAAGTATTGTTTTCTCTATTGACTGTAGACGCTACGTCGAAACAAAAAATAGAGATTTTAGGACTAATTAATAAGCAGTTAGACAGAAAAGGGGACATGGTGATTCAGTTGGATGTAGTTCTCAAAATACAGCACGTTTACTTTTTTGCACAAAAAAGAAATTCCGGAGAAAGGATAACGGGGCGCTGCAACTTGATATTCGGCATAAGGAACTCTTCAAAATAAAAAAAAACAATATCAAACTGGCGGTCCATTGTGCAATTTGATGTCAGTCAGGTGCCACTATATATGGACGAGAAGATGTACAGAAACTATATAGTAAGGTACTTACGCTACCATTTATATTACTTGCAACAGAATGTTCCTGGTATGTTATAATTGTACTACAGTCAATATCTAAAGAAACAGGTATAACACACAATTCATAAGCATACTGATTAGTATTCTCAAATATTATCTCACAACTCTGTGTACTGTTCCATCCTTCATAAAAGTATATGTCACCAACAGGTACATAATCCATGTTATGCGTTTTACCACAGTCATTACCTGAGTCAATTACTAAATCTGTAAAACATAAAAAGGAATTTACAATTATAAATGAATAATGTTATATATGACATATTATTGTCGCAATTAATTCTAAATGAGTGTTATTGGTTCAAAAACACTTTCATTCTGAAAAATCTAACTTTCATAGTTTCATCCGCGTTTGAAAAGCTTTTGCTTGTGTGATTTTGCAAAACCGGATACTGGGCAAAAATAGCGGGTATCTTGGAAGTCCGTTATAATTATATTCCCTTTAACTTCGCAAACATAAAATGGTTGAGGCCGTCAGAAATACAATAACGTCATCAATTCTGATTGAGTACTGATATTCATTTTTAAACCAAGTGATTTTGTATAATATATTGTAAGCATGACAATGTTTTAGTTAAAACATCTATAGGATGGCGTAACACGTGGCATAAATAATTCAAACAAAGCGAGTTTGTGTCTCGTCTTCATCAAGTTTTCCAGGTATCCGGATCGTTTACGTTAGGCAAATTTAGTAGTCCCTTCTAGTCATCCAGTAGAGAGAGAGTTTTAATTTGTTTTCTTGTAAGTTTTTTCTTATTAAATGTTGGCAAACAAAATCATCATTCTCACCGTTTCCTGCACCTCCGTGAACGTAGATAACAAAACGAGCATGTTCAAAATTATTAAACTCAACATCGTCCCCTGTCTTCTTAAATTCAATGAAAAACGAAGGTGTAAGTACAACACAATATTGTTCATAACTTTTGGACTTGTTCTGATCACAAGATAGCATCTGTTAATAACCACATAAAAATATACAAAGAAAGTCGAAATGTGAACATATTTAGAACAGAACAGAACTTTTATTTAAGTAATATTTTAAACAAAAACACTTATGCATGGAAAACATGCAAGTATATAAAAACTAGGACCGGGAACGAATACAAATTTTGATGTTCGAATAATTTTTAGCTCTCATGAGCGAATGCTCAGAATGAACTATTGTGATCGCTGAATGTCTGGCCTCTGTCAGTCGGTTCACATTTGCCATGTGCCATCTTTGTCTTAATATAATCAAAGTATGGATTGTATATAAGTCATCTTGGGTCAAAACTAAGTAACATGGTTCAATTTTAGAAAAACTGTGTATGCAATATGAGTCTATATGTTCCATCCGAGTTTCCAGATAATTGGTCAGAATTTTGATGAAATCTAGGTTGAGATTGTATATGTATATTTCCATATATCTGGTTGATCTTGATTACAAGTTGCTGCTCCTTAATAGCTTAAGGAACACTACCAAATACAGCAACATTTAAACTGACGGTCTATTTTAAACAAACCATACGTGTATCAACAGCGTAAATTAATTACGATTTTTGTTAAAAAGACACAGATGATACTCATTATGGATTGAAAGTTGTAAAATAAAACAATTTAGTAAAGTACTTACTCCATCAGTAATATTACTAGCAACACGATTTTCCTTAAATTCTATGACGGTACTACAATCAATATTCAAATATAAAGGTAAAATACACAAATGATACAGAGAAAGGTTGATATTCTCAAACATTATCTCACAACTCTGTGTACCATTCCATCCTCCTCGAAAATCTAGTTTAGCAATTCCTGAATATTCTATTGGGTATGATATACCACACTTATTATTTGAGTCAATTACTAAGTCTGAAAAAATAATAAGAATTTTTTTACGGATGAATAACTCTATATCTGACAATACTCGATTAAAAAAATAGTTTACATTCAAAACCCTGAAATTCTGACTTTTTTTATTTCAAGGGCATGAAATTAACATTTTAAGGTCAAGAGCCTGTGTATATAGTCAGAGCGTGTTTTGGGGATTCGCATAGGATATCTCATTCACTACTTAAAACTAATGTTTACATATCTGTTACTAATATGATTACAAACTGTTAGAACTGCATATCTATAATTAATTTATGTAGAATGTCCAGTTTTGGTCCTTAAACGTTTTTGATGACATACCTCATTTGCAAAAATTTACTGATCATGCTAACCGTAGTATTTTGTTGAAGACTTTAAAAAATATAGGCAGGGTTCTTATATTTCTAGTATACTTTTATTATAACCGATGCTTTATGAGAGATCTAAACAAAATTTCGGTAATGTCTATCTCAATAAGCATATTATGCCGCATATGCAAATATATCATGTAATATGGATAAGAATAATAAATGGATATTATAAGGGTTCTCAAACAATATCGAATATATATCATCAATACAATATAGTAAGGATCTAATAACAGTGCTCTTATAAACGCCATTTTGAAAATAAATTTTACCGAACGATGTCAACTACATTTTTATTTTACTATCAAATCTTCTGAACTATGTACATGTTATTGACATTCATTTTTGTACATACACAATCATTTCTGGAAATGTATTTAAAATTTCTTATGCTTTTCTGCCACCTTGAACATCATCTTGAATCTCAGAAATGCTCAAAGGTTACAGGCTGGCACTCATCAGTTTTCATATCTACAACATCCAAGGTATCAAAAGCACCACAAAAATTTTCTATCCCAGCCAGCATGACCATATCGGGCCGATATACATTTAATGTCGGCTAGTCGGCAAAATGTGCCGATTTGGGGCCGACATCGGACCGCTGCAGTGCCGACATACTCAATATTTTGAAAAATTCTAAATGTATTGTTTACTTAATTATGTCAATAAATAGTCCTGTGTTTGATTTCAATTTCTAGAACCACACTAACCCCATTTCATGTAACCTCAAAAAACGTATATCGGGTCTGCGTCGGGCCTACAGGGCAATGAACGCAACTATTTTGTATATCGCATTGACAACGGTACGATATTGCGTTTTCTGTTACACGTCCATATTTTGTTAAATCGTTGAAATATTATGAAATAAATTTATTCCAATGAAACACCTTTGTATTTGATATTATATTTACGTACTGTCCTACTGTCTGATTTTTTGTAGTAGACAAGGGAGGGAATTATGTTAGGTCTATTATCTCCCTTGATTACCATGCAGCAAATAATTGTACATTTTGGTATGAATTTTGAAATAATTTTAGCTGTGTTTTGAAATGCAATGTTGTTTGTAATTGAAATCAATATTTATTTTTAAGTAAATAAAAATCACTTTTCTATAATAATATTATTTTAAATGAAGAACTGGCAAATATTCACTGCATTCCTACTTTCAACTGAAAAAGCGCCAAGAAACTAAAAGTCACAGGAAGGTGATGGAGGTGGAGTTTATTTTCTTTTAAAAGTAGATCTTATGATGATTTAACAAATCTGTAAACACTGTTAATTATTTGCTTTTAACCATTTGAGTGATTGGAAAAATACAAAATTTATCTGTTCGTCTTATTTTAAAGTAAAATTATAGTTGAAAATATGTGTAACATAATTTCGCGACATGCATTAACCAGGCCGTGACTATCATTTGCGCTTCATAGTTAAAATATACAAAATATTGGCTTTTATAATCTTATTTTGTAAAATAAATCTGGTTTTAGTTTTAGAAAACTATAAAGGTTTGATGTCGGGCCGATATATAATAATTTCTACTGTTGACTGACATCACACCGCTATTGTTTTGATGTTGGCCCGATGTAGGCAAGAAATATCGGGCCGATGTTGTGTAGATATCGGCCTAATATTGTACTACCGATGTCGGGTCGACATCATTCCTATTTGCAGCAGAGTTTAAATCCGACGTCGGGCCGTCATAGAAAACCATATAGTTTTGATGTCAGACCGATATAGAATGTTGGCTGGGATGCTATTCAAATCTAGGTTCTTTCATGATTCTGTCAGATTACTCATTAATTTTCTTTTTAAACAGTGACAAAAGGCCGACAAAGTCCTTAAACTTACCTTCTGCTTTTTTCCTGATTATAAAAATACGAAAATGAGCATATTCAAAAGACTTAAATTGAACATCGTTCCCTACCGTCTTAAATTCAATGACAAATGTATTCGTAAACGAAGTCATTAAAGTGCAATATTCTTCATAACGTTGGGCTCTATTCTGATCACAAGTTAGAATCTGTAAAACACAGTCACATAAAATATACAAAGACAATAGAAATGCTGAACATGTATAAATAATAATACTTCAGCATGGAAACTTACAAGTACATAGAAACATTTGAAAACGTATGCACCGAGTGTGTGCTGATATCATATTAAAAATAAATGCACATGAATTGCTCTCATCTCAACGCACAAGACAAATATGTGACATCTCTTATTATCTGCTGTATTTACTGTGTAAGTGGTTAGTTTTGTTTTCATTTTAATTTCAAAAATATTTGACCAGTTTTGGATTTTCAATACCAGTAGTTTATTTTTATTTTTTTCTAACAGAGCTTGCAACAGTGAGAAATTTTTCATTAGAGACTCGTGACCTTCAATGTTGGTTTAAGTGAAAATAATGACAATAGGGATTGAGATATTGAACTTAATAGGAATATTGTTATATTACTTTTAGCTGTAGATGCTAAATAATAATTTATAAAGAACCAATAAATGAACAAGGGAGCAGAAAAGATGTAGTATTTTTGGTTGGGTGCATTTACGAAAATACAACATGTAACAATTTATGCACAGAAAATATAGTTAAAGAGTAGGAAAATTTAGGTGCATCCTGATATTCTGTTTAAGGTACCAGTAAAACTTTAAATAAAACATAAAATTGTACCAGTGGTATCAGTCTTTTAAGAGTTTTCCTTTAATATAACTAGAGAGAGTATCTCTCATGGAATACAAGCCGTAGTTGCCGTACAGAAACAATATAGTAAAGTACTTACGCTTCCATTCATATTTTCAACAAAAGGCTCCCAATATTCTATGACTGTATCACAATCAATATTGAAAGATACAGGTATAATACAATATTCAGATTTGTGAGTTAACTTAAACCTTATCTCACAACTCTGTGTACCATTCCATCCTCCTTTAAAATATATTCTAGTACTGTGTGTATATTCTACGTCGTACGTGTTGCCACATTCATATTTTGAGTCAATTTTTAGGTCTACTGTAAAAAATAACAAACACGTGATATAACTGACATTTTTATTGTGGCAATCACTGCAAAATGTATGAACTGTTATTGTTTAGAAAAACCAAGCAAATTCATAATTTCAACAGCTTTTACAAAGACCGGACCAGAAGGGTCAGATGAAGGCCCTTAAAGAGTGAAATTGACTTGCATTCCCATTTTAACTTCTTCAACGCAGAGTCAAGAAATTGATGGGATGTCGTATAAAGAAATGTAACATATTTTTTTATTATATATAAACAACTTACATTCTCTGGAAACGTTTTCCCATGCTGACGATCCTTGAGTTAAAACTACCACACAAAAATATGTAAATATCCATAAATTAAACATATTTTTTGTAACGAATAAATTAATATCGTTGTTAAATATTTTTGTAAGACACAAGTTAAGTATATATCAATGTTGCTCAGGTATGAATGAAGTTTGTTATCAAACATGTGTACCAGAAACTTCCCAGCAGATCTAATCTGATCTGAATATTTTTAATTAGCGCGACGCCTATATCAATTTTATCAATGCTCCAATACATTGTTTATCAGTAGGTCTACAGCGGTCTTTTACATTCAAACCAGCACTAGAACGATATTTTATATAAAAACACCCGAATGAAGAAAGTGTTATTGACTGAAACGTAGAAGTGTCACTTATGCAGAATTGTATTTGATGACTTGTGTATGTTAAAATACATTTTCCTGATTTTTATAATACAAGCCTACCTTTATTTGGAAAAAAAACATTGCAAAAAATCCCAAACTTCAGGTATTTAAACTCATGTATGCATTTTTAAATTTTAGATCAGGATTTTTTACGAATATCTGACTAGCGAGTATGTTCTCCAAGGTTCATGCGAATAGAGAGACATCACTTTGTTTTCAATTCTTCTTGTATTGATGAAAACAAAATTAGATGAATTCAAAATGTTCTATTCACCTTGGTAAAGCTGTACGGTTGGCATAAATAAGTTTGTAAACTATGGGTGATGCCGTTGGAACAAAGGAAAAAATCCCTTATAAGAAATATTTTCATGGCATTCAGTTGGGCTAAATTGGATAACATTGCATGATATAGCTATCGGGTTTCATTGGATAACTTCGAAAAGCTAGCAATGTTCTTTAAACGTAGAATTCCATTTAATTGTATTAAATTAAAAACTATAGGGCCTACTATTTGTATTTGAAAGAGAGGTTATATGTCTTTTATTTCTAATTTTCAGCAAATTGTATTTTATAAATATAATCCATGCACAATGATATACATGTTGTAATTGGAAATGTATTGGAAATATTGGTGCTTACTTCACACCACACATGGATATGGAGAAGCATGTTAATATTTTATGAAGATCGATTTATCATCAGCTAAAGAATATCGGTCGCATAAGAAATTTTCTTAATGTGGATGCCACAAGGACATAACTTAATTCATTGGTTACATCAAGATTTGACTATTGCAATGCTCTTCTTGCTAATACTTCAAAGCCAAATCTGAATTAACTTTAACGTCTACATAATACTGCAGCAAGAATAATCACCAGAACATACCGTCATGAGCATATATCATCAGTGCTGAGAGAACTACATTCGCTCCCTGTCTGTCAGCGGATCAGTTATAAGCCCTTGATATATACATATTAAGCATTTAACAACCAATGTCCTATGTATATTTTAGACCTAATTCATGTTTATTAACCCATCTAGCAATGTCCTATCTTTTACTGTTCCACGGTTTAGGACAGTTTCTTTTGGTAACCGTAGTTACAGTCATGCTGAACCAAACATGTGAAATGCACTTCTGGACTCATTCAAGTGTGCTCAGTCTCTAAGTATTCTGAAGAAAAGAATTAAAACCTACTTGTTAATGGTCACTATATCGATAACTGATGTTTTGTATCCATCAGTATTTATTCTATCGTTTTTGTTTTCTTAAAAAATATATCATAACCTTTTTTTATTTATTCATAAATTATGCATGAAATTATTGAAGCGCCTTTAAACATACTTAAATATGATAAGAGCGCAATACAAATGTGGTATATAATAATAGAAATAATAATATAATGGAAATATAATAATTAAATTATAAATTGCTCAATATCCATAAAACTATGGTATTTAATGCGCCATTTTGTACAAATGTTGTTTAATTAGAATAGTGTCCCTAATACAATTGTCCAAAAACAATATTTCATTTAAAAATTGTAAATCATTGTTAATTTACTTTACGTATTATGTTTATCCATCTATTACAAGCCAATATAAATCAATAATTCTGTCTGAGTGCAATACTCCAATTTTAAGAAATTGATCTAGTCTTGCAATACTGATTTGACTTAACGTATTTTAACAATAATGGTTATTTGAACATTTTTATCAATAATAGGGCAAATTATTATCATTTCATAATGGGGCTGAGGGTTACATCTCGTTTAATTTGCAATGCACAGGAACTTGTCTCCTCTCCTTTTACCCTAACTATTGTGCAGTAGGACAGATGGGTTCAAAGAAGTTATGGGTTCCAATTCACCTTTGTCATACTGAGCCCTCTTCACAAAGGTAAGGAATAAATGGTTAGCAAGTTCCATTGGCTGAAACATGCCACAGACGCAGCACTTTTAATCACCACCATCGTCGTCCTCATCTGTCATGGAGTTTGAGGTAATAGAGGATTAGGCAGGTGTCTTGCGAGACGTGTCTGGCTTTGAACTTGAACAAAACGTTACTGCAGGTACTTCTGATTTTTTAAATTGTTGAGTTTTTTTATCTTCAACTATGTTTTCTAAATTATTTTCATCAGTGATTTCTCACTCAGATACAAGTTTGCTTATAGTTTTTCTAGGTTCGTTAGATGTTTTTTCTTCATCATCGATAATTTGTCTTTCTCTAAACTCAAAAACATCTAAGGCACCTATTCCTCCTTCCAAAGTGGAAATATTGCTTGATTAGTTGTATGTTGGACCAAACAGTTTCAGATACTGTTGCATTTGTTTAAGGTGATGCATCCTTCAATGGGTCAAAATTTATCTTCTTCCCAGAGAAGACTTAATATGATGGTATTGTAGACCCACTTGTACTGTTAGCTCCCATAAAGATAACACTCTTACCAGATGTAACAGCGTGTGCTGGATAGTCTAGGCTAGCAACAATATAGGGCGGCCTTTTATTATCTATAAACATTTATCATCTGAGCGCCAAATGGAACAAAAATGTACACAAAGTACCAACAACGTTGTATGTTTTAGCTGATTTGCCAAATTATATGAAAAGTACTTTGGTTACAACAGTCACAATAACTGGCCCATAGCACAATGAGCTTAGATAAGATGAAAACTGTTAGATCATGGATATCTGAATAAAACAACTCTTGGTGAAAATATATATTTATTGTAGTAGGTGACATGAATAGAAACAAACTTTGGAATTGGGTTGTGAAGAAGCATTTATACTATAAATGGTGCAAATGATATAGAGTTTATATAGAATCAAATTATAAAAAACATTTGTGCTGAAAAGAATCTGATAAATGACAAGCTGATAAATGAAGAGAAAATCAAAGTAAATAACTACGTGTGTATAAAAAGTTCAGCTTTATTAATTCTTTTTAAAGCAGCAACTTTTAAGGCATCAATTTTATTCCAATGTTTATTTACAAAAAAACAATCATTTGTAATAAAGCCAGCTTTTTCCAACTGCAAAGTGATTAAAAAATAAATTAGAATTTGTTCATAATAAGATAAAACGCGAAACAATGTAAGACATATTTACAAATGATGAATGTAATAGAAAAAAAACCGTGTGAATGATTATTCGGTCAAAATACCTGATTAAATATTTCTCTAAGTAACCCGCTAAATCATTCACTCATAGCTGATACTGTTACAGCAGCTAACACATCTGAACATAGTGATTCTAAACATTACTTCATAATTTTTAACAAACCGAATTGATTTACACATGCTAGAGTTTTAGAACAATTTACAGTATATTTTAATATACTATTACCCAGAGTATAATAAGACTAATCTATTTTTACCTCCTGTGACCTAGTTTTTATCCAAGATGACCTATGTTTGAACTCATTCGAGCAATCGTCTTGACCAATTTTGATGACAATTGAGTGAAATGAGGCAACTAGAGTGTTCGTAATGTTTTTCCATATTTTGGCTGCGTGATCTAGGTTTTGACCCCAGGTGACCCATATTCAAACTTGACATGGACATAATCAAACAAAATTTCAGACCTACTTTCAGCGTATTTTAATCAAAACAGCAGCCACAAGAGTGTTAACAAGTTATTTCTTTCCTAAGCTCCTGTCACAGGATGACCCTTATTCAGACTCATTCGAGTAATTACATAGACAAAAATCCTCAAAAAATTTGATGATAACTGAGGCAAAAAATGTGACTATAAGAATGTGAAGGGAAGAGGGACGCCGGACGCCGGATATCCAACGATTCCAAGAGCTCGTTTAGGTGAGCTTAAAAGTTAAAATACAAACACTGGTTAGCAATGCCTTGAAGCCACTAGTTGTCAAAATAGATATGCACTTCTGTTTACAATTTTATGACCGGTGCATTCAACGCGTTTTTAAACAATAACCTTTAACTGGCTACCTGATACGATCATAATTGTAGCATAAATTTCAGGGCATTCAATTATAAGTATACGAAATACCCAATCACAGATACCGAACCCCACCGAGTCACTGAATGTCTGTAGTAAAATATCTAACATTCAATAAAATGGATCAACATTTTTGAGATACAAAAAAATGAATATATTTGACAATCCATAATATAGGCAAACATACATAGTGTTACAAGTAAATGGAGAGATTACATACAACATGATAACCTGTGTTAAAAGAAAAATCAAATAGAACAACAAATATGAAATATTATTGAAACTTAACAAATGCATATATACATAAGTTATCAATAAAACAATGATGATAATATAAAAGAAAAACGTTAATATTATGAAATAATTAAATCTTAAATACATGCTTATTCAAGTATATTAGGTTATAATTCTCATTAGCTCATTAAAAGAAATTTTACACTTTTAAGTAGCAATTTCGAATTTTGAGCTGTTTTCTATCTAATTTGAAAATATATTTGAAGTGAGGTAAAAATAATATTTAAAATACTTGTAAATCTGAAAGGATGTATCAATACCGACATAATGATGTATCAATACCGACATAATGATGTATCAATACCAACATAATGATGTATCAATACCGACATAATGATGCATCAATACCGACATAATGATGTATCAATACCGACATAATGGCTGTTTATTGACTATGTCACTAACTGAAGCCGCCTGGCTAGCTCAGTTGGTAGCACGCAAGTCTATTGATCAAGTGGTCGTGGGTTCGATTCCCGGGCGGGGCATACTTTCGTGGAGCTCGGTCATGAAATTATTTCTACGCCCAATCTTCCTCCTACCAATGATTTTTAATTATGTAGGGCAGTCACTGACGAAAGTATGCTCTTAGTAGTTGGTTAACAGCTAAATCCAGAGATTTAGCTTTTCCAGGAGGAGAGAGTAGGTTGACTGACCGCCGTTATATGTCCTATACAATGTATTGCTACGGCGTTAAACCCAACTAAAAAAAGACTTTTGAGCTGTTTTCAATCTAAATAAAAAATGTATATTTGAAGTACGGTAAAATTAATATTTAAAATACTTGTAAATCTGAAAGGATGTATCAATACCTACATAATGAGTATGTATTGACTTGGTCACTTTTTGACAATGTCAATTATGTTGAAATGGTATATAACGAGAAAATGTTAAATGCGAAAATAAGATTAAATATATTCAATCATAATAAACCGTAGTTTTAATATTTTATCTACAAGAAAAGCTAGTAAAACAAAGATTGAACCAAATTGTGGCTAATGATTCATGTAATTGAAAAACGTGTGAATGATAATTTGTTCAAAATACCTGATTATATATTTCTCTAAGTAACCCGCTAATTTATAATCAAGCACTCATAGCTGAAACGTACGATACTGTTACAGCAGCTTACACTTCTAAACATAACGATTCTAAACATTTAAACAAACAGAATTTATACCACATTGAAGAAAAAATCTGAAAAATCCAAAACAACGTGTTTCGAAGTTATATTATTATTTTATCTGAAAACACTGATAAAAGCAACCACGGCGTTTCTTTTGGTAACCTGTTTATTCAAGCAAATTTATAATCTGACAAATTTCTCTGTAATTGTTCAAGTAATCACCATTTAACTCCACTGGTTTTAACAAAGAGGGCCATGACGTCCCTTTATCGCTAACCTGAGTACCATTGATATATAGATGATTAAGAGTAAAACAAAAGAAAGTTTAAGAACAATTTCCAGTATATGTGGATAAATCAGTAGCCATTAGAGTGTTAATTAGACTTTTCTATTTTTACTTCCCGTGACCTAGTTTTTGTCCAAGATGACCTATGTTCGAACTCATTCGAGCAAGCGCCCTGACTAATTTTGATGTTAATTGAGTTAAATGAGACTTCTAGAGTGTTTACAATGTTTTTCCAAATTTGGGCTGTGTGATCTAGGTTTTGACCCCAGATGACCCACATTCAAAATTGACCTAGAAATAATCAAAACAATATATGAGACCTACATTCAGGATATTTAAAACAGTATTTACCATTTTTAAAATCACAACAGTAGCCACTAGAGTGTAAGCTTTTTCTATCTAAGATGATCCCTGTTCTGACTCATTCGAACAATTACCTAGACAAATATCCTCACAAAATTTGATAAATGAGGCAAAAATGTGACCACTTGCGTGTTCACAAACAAATCTACACGAAAGAGGGACGATGGTCGCAAGATATTCAACGATTCCAAGAGCTCGTTCAGGTGAGCTTAAAAGTTAAAATACAAACACAGGTCTGCAATGCCTTGAAGCCCGTAGTTGTTAATATACATTATGCACTTCTGCTTACAGTTAAATGACCAGTGCATAAAATGCTTATTAACATAATAGGTAGCCTTTAACTGGCTACCTGATATGATCATACTTGTAGCATGAATTTCAGGGCATTGAATTATATTATACGTATAGAAATACCAAATCACAGATACCGGACCCTACCAAGTCACTGAATGTCTGTAGTAAATAGTTTAAAATTCAATAAAATGGATCAACACTTTTAAGATACAAAAATAAGGAATAAAATTGACAATCCATAATATAGGCAAACACACATACAAAACAATGATGATAATATAAAAGAAAAACGTTAATATTATGAAATAATTAAATCTTAAATTCGAGTATATGAGATTAAAATTCTCATTAGCTCATACAAAGACATTTTACATTTTTAGTTGCTAATTAGAAGTTAAGGCTGTTTCAATCTAATTAAAAATATATTTGAAGTTATGTAAAAAATATTGAAATAACTTGTAAATCTGAAAGTATGTATCAATACCGACAAAATGAATATATATTGACAAGATCACTAATTGACAATGTTAATAATGTTGAAATGGTATATTACGATGCAATGATCAATGCGGGAATAGAATTAAATATATTCAATCATAATAAACCGTAGTTTTAATATTTTAAGTACAAGAAAAACTAGTTAAACAAAGATTGAGCCAAGTTGAAATACATTCTGGGATATTGTAACATTTCTGCCCGAGATAATCTTGAGATGTGCTCTTGTAGCCGCTTAATTTACTTATGATTTTCAAATGAATTATAATAATGAAAGTAAAATAGCATGCCTTACTAGAAAATGTATTCATTTAATTAAGGACTACAACGAAAACAAGGAAACTCACATTTTTGTGCAATCCTAAATAAATGAGATATCAGAGTACAATTACTTTACTATTCTTATAGTAATGCATTTATTTTTTTGTGTTTTACTGTTTTCATCATACTTATCCCATGTTAAGTCTTTCATACAAGTATATAGAATAAATCATATCAATCTAAGAACTGACGCCATTAATATTGTTTGCTATTTGATTTTTCTTTACAAAGAAATTGTTTAAAAATAAGAGATGACACGTAGACAAATAGTTCTGACTATTCAAATTATGTCGAAGTACAGACAATTTAAACAATTATATAAACAGTAAATATGCATACAAAAATATATGTAGACAAAAAAGATATTTACATAATAAACAGTATGTATCTAATATTGATGGTAGCATCAATAACTCCAAAGAATTTTGGAGGAAAATAAAAATATGTCAAATCCAGGTTACAGGGATTCACCTATACGTATTGATACCTGGTTTACTCATTTTAAAACTTTGTTCTCAGCCACTGATGATAATGGAGATATGGGTGTGCCACAACAGCCTACAGTTGAAAATGATGACAATTTAGATGCTAATTTAGATGAAGTTGAGCAATTCCTTATTAATAGTTCAATAAGTGAGAGCGAAATCAAAGATGCTGTAAACACATTAAAACTAACTAGGCTACTGGTGACACAATATTACCTCCACATATAATCAATGGCTTAGAGGTTTTACTTCCTTACATGATCAAGATATTTAATATAATATTTACATCTGGGCATTTCCCAGAAAAATGGTGTCAATGTGTTATTATACCCATTCATAAAAAGAACAGTTTACTAAACCCTAATCATTATCGAGGTATATCATTACTTGATGTTGTAAGCAAAGTATATATTAATATAATCACAAATAGAACTACTTTCTATATAGAAGCATATGGAAAGCTTTCTGAATGCCAGTCTGGTTTTAGAAAAAAAACTATTGCACTACTGATAATTCTTTTGTTCTGTATTCAATTATTTCCAAATATCTCAAACAAAAACGAAAGCCAGTGTATGTAGCATTTATTGACTTTCAGAAAACTTTCGACTCTATAGATAGACCAATTTTATATGATATGTATGATATATTACGTAAAAACAAAGTTACTGGTTGTCTATTCAGTACAATTTAATTTATTTATGTTTCTGTTTAAAGTTATGTAAAATCTAAATCTGAAGTTTCAGATATGTTTGATTGTCCTTCAGGATTACGTCAAGGTTGTATTCTTAGTCCAATATTATTTGCATTGTATATAAATGAATTACATGATGTGTTTGTAAGTAATGGTATTAGGGGGATACAAGTCTTTCCTGATCTTCTGAAAATGTTTATGATAATGTTTGGGTAACAAATATTAGAGAACATTTATTTCAGTTGGATTGGGTTATATATGGGAAAGACAAACTGATACTAATGATGATTTTTTGACTTTGTACGTTACAAGACTAAAAGATCAATATCTACCAAATTGGAGTACCAATTGTATACTAAATAAGAAATTGTCACATTATACACTTTTTAAAACAAATTATGCTTTTGAAGATTATGTACATAAATTAGACATTGTCCGAGACTAAGAATATAAAGTGGGTCAAACACTAAGTATATAGCATTGTCAAACATCCTGAAAACGTTCTAACTAAAAACAATTGGAACAGTAGTCATTTAAAAAATAAATTTATGAGGCATATTCCATAAGATAGTGAGTTCTTGTCCATGCTTATTTATTTTGATTAGATATTAAATTATCTGGACTTATGGCGTTGATTAATGTTATCCAGTGAAAATAAAACTGTCTAGATGATAGTTTCATGTTTGTTCTGCAAGCACCCTAACTCTAGGAAATATTTATATAGTTGACGTAGCAGCTGTCGAGTTGGTAGTTGATTTCTGTAAAATACATTAAAAGTTTAGTTGATTCTATGTAATTAGAAATGAAATGACCAATCATGTTCAAAACACTACAAAATATATTTTTAAAAAATGCATTAAAACTAAGAAAATTGATTATATTTAGACATTTTAATTCAAATGTGTTGGAAGCGAATTACAGTCTGATAAACAAGTACATGTAAGGACGCGTTTATATCTTAGTAATCACCTAACGACAATAAAAGGTATCGTCGGTTACTCTTTAATTTATCATGCACCGGTATGCACGATGTCACACATTTAACAAGCTTTATTGAACACGTTTCCTGGTCAGTTCGATTTTAATTGTTGTTTTCAAATTCGCTGATAAACGATGAAAATAGGACGTTGCTACGCATAAAAAATAGATTAACATGCTCAGTACTATTGCTAGCAGGCATATTGTAATACAAATTATAAACAAGCAATGTTATGACATTCAGGGTTGGAAGGTTGTTTTTATGTAACAGCCTTTTAATCAAAATATACATGTAAAGAGAAAGATTTCTTAACCATCTTTTCTTTGATACACCAGTTTAAGGTATTATTCGTCTGTTAAGAATTGCAAATTTTCTCTTAACAAATGAAATGCTTTACTGCTTGGAAGAACCCATGATTCCCTAAAAATAAGTGTTACAGTTACCTAAATCAGCAATCTTCATTTAACCAATCGATCAAGGCGCCAAAGAAATTACCAAAATAAATGGAAAGCTTTTGAAAACTCATTCAGTCATGTATACTGAAAATCTATTTGAAAGAAGTAACCAACTTAAGGCGTATTTAGTGAAATGCTTAGAAAGTTGTTTATCATAAATTTAAAGAAATGGTTCATCAATACTATTTTCTTTACTGGTAGGTCATTTCATTAAAGTGGTCAGTTTATATTTTCAATGATATTGTATTAAATTTGTAAAAATGAATAACTACTTTACCATATTCTTAGTTGGTTTTTCTGATGAGAATGATTTAGACGACAGCCACCTTGAATAACGAGTTCTTATAACATCTCGTATCTGTGAACAATATTAAGACAAAATAATGTATAGTTATTCTAAGTACATTCAGAATTGTATTTAAGTTTATTTTTTTATTTTATAAAATCTAGATAAAGCGCTGCAATAACAATGTATATAATTATTCTTAATGATCGCTTAACAAATAGTTATATGTTTGCAGTGCCATTTATTCTTGAAAATATTTTTATGATAGAGTAAAACTTTAAAGACGATACTTACAAAATACTGGATAAAGAAAGTCGAGAAAAAATATATCGCAATACAAAACAAAGCATAAACTAAACGTCTTTAAGGACATTAAGTACTGTATTATCCTAATCCAATATAACTCCCAAAATATATAACTTTTATAAACCTACAATACTAATTAAACAAATATCAACCTTAAGAAAATAATTATCAAATAACGAGAATCGAGATAAAATAAATTCAGATAACAGTTACGCTTTAACTAGAAGCTTTATCGTGTGTGATGTTCATTTTAAGCAGTTAACTTAACTAGATGTAATAATTATTTTACTTGCCTTGTTGTTCAACACCAGATGAATTATGAAAATAAGCAAACCCTGAAAACAGACAAACAACGCTTGATTAATATTTATGGCCACATAACAATGTAACTTTTATCATGTACTTATCTACTAGATTTCATTAAGCATCTAGAGAACACGTAAACATTAATCTTTAAAACACTCGCATGTTTTAAACAAATATTTAGTTACCTACTAGATTTCACTTTGCATCCAGTAAACACGTTAAAAATTAATATCTATAACACTCACATGGTTTAAATGATTGATAAATGAATGTATGTATGTTTGCTATGATTGCAATGTTAACTGTGTGATAACTGTAGTTTCCTGTACAGAAGGTTTTCATTTTTTTTCATTTTCATGATCGTCATCTTTTGGTCCTATATAAGATTTACGTGAGGCAAAATATTTATACAACAAACAAGAAAAACAACGACTAGATTTTATATTCCGTGGAAAATATCGATAATCTATTCGTTGTGGTTTATATATACAACAAATGTGTATGTTACTGGTTATAATTACACTCGAAATTATACTTTCAAATTTTATTCTCTAGAAAACAGTAATGTTTTAATCAAAATTGGTATTTTTTATGGTATAAAGATCTATGAGATTGACATATACCAAAAATTGTTGACTTTATTCTTTATCATAGACAAATTCATCCGTTACACAACATTTCGATGGGTAGTAAAAACAATCATTAGGGGTCGACTCAGATTATACTATTACTATTGTAAAATGTATTAAAACAACAACACTAACAACATGCATTCTAGACAAAATAGACAGCAATATATACCTGTAAACTGTTGAGTATAGCAAACACATACTGGAATACAATGGCATGTTCATTTACAGCAAATAATCCCATAATCCAGGCAAATCCCAATGTTGGTGTTAGAATCATTATATTACGAACAGCGACCCTGTAATATACACACATTAATTGAACTTAGCATAAAAATATATGCAACATCATCATACAACTAAGAATTAGCGACCTTAGACAGTCTGTAGACTTCCAAGCTACAAATAACTAGACATTTAATGCTAATACTGTTTTGTTTTACATATTTCTACTTTAAACTGTTTTCAAATCATTTCAAATGAATCTTAACCAACCAATTTTCTTACGAAAATATTTGAAGATTAAATAATAATAATATGAAGAATAGAAAGAGACATGTTAAAACAATTTCAAGATAAAATAGAAATACTATTAAGCACCAAACCAAAACATTTGTCAAAATTTACAATGTTTTAGCAATTACAGACAGAAATGCAACAGATAGCATATGTTTTTATTAAACTGAACTTATCGGAAAGGCTTTGACAAACTGACAGCGTAAAATGTGAAGAATGTCGTTGTTTCAATAGAAGAAACACACACGTACGTTAAAATTTAGGTATTTTTTTTATACATGTATCAAAAGGAAATTACTTGGTTTTCTCTTTGTTTGTCCTTCTTGCCATGGATGCTGTTCCAAACATTGTATACAATACTATGATTACTATGGCAATATTTAACTAGAAAAATAAATCATTGACAATAATCAAAGTATACATAAAAATAATGATACACAATTATCAAGCATAGTCTTTTTCTTCTATTCTTATGTCAAGATAATGACAGTTTATTTTTAGAATAGAATTTTTTTAAGAATATCACTATTACTGGTACAGAAAAAACAACAGATAAAGACAATGACTGTTATAGCGTGTTGGTGTTTATAAAACAACTTGTTTGATATACGTATATAAAAAAATAATAAGAAAACTAACTAATATAATATGAACAGTGGCCTCTAAAGCCCAGATTTCTTAAACGAGGTTAAGCCGTTCAGCCTTAATATCCTTCTCAGATCAAATATAATAACAAACATAAACATACCACTATCACTAGAATTACGGAACCAATAAAAAACCATACTGCACCACTATCTACTGACAGCCAACAACTTAAAAAGAAAACATTAATAACACTGATTTTTACAATCAGAAATGTGGACATTTTAACTTACTTGTGCTAGTATAAATACAAATGATTACGATGTGCATACCAAACTAGTATGTAAATGGCATTTCGGAAGAGAAAAAAGGTTAAATTCATACTATCATTAATGATCACAGCGATAATGTGACATTATGTGGTACATCAATACAGAAAAATATAAATGAATAAAAGTTGAATTAACGTTCCAGTATGAAAATATATTAATTTACATTAGATAATTAAAACAGCCTTAAAACTAAGAAGTCATCGAAATATAACATGCACCAAAGACAAAAAATAGGTCAAACCATTTTACATGCTAATAGAGTGTTTCAAAATATTTTACTATCAAAAAGTCTAAGCAATCTAAAATGTCGGCCAGCACAGTAGCGCACATATCTACTGATCGAGGGGCCATTGATTTGATTCGCGGACGGGGCATACTTTCGTGGAGCTTGGTCATGAAATCATTTCGTACATTCATTCCTTTGACACTGATTAAAATCCATGCAGGTTCAAATTATTTTATGCTAAATGTACACGCACAAAATAAGTAATGAAGTAAGCTACTTGATCGGTTATTTCATAAAAAATTGATATAATGCTATGTAATATTTAAATTTAAATAACTTACAATCGTTCTCTTATATAGTCATTGAAATATACTCCAAGCGTCGTACCTGTTACAATACCTGCCAAAACTGAAATAATTATTAAATGACATTGTTATTATATTAAATAATGTCTGTTCTACGATTTCACGAGACAATACTTTAAATGAAGAAAACATAAACAATGACAAAAAATTAAATGGATTGTAATGATATCTTGTTGAACAAAAATAAACGTGTTGCAAATATTGTCACATTTTTCAAGTCCTTTGAATTTCCTTCACATGCTGTTCAGTTATGTTTAACTTAGAATGACATAACTTTCTCATTTATAACCATCCTTCAATATAATGATTAATGTATCGAATGTCTATGTAAACGCCTGATTGAAAGTGTTGAAAGTTTGGTTTGGCGATAATGCAAAGATATTGTTTAAATTTTCAAAGCTTTCAAGATATTTAAACATTTCTATAGTTTGCATATACGAATTTCGCTTAATACATACAGCTGCATGATACTTTGAAGTCATTAACTATGTAAAACATTGTCTCAAGTGATGACAATTATTTATATGTATGTAAATGGTGTTGTGAACACTGACTCAAGACATGGATGCACTGCACTTGGTTAGCATCTCTCATTTTGACTGATTACATATATATATGAATGTATAATAATTGATATCTAAATATCATTTTCATCTCAGGTCGATTTTCATAATCTTTACCAGCAAGTTGTGTCACATTATTGTTTATTCTATGTACTGTATTTGTATTTCCACATAAGTCAGTTGACCTATTGATTATATACCCGAATTTCTTCTCGTATTACGGGAAGTTGAATTTGGGCAAGCTTAACAAAGAATCTGCTCGGTTTTACACATCCATTGCGGAGACATCTTAGCGGATAAATCACCTAGCTATTGTTCTTGTTATGAGCCAACATAATTCGATGTAGATCAAAAGCCATTACCTGAACTTGATTATATGACTATTAGTATTATCATTATGTTATTATCGTCAGATGGTTGATGACTTCGATCATCATAATTACTGAAGGATGATAAGTTATTGTAATTTGATCTTACTGTATGCTCCAATCAAAAGTGGTACGGCAGGTTTCTTGTCATGTATAGGTTTCAGTACAATAAATGCAAGGTTTAAACCTTCGACTAACATTGTGAAAAATGCCACCAAAAGGAAGAATTGTAACAGTGCAGCTACAGCCATACACCGATCCTGAAACACAAAGTATAACTTATTTCATATAATTATCATTCGCTGAATACAATTCATGTATATTCGACTTGCTTAAACTTTTTTAAACACTAGCAACAAAATGACTGAAATTAAGAGAAGTTTCATACAAAACCATGTACCGTTTAGAAAGACAGACTACATTGTTTTATAATTAATTTCCCTCATGTAAGGAGGTACATTATAACAATTAAATATGTCTAAAAGAGCTATGACCCTTTATATTTGTGTAAAAGTGGTACCAATAAATAAGCATACCAACTTTCATTAAACTATCTTGATGAGTAATGAAAATACAATGTATATCACTTTGAAATACTTTAACCTTGTTTGAGTATAAAAAGAATATAACTCCAAAAATAATTAATCCAGAATAACGCCCCTTTAGTCCGGTGGTTGTAGTACTTTCAAATCAAATATCCATATAAGTAGTAATGATACTCAGTTGAAACAAATTTAAAATTTGAATATAAAATGGTTTAGGTGCATAACTAAAAAATTAGTTCATCCAGATTTAAGTACATTCACGCAATGTAGATATACCACTGAAAAGGAACACAAACTTTAAGACAACTATCGTGATTAGTATTGAATACATTAAAAAATATTATTTCTATCAGAAAAAGGTCAAAAGGGCAGTAACTTCAAGTTCATTTCAACTAGTTATTTTTATTTTAACCAAGAATTATGTCTCTTCATGGTTGAAATAGCCTTATTTGATAAGTATACACATTTTCAATGAAACATCTAGATTAGTGTTGAAGAATGTTAAAAATTTAACCTTACAAGAAACGCCAACGCCGACACAAAAGTGATAGTATAAGCTCTCGTTTTTGTTCTAAGAGTCAAGATAAAAAAGGATACACAAACTTTTATACTCATGGCTTTTGTACATTCTCACACTGTCACAGGTAGAAATGACAGCTTTGATAAAAAGCGTTATCTCACCTTATTTTTTGTTGCCTCCAATCCAGTTATGAATATTAGATAAGCAATAAATAGAGAAATAGATAAATTAACATGTATGATTGTCCTGGATGATCTTACATGTCTGAAATTAAAAAGAAATAAATCACACACACTGGTCAGATAATAAATATTACCATAACTGCTGATAGTAGAAAGTTATTGATTTTAAAAACCCGAGATACCATCATATATTTTAAGTATAAAAAAGTTATGGCAATGATATCAATACTGCTGAACTCAATAGCTACCTTTTACAAAAATTACAAGTTAACACTTAATCACCATAGCATTTTTAACAAGATATAGACAATCCAACGTTGTAGAAAGCGTACATAAAACTTATGGAAAATACCTTGTACTGAAATGACTTTCAATCCACTACCGACTGGATTAATTACTGGAGGATTATATACACTCGTTTTTGTACTATTACGATTATTATAGTACACGTCATAATTTATCTTTGTAACATTAGAAAAACATAAAGAATGTGTTTGAAACAGTGGTCACATTCTACAAACTAATTACTAAGATTCAATTAATTAGTAGCTGATACTCTAAATTTTGACGAACAAAGTTCGATGTATGGTGTTTTTTTCTTGTAACAATACAAGATTTCATTAGGGTTCAATCCATAGGTAAAATGATAACTAACCTCCAGAATACACAAAACATAATGACTGTAATACAAAGACACACCATTGATATTATACATCCAACAAGTGTTATTGTACTTAATGCTTCATGATGTTCTCCTATCTGTAAATACGTCAACATAAATATTGAATAATCTAAAAAGGGTAGATACATGTATATATATAATATACATAATATTGTGCTAAATGAAAGGACTAGGTTCACCAACTGCCAATTTCCGCCCTGCGAATTTTGAAAAATCAAATTTATAAATAGCATCAAACTTTTCCAATGGTTACAAAGAATGACTTGTTTCCGATAAATTAATAGAATTTTGCAACTCTGTAAAGCACCTGTATAAAAAATCTTGACATTTTGAAATGCACTGATGTCAAAATAGCCATTTTTTGCTTATTTTACGACGTTGTTGCTTAAAATTTATTATGAAGAGCCCAAAGACACACACAGTCCTTTTCAGGGAATGATTATGTAGACAAAATAAAGATAATCACATAATATGACAGTGTCTCTATTGGTTCTTCATGGTTTACGAAAAGCCTTTTTCGTTGTTCAAAAAAAATATATTTGTTGTTGGAAAAAATGCAATTTCAATGTGTACGAGGATATATGGTTTTAAAAAAGGTAATCATCAGATTGCTAGTATAAATAAGTTTACAAATAAATCATATTTACAGAGTATTGAACGCTCAATAATCTCAAACGATTCGTATTAAACATGAAATATCCGAAACTAGTACGTCCGAAATTGTAGCGTGTGCAATGTTCCTTGTTCTGTCCAGAAACACATTAATAACTTTAATCAGAAAAAGACATTCAATTGCATGTTTTCTGTGTTTTATTGCTATAAAATCTGCATGCTAGAAAATATCTTCAAATTTAGTACATTCAAACAACGTATACCGAATTAATTCAACCACATCACATTGTTTCGAATTGTATTGAGTGCGAATCGTCTACTGTATCCGACTGTGCGTTAATTGGCGACGCAAGTCAATGACATATCTTTGTGTCTTTGATGATTTAAGAACATATAAGTGCAACTAGTTTAAAGGTAAGATTAATTTATATACATTTTATTTCTGGATTTAATATGGTTTCATAAATTGCTTTGCGTTTAATGTCTTGTTTTTTCCCATTGCTACTAATGACGCTCAACAGCAGACGTCTATTTGTCAACTGTGTTAATAAGAAAGATAGACCTTAGATATGCAGAAGTTTGTTTAGTAAACATGTCTTGTAAATTTTAAAAAAGTTTTTGTTGTATTTAACCTTCAAAAATCGTATTTTCTAGTAAGTTTAAGGTGCATATAACAATCTCGACAATTGAATTTAACTACAAGTACTTCTTGTGATACCCACTTACGTAACGTCACGTTGGTGTTGTGGATGCATGTTCAGCTCAACGCGATGACGGTCGGGGATCGATTCCTCGCTTAGGCATTTTTTTTGAATTTTTTTATTATATTTTAGACTTAATTAATAACTATTGGTATTCAAATGGTTTTTAAATTTTATTATTTTAAATTTTATTATTTTATTGAGTCAATTATATTTCAATGTTTTTTTCTATTCCTCTCTGACAAAATGAATATAAATTAGATCTATTACATTTTAATACAAAATGTAGACATAAAGCTATGTTATATATTCATGAATTAACATTTAAATATATATTCTCTTGCAGAATGCCCCAAAAAACCTGTGTGCTGTGCAGCAAAAAGCTGAAACTTCACCAAAGAAGACCAGTAAATAAGAATATCGCCAAATATCTGAGAAAAAACTTTTTTCTGGAAACAACAAGTTCTGACTTCATATGTTAAGGCTGTAGTAAGCATGCTTACACAACTTTTAGTCAACCTGCAAAAACATCAACATCAACAGCAACATCAACAGAATCAACATGTAAAAGTCCTCCATCAAACAATCTTCCTTTTAAGTCTACAATAAAATCCCATTCTTATTGTTTTATCTGCAAAAGACCTGTTCCAAAGCTACTAGTGGTACGTGTAAACTTTAGACAAACTGTTTTCATTCAACATGGACTTATAATAACAAGTGAAAGTAGGTGCTGTCCATCACATTTTAACAGTGATTTAACAAAATTAAAGAAGGAAAAAATTATCAAAATTAAAATTAAAGAAAACTCTAATGTAAATAGAACAACACTGACTGACTTAATTGTTAAAATAAGACAATTTGCAAATATATCAACTAACCAAATAATGTCTTTTGACAATTTAAATGATTACTCAGATGAAGACTTAATGAATTTGACTGGATTAAATAAACAAAGATTTTTTTAACCTACACCAACAAATAGACTCATTATTAAAAACATTTCTGTAAGAACATATGTTACAACTCTTGGTATTTTTCTGTTTAAATTGAAATGTGGACTTTCTAACAAGATTCTATCAACAATATTTAATGTGACTAAGTCAAGCATACGTAGAGCAATTCACTCAGTTCGCCAAGTTCTATCTCAAACAATCGTATCTAGTCATTTTGGATTTAACCATGTCAGCCGCCAAGAGGTCATTGACCATCTACACAAGACAACTAGCTCAAGATCGCCTTGCTGATAACCCTGATCAAGCCATTTTAGTTCTTGATGGAACATATATCTACATAAACAAGAGTAACAATTTTTCAATTTCAGAGAAGAAGTTATAGCATGCATAAAAGTCGTCCAACAGTAAAACCAATGATTAGTGTTATGATAGTGTTCATTAGTGTTCTTGGACCATAATTTGCTGACTCAAAAAACAATGATGCTTCTATACTAAAACATAGTATGAACAACAACGTAGAGGAAATCAAAACTTGGATCAACCCAAATGACATTTTTGTTGTCGATAGAGGTTTCAGGGATGTTGTTGAATTTCCTGGAGAACTTGGAATACAGGCGGAAATGCCTTCTTTCATGAAAAGATCAGATTGTCTGTTTGTTTGTTTGAGTTTTACGGCGCACCAACACAAAAAGGTCATATCGCTCCGAGAAGATCAGAGAAACAGATGGCTATGGAGGATGCAAACACAAACCGCATGGTCACAAAGGTATAAAAACTAACAATAATCAGTTTAAGTTTTATAAAAAGCTACCTAACTTATTTGATGTTACTTAATTTATTCATTTTATTTTAAATAATTTAGGTGCTCTTTTATTTGCTTACATTTTTTTAAATAAATAAATAAATGTTTTGTAGATAAAACAATTAACAACTATATCAAATTGAAACTGAATACATTTTTAATTGCAATAATTACTATGAATATTGATAACATGGAATACATGTATACACACAATACACTAGGTTGTGTACAGGAGTCATAATGTAACACATACCTGTACATTGTATATTTTTGAAGAATGTAATTTTAAAGTCTAATAGTTTTATGCATAGTTCTATGTGATTTTATTTCATTTTTATAGTTAACAACATAATTACATGTATGTATTTTTTTTCAATCTGTAGCTTAGGCATTATGTTTGATTTCAGGTCAGATGGGTGGTAGAGGCTGCAAACGCCAGAATCAAGAGGTGGAAGTACCTGGCCGTATCCTTCCAACCAACTAGGTGCCAAACATTGGTGACTATGTACGCATTGTCTGTGCCCTGTCAAACATGTACCTCCCGCCCATCAACCAGACTCAGAACAGTGATGCATTGATGGCAAGCCAGATGCGAGATAGGTTGTCAGGCAATCACAGCCTAAAGTCATTTGTGGATGAGAATGGGCTAGATAAAAGAAGAGTTTCCAAGTGGGACATTGTCACAGATGTACAGGACTTCCCAAAATGTCAGACACACTACTTCGAGTGCTAACTCTTGGAACATATCAACTCAAACTCAGTAAGAGTTATGTACAAGAGTACCTATCTGGGTACTGAGACATCCTTATTCATCAGGAAATAGCAGGTATCCTCAGAGTAAAGCTGCAGAGTAGTCATGTTTCTTCCAAATCATACATGTTATGGATAAAATATGACTCTGATCATGTAATTGCATACTACTGCAAATGTCGTGCTGGTGCCAGGACAGTGGGTGCCTGTTCCCATGTGGCAGCTGTCATATGGTACCTGGGCCCGTCTGTCCACACAGAGGACATCGCCTTAGGAGTACCACTACATATAATGTACTGTACTTATTATATATGATTAATTAATGTTTATATATGCTCTAAACCACAAAAAATGTTACATAATCATACGGTTTGCTTTGGTAACCAGGGGCCACTTTCACAAAACAACTTAAGTCCATTTTTAAACTTAAGTCGTTGCTTAAGTCTAGTTTTTATCTTATCACTGTTTCACAAAAAACTTAAGTCGATTTTGAAACATAAACTTAAGACAAAACTTAAGACACCTAGGGAGGTGACTTAAGTCTAAAATAGGTGACTTAAGTCAGAAATTTCAATATGGCTGCGCCCTATGTTTTGATTCGAAGACGACATCTGAGAAGGCCGCGTATATTTAGGGACAGAAGTAACCCATTAGAAGTGTTGGACGACCAAGACCTAGTAACTATGTACAGGTTATCCAGACCAGCCATTTTACAAGTGTGCCAGTTACTGCAATGTTATTTAGTGCGACCTACTAACAGGTCACATAGTTTGCCAGTGTATATTCAAGTTCTTGTTGCATTAAAGTTCTATGCTACTGGGAGTTTCCAGCAAACAGTAGGATATTGTCATGACCTTAGTCGGTCAAGTATATCTCGGTGTGTTAGAGATGTTAGTCAAGCATTGACAGACAACTGTAGAATGTTTATTACATTCCCTACTGGACGACAGCTACTTCAAACCATGCAGCAGTTTGCAGAAAAAACTAACTTTCCTAATGTGGTAGGAGCCATCGACGGCACGCACATTCTGATTAAGGCCCCAAGAGAAGACAAACATTTGTATGTAAATAGAAAGGGCAGTCATTCTATAAATACGCAGGTTGTCTGTGATTCAAACATGAAAATTACAGATATTGTAGCCAAGTGGCCAGGCTCCAGCCATGATTCCTTCATGTGGTCAAACTCTGCCCTAAGCACCAAGTTTGAAAATGGCGATATAGGTCATGGTTGGTTGGTAGAAGACAGTGGTTATCCTCTAAGACCTTGGCTAATTACACCAGTTTTGCACCCTACCACACAGCAAGAGGAAAGGTAAAGTCCTATACATATTACGTAAATTTTTACATAATTAACTGTTCACCATTTAAATTTATAATTAGACTTTATAAGTACAATGTACGTTCATATTTTACATATGCTATCAATGTTATTTATAATGAAGACTTTCGTAGAGTAATATTATTATTCTAGATAAAACATACTAGCAACCAACCATGACCTATATCACCATATAATTTCTATTATATTTATGTCTTTTTATGATATTTTTATACTTTTTGTAGTATAGGGATAGCACGAGGAAATCGTGCAATAATATTATATTGTGTTCGTGTGATGTGTAAGTCATTGCTAAAAGATTGTATTACATCATTCTATGGATAATTGACACATTACCGGTTTAAAATTTACAGATTTAACAGCGTAGCTATGAAACATCGATATAGCGAAAACTTAAGACCAGACTTAAGTCAGGAACAGATAAGATTGTCTTAAGTTTTTTCGAGAAACTGACTTAGGTAAAACTTAAGTTCACCATAACTTTTAACTTAAGTCCAAGCTTAAGTCTTGACTTACGAAAAAACTTAAGATTTTTTGTGAAAGTGGCCCCAAATGAATAAAATAATTACCATTTTTGTTATGTTTTTTGTTCAAGCCTTAAAATACGTACATATTATGAAAATTTTATCAAATAGTATTCAAAATGCTTTAAACTATAAAAAATGGTTTAAGACCACTTGGTTACTATGGTTACCAAATAAATGATTAAAGATACAAAAAAATATGTTTTTCGTTTGAGCACCCAAACATGTATACAGCTCTGAAAATTTGGAGAATTTCTGAGAAAAGGCACTTTTTTGGCCTTAGTGAACCTAGCCATTTAAACTTCTAATATATATAAACTAATAGAGCGTATTGGTAGAACAGAAACAAAATTGGTAAAAACAAATCGAGCAGCCATTGTGACAGCTTTATGTTTACCTCATTTGAAATCAACGTTTATCATGGCACGACGGCAACCGACGTGAAATGTATAAAAAAACACGAAAATCATGTGGCAACTATCAGCGTTCCGGAGTAAGAGCACGTTGTGCACGGTAATCATTTTTAATGTCTATCGCAAAAAAGGCAATTAATGTTAAGTTTATCCGAATAGAGTAATCAAACAAAAATGTAAAAAAACTCATTTTACGTCCATCAGTTACTTTTTAATACGTTTTGCCATTTTAATTGCAAAAGAATTAATTGTTATACAGCTTTTATAAGTAAATGGACTGATTAAGACAGGCAAAATAGAAATAAGATATAAAGTGCAATTTACAGGAGAGTAAAATGAACCTATTGAGTTAGACCAATTGAAAAAAAATAATAAAAAGTGTAACTTACAGGTGTGAAAATTGGACACATTGAGATAGATACAATAAACAGAAATAATAATATAAAGTGTAACTTACGGGTGTGAAAGATGGACTCATTAAGATAGCAAAGTTTGTCAGATGATTACAATGACATGTAACAGTATTATCTTCTTTATCATGTGATACTAACCAACATCCATCTGTTGACCACGTACTTAAATATAGAATGCCTTCACATTTAGTATCATGTCAATATGCATACTACTAGTGTTGTTTATATATTTATATGCAGAAGTTTTTAGGTTTTATTCTAATGTTCTTCATAAACTAAACGCTTTTTAATTAGAATTTAACACACAACAGATGCCGACACTATGTAGATAATCGTCTATTAGGTATGATTATTAGCATGAAAGCCTTAATTTGAGTGCATTTATCGACACAAGCAATATTATCGACATTCGGCACAAATGATACAGTGTATTAACGTCTTCATCAACTTAAACCAGTTTAAACGTTTTCTACAGTAGTAAATCAGTAAATATACGTCACATCTTTTTCAGACGTACATTCGAGACGTCGGTAACGTCATTTAAAGCATCAATGAAGTTGTTTCATGGCCGATTATTTATTAAAATCTTTAATGCATTGATATACGGTTACAAAAATGGTAAGATGTTTTATTCTAAGAACATTTTCCTACAATATTCTACGTCTAATACAGTGGTGTTGTGGCCAATGATACTCGCCTTTAATCAGGATATTAAGTAGTTAATTAGTCATGTGAATGTCATTACAACCCGGACAATACCTAAAATTTGAAAGTTAATAATCAACAAGCTGGAACTCACGTAAAGATAGTGAATATTTAAGATATATAGGCAACGTGATTAAAAAAGATGTTCAGTGAAACCTAAGCTAACGACCACCTGAACAGAGCGACACCTGCCGACAACGACCACTTTTAATTCCCCCGATCTAATTTAGTCTAATTGACACTGTCCGTAGGACAACTGTCCACTACGACCAACGACCACCAATTTCGGTCCCGTCGAACGTCAAAACCTGACCGCTAATGTATAGGCCCAAAAATAACATTGCTATTTTAGAATGATATGGACAATGGTAGTTTTGTGTCTTTCTATGTTTTTGTTTTGTATTTTACCAAGCTACTCCATTGGCTAAAAAGCATGAAATATACAATTATTTCAACTTCGCCATTATTCTTATGAAAAACTTCTTATTTGAATGCAAATTACGTCAAACTATTCCCATCTTTCTTGTCCTTTCTATAATAAAGTTGATATTAATCTAAATATTGTATTAAAAAAGACAACTACATTTTTCAAACTAAACATGAGTTATTTTTATTATCATATAGCACTCGTCCACCTATTACCTGATTAACTAATTAAATATCATCTTTAACTTTTAATGATTTTGGTTGACCTATTGTACATATAATAAATTGTGTAATCTTTTAAATGAGGTTTGCTTTATATTGTTTGATGTGGGATTGTATTACATGGAAATCTAAATAAAAAAGAAAGATAAACATATTACCGATCAGTAAATGACCAATATGAACAGTTTGGATTACCAAGACTAGTCTGAAATAATAAAAAATGACTGTTAAAATTTTGGAAAGCGGGGAAAGGGTAAGTAAGTAATAATTTAAAAAGTTTCTTAGATCTAGCACTTCATTAAAATGTCAAAACGTAATTGTCAATTGTTTATCTAGAACAGATATCAAGTTAACAATTTACTTATTATGTATACCAGCCAATTGTTTATCTAGAACAGATATCAAGTTTATCATACTTATTATTACTCGTATTTACCTAATATCATGTTATATATATGCCATACATTGTTGTGCCAATTCCTCCACTAAATAATCGTATCGGTCCCTCTTTCAGATGTAATATTTATATCGGTCAGCATTTAAATACAATTCTTAGAACTGGGAAATATATACGCGCCACTATTACAATCAATAATGCACTACTTACATTGTGAAGATCGAAAATCAATTTTACAGGCACATCGAGGGTCTTATTAAGTGAGGGAAACAGTGAAAAAGATAATATTGGTGCATTGACCTCTTGTGTTGAGCTGAAATTGAATATTATAGATATATCCGTCTAACGTTTTATTGAATAAACTACTTGCATTATGACTATGAAAAAGATGTTTTTTTCTTTCCATTATCTCATTGTAGGACTCGATTTGAAAACCCACGTGATATTATTTGAAAATCCGTTTCCAGTGGAACATTATTTTTCAGCCTTTCGTACTTCATAAATAGACCGCAACCAATTCACCGGAAAGGCTAAATCTCTGAATTTAGCTGTTTACCGACTACTAAGCGCATACTTTCGTCAGTGACAGACAACTGCCCTACATAATTAAAAATCATTGGTAGGAGGGAGAATGGCCGTAGAAATAATTTCATGACCAAGCTCCACGAAAGTATGCCCACTTGCGTGCTACCAACTGAGCTAGCCGGGCGGCTACTTTTGTTTTTGATACATTTCGAATGGCATAACAACCAGAGCAATGCAAAACATGGAATTTTTGAACAACTTTGAAAGCTTCGTGCCAAAATCATTTTCTCCAAATACAGCAAAACTGTCCTTAATTATAAATTGTTTCAATGTGTGTATTTAAATTGTTTGAAACATTGATACATAAATCAAAAGACATCTGTCGTTCACATGATTGTGTAACTCGCAACGACAGGACATTAATTGTGCATAAACAACACACTCCCTTTCTTCAAATACTTGATCATATTGAATATAAGAACAATGTGACGTAAAGCACATTCCATTGACAAGTATGGAGAACGTGAGTGTGCATGAAGCAGAGGGAAATGTTTTCTCAAATAAATGTCTCATTAAAACATCTCAGCAGAGTTTTCTAACATGAAAATCATTTTTCATCTATTGCGAAACCAATATATGTTGTCCCTTTAAGCACTATTAGTACGGGGGCCAGAGGGATCCACCGTGCGCCCCTTCTTAACTTTTTGCCACCCATGCTAAATTGTTTCTTTGGGTCCACTGAATCAGAGTCGACATTGTCCTCAAAAATAAACTTTTGCGCACTACCTGAAATTTCACAGTTTCCGAGGCAACCCCTTGTTTTTGTCGAAATTGTCATTATTTGTAAAATCATTTATAACTTAAACAAGCATTAAGCTAGAATAATATTATTAGTGTCAAATCAAAGCTGAGACACTGACCTTTAGAAATATATATAATACAACCCGCTTAAATACAATATAAATTCATGAAATTTAGCGAAAAACATAAAAATGCAGAAAAATGTTGATTTTTTTTCCAATTACATGCCTATCTTTTAATTTTCAAACCCTATTTTGGAGAAATAATACATTTATTGTGTTACAAAATACTTCCGGAAGGTCTACTCACTCATCAGATTCTAAATTATTTTTATGACAGAAGTGCTATTTATGTATGTAAAAACCGTTTATTCTTAATCAAAGCGCTGAAAGCACTGATTTTTTATGGTCTGACAGTATTAAAGAGGTCCACGTGTCAGAATGTTTGAAGACGATGGTCATTGTGCAGTGGAGGTCTGTTGAATAAAGAAATAATATAATAAGACTTTTTTTGCATTTACTGAAATAGAATTATGCAGGAATATGATTTTGTAATTTAGATTTTACGCTGTTATCATTACTTTTTAAAAGGTTAACCAACTTTCCCGGACATGTTATTATAGCATTAATCGGTTCAGCGTCTTATCCTTACATATTTAATGCATTGTACTGTCAAAACATGATACTTTTATTTTCTCAATGACTGTTTAAATAAAATATTTGTATAATTAAAAGAGTGACCTGACTATATTACAATGTGTCGTAAAACAAAAACCAACTTATACGTAATATTTGTTCATTAGTTTACGTCGACTAACTCGTTTAGAAAGTTTTCCTTGACCCTATCCTACCTTCCCTTCGTAATGAGCTGGTAACTTTGCTACATATTGCGGATTAAAGTATATAAGTCAAATTTTCAAGGAAGGTTAGGTCAGGTAAGACCAGCCAAAACCGGGGCTGAACATTGAACCGCATGATTTGACAAAGCCAAACAAATCGAAATTTCACAACCTATTATTTTATACTTATTCATACATGTCCAATATCTTAACAACCTTTTTATGCATCTATCTATTCCCTGATGTTTATCTAATTCAACATCTGTAGATATATATTTATCATGTTCTTCGTCATCATTAGCGTTATCTAGAGTATTGAACTCCTCAAATGGAAGAACGTCACCTTCAAACCATAAAGGATACCAGGTTATTAAATCTCTTGATATGCTGTACTAAACACTTGTTAGAAGGTGGTAACGCTCCTATGTCAACATTTAGAAACGCATCAGCTGGTTTTATCTTACACTTAGCTATTCTACAATTGAATAGTAATAATAAAGGTGGCCCTGATATGTGCTGTATACATGGAATGCATACTTTGTATCTATACATAATATCTCTTTTTGATAAAACTTTTGAAGTTAGATTTGTTGCTAGAAGTATGTTTGAGGGTTTTGTTTTATCTCTATACGAACGTGGTTTTCTAAATGAAGTTAAACATTTTAGGAGTAAAACTATCTTGAGTATGTTAGAAAAACTATTCACGATTGTCTGGTCGGACAGTAAAATTAGGACAGTTGATAGTATCTTTGTTTAACACTGGATTATAAATCACATGCTTAATACTGGCAAATAGTTATTTTGTGCATTTATTGACTTCACAAAAGCTTTTAATTAATAAAACTGGATTTAAAAAGGTAGTATTTTAAATATAAGATCTATGTATCAATCGGTAAAATACATAAAATAAAGTACATAATAAAGTGAGTGACGAATTTGATTGCATGTTAGGTGTTAGACAATAGGACTATATTTCGCCTATCTAATTTGCAATGTTTTCAGTAATGTTCTTGCTGGTATAAAAATTGTTATGTTTAACATATTTTTGATTTTATATGCTGACGACATAGTAATTTTCGCTAATAGTAGAGACAATTCGCTATTTTAACATTATAGTAAACTATTGGATAAAATTATTGCAAAATGATTTAATTGAAAATAATAGAAAAGTACACAAAATGTGTAATTGGATAGGGATTTGTACCCGAATAAACCCAACTGGTGTTCTTTGTTGAAATTATTTTTGTCCTACCTTGGTTTTTATGATGTATTACTTTTCAAGAGATTGGTAATGTTGATATATTTAAAGCAATGTTAAACAAAGACTAAAAGATAATTTCATGCAAAGTTTGAACATAGGATGGCTAATTCAAGTAGAGCATTATTTTACAAGAATATATCAAGTTTTAGTTTCAGCCATATTCAAAACATTTAAACATTTTAAAATTTAGAAATTATATGGCTATAGACTTAAACTGTGTTCCTATAGATTACGTATTGAAACCGTTAGATGGAACAAACCAAGATCCACACCTACATGTCTGTATAAATTGTATAAATTCAGCTTGGTACTTATTGTTACCAATTTTCCCTAATCATGGTAAAATTATTTAGAAAAAAATCCCACCGCTGCCACCAGTGTTACCAATTTTATACTATCATAATTTTTATTTGTTCGATACCACCAATATATACATAATTGAAATAAAAAAACCAAATGTCCATTTGTCTACTACAAATTTATTTCACTCTCATATTTCGTAATAATGATAAACTAGCAGAATAAAAATCATTACCAAGACAAGAAAAATAACACCCAGAGCTAGAGAGATTCCCGATGATAAGTATGCTCCATGTATTCATACCCTATTGACCTTAACAGTTAAGGTATAGTGACCGTAAAATTCTCGGTATGTACCTTAACTTTCGAGGTTCATATCCAATTTCGAACCGTTAAATAATAAAATTAGTGAGTCATACATTCTACCACAAATTCTAAATTAGAGTAGATACTTAAACTTCCTGAGCCAAAATATAATTTGCAACATTACAGGTCAGAGTCAGGTCTCGATATAACGACATCGTTCGTTCCCAGAAAAATTGTCGTTGTAACGCATATGTCAGTGTAATGAATTTTTCCGACCATGTACATTTTGGAATTAGTTCCACGTAATTGGTGGCATCATGCATATGTACCTATATAGTATATACTACAAGTGTTCTTTTAACTAGCGTGTGAGTGTATTTAAGGGAACTGGAATTTATTTATTAACAACATATAAGAAATAAAAACATTCATTTCATTTCAAGAACAGTATTCGTGTACATACATATTACATAATCATGCTATACAGACTACTGTAGCAACGTACAGGAAATTAATTCGTGTGTATGCATATAGCAAGAGGGGTGTCCAATTTAAATGTTCTAGACACTTTAATCGATCAGTAGGGAATGGTGTCGACGAGATTTATAAAAATATACATTCTGTTTGAAGATAGAACCTACAGCCCTAAACTGCACCGACTCAAACATTCTGAGTTGATCTAGTTATGAACTCAGGATTATAAATGTCATTTCCGTGTTAAAACTTATTATCCGTCGTAATAGATAAAATGTTTGAAATACATGTACATGACATCAATGCACAGTCAGGAAAACAAAAACAGAAAGTCTAGCTAATTAAGCTACTTGCTAACACACCTTCAGGTGAGAAAATCGATATCCAGTTAATCTGATTGTCGTAGTAATGGATCAAGTTTGTGCAGTAAAATGGGTTTTGGGTGCCAGTTATGAGTGTCGGTGTCGAAAACATGAATTTCCGTTATAACGAATACAAATATTGTACAAAATATTTTGTTCCCTTAAAATGTGTCAGTATAACGAGATTGTCGTTGTAACGAGTGTCGTTGTATCGAGATATGACTATATATACAAAAAGCTTTCGAATTTGAAAATATAAGCTTAAGATGCTTTAAAATTATCCTTAAGTTTTACAGCTAATAGTTGTCTTTCATTAAAAACACTACTTGGTGAATATATATTATACAATGTGTACATGTATGTGCTAATACATATATATGTAATTATATGTATATACAGTAAAACTCGGTTATAACATACTCGCCAAAGAAAAAAGGTATGTTATAACCGAGGTATGTTATATCCATATAGCATACTAAGTATGTTACATACAAAATATGAAGAATGGGCCAGGAAAAATGGTATGTTGTAACCGAGTGTATGTTATAACCGAGTATGTTATAATTAAGTTTTACTGTATAATATGTGTATATATTATGTGATATATTATTGACTATGTATTTCTGTATTTAAAATTATATGTACATGTATGCTCATGAGTCTGTATACAAACTATATGTGATCGTTTATGTTGTCCTTACGCATTTTTAATTGCTCTTTTTCTATTATTATTCGATTTAATGCGTCCCGACAGAAGTGACTGATTTTGTTGTGTTATTTGTTTCTATATACAATGAATCTCCTATACTTTATTAATGTATAATACTACATGCCTATACATAATACTGTGATACATGTGTACTATTAACTCACTATTATTCTAAGTTTGATATATTGCAGTAATATTTAATGATCATTTTATATTGAACTGACATGTCAATATACAGGTATTTTTCGCTTGGGTCGAAGACTCGCCTGTGTTTATATAAACAAATTTGTAAAAGTTAAACCGATAAATATGCCCGGGAAAGTTGGTTTAACTAGTCGGCCGCCGTACATAACTTTTTTAAAAGTAATGATAAACAGCGTAAAATCTAAATTACAAAATCATATTCCTGCATAATTCTATTTCAGTAAAGCAAAAACAAAACAACAAAAGTCTTATTATATTATTTCTTTATTCAACAGACCACCACTGCACAATGACCATCGTCTTCAAACGTTCTGACACGTGAACCATTTAATACTGCAAACCAAAAAAATCAGTGCTTTCAGCGTATTGATTAAGATTTCATAACGATATTTATGAAGGTATCGATATTAAGGTGGGTCGGTACCTTACTCGGAGGGAAAAACGAAAAAAATATTATGTTTACCGATTATGATAAAAGTTGGCAGGCAGATACCTTCATGCTTCCTATTTGTTTTTCTGGTAACCTTAGCGACGTTGTCGTTTTTTTTCACGACGTCACGGACGTCACATTGGTTCGCGCTAAAAACAGGCATGCAAGTACATTAAACCCATATATTTAAAGTATTGAATGTCCGAGGACAAAGACAATTATACCAAAATGTTTCTGAAATGTTGTTGCATACAATCATTTTGTTCCGATTATCTAAATATCACGTCAGTCGTAAAGATTGTACATTTCATCACTAAATTTAGGGTTTTCACGTCTAAAAGGTTTCACCAATTGTAGAGTTATAACGTTTATTTTCAAATTAAAGCAGAACGGTGGTCAACTTCTTATCGCGATTTTTGAAAACTTCACACTTTTTGTGTCATTTTAATGAAATAAAAAAGGAAAGTGAACGTTCTCAGTTTTTCACAATATCGCTTTCAAAGTAAAATTACCTTCAAAACAACGACGTTAATATTACGTTGCGCTGACGTTGTGATTTGGGGTTATGTATGTAATTTTCTTGTAAATTCAATTTTGTAGTTTCTTTCCAGTTCTTAATTAATTTCTTGTGACACTCAGCATCTGATCTGTTCAAAATTAATTTAACATACATCAATCAAAATCCGCTTCTACTTATTTTTACAACGAATGCTTTAATCACAACGTCAGCGTAACGTTATATTAACGTCGTTGTAATGAAGATAATTTTACTTTGAACGCGATATTGTGAAAAACTGAGAACGTTCACTTTCCTTTTTTATTTCATTAAAATGACACAAAAAGTGCGTAGATTTCAAAAATCGCGATAAGAATTTGACCACCGTTCTGCTTTAATTTGAAAATAACCATTATAACTCGGCAATTGGTGAAACCTTTTAGAAGTGAAAATCCTAAATTTAGTGATGAAATGTACAATCTTTATGACTGACGTGATATTAGGATAATCGGAACAAAATGATTGTATGCAACAACATTTCAGAAACATTTCGGTATAATAATCATTGACCTCGGACATTTAATATCTCAAACACGTGGGTTTAATGTACTTGCATGCCTATTTTTAGCGCGAACCATTGTGACGTCCATGACGTCGTGAAAAAAAAACGACAACGTCGCTAAGGTTACCAGAAAAACAAACAAGAAGCATGAAGGTATCTGCCTGCCAACTTTTATTATAATCGGTGAACAAAATATTTTTTTCGTTTTTCCCTCCGAGTAAGGTACCGACCCACCTTAAATTAAGTGAATACAGGAATGATATCAAAGACACGGGTCTAATTATATAATTTAATATCAAAATTGCAATCTTATAGTTAGATTTGACCAAAATTTCTAGTTTGGTCGTAGTTCTTACTTGAAAATAGCGGTTGCTATGGAAACAGTTTTTACATACATAAATAGTACTTCTGTCATAAAAATAATTTTGAACCTGATAGAGTAGACCTTTCTGAATTATTTTGTAACAAAATAAATGTATTATTTCCCCAAAATAGGGTTTAAAAATTAAAGATATGCATGTAATAGAAAAAATTCGACATTTTTATGCATTTTTTATGTTTTTCGGAGGATTTCATGAATTTAATGGTATTATATATATTTCTAAAGGTCAGTGTCTCAGCTTTAATTTGACACTAATAATACTATTCTAGCTTAATGCTCGTTCAAGTTATAAATGATTTTACAAACACCGACAATTTCGACAAAAAACAAGGGGTTGCAATGGAAACTATGAAATTTCAGTTAGTGCGCAAGAGTTTATTTTGAGGACAATCTCGATTCTGATTCAGTGGATCCTAAGGAACAATTTAGCATGGGTGGCAAAAAGTCTTGAGGGGGGTGCACGGTGGATTCCTCTGGCCCCCGTACTATATAGTTCGTATATTGAGGTAATGTAACAATTTGACGTACCTTTTATTACTGAAATCTTTATATAACAAATGTGAGATATTTCTGTATACAATTCCACTGAATGTACTAGATGAAGTCTCTGTGTCGAAATGATAAATATTATATGCATGCGTAATTTAGGGACAGAAAGCATAAAGGATCACCAATGGCAGGAACACCAATTGTGCTATTTTAAAATTAGTAGTTCGGACAACGATTTTAATTTGTTCGTTATCTTATTCTTAATCGATACCAACTTGTATAACACCATAAATTATTGATATTGCCATTCACTAAAGTATGTGCAGATGGTTTCAAAGAGAAGATTAAAATCATATGACCCACAAGGACATTGGAAAGACAGAACCATAAGAATCAAAATATCTAATAAACAAGTTCTTTACATTTAAAAAAATAGTAATCATATTACATAATGGTAAAGGTTTGTTTGTGTTTAACGGAACTCCAATGCTTAAAGATTATACCTCGTCGAAAATAATGTAGCTATACAGCATTATTATATGAATGTAAAAATAAATTTAAGAATTTACAATATTCTTACGTGGTGAACAAGGTAATCTGACGAGATCCATAGAATGTTTGATCCAATTAGCAACTTTCATTGGTGATTTTCTATCAGGGAATTCTACATTGTTATCACATTTTGTAATCTTAGCGATTTTTAAATCTAAAATGAAATAAAATCCTACCATTGCTTCAGAATAAATAAATGTTGATGAAGATGTACATTGTATTAAAAAGTAAGTCGATTTGTGACCACGTGGTAGGACGCGGCATAATAATGTAAATGAGATAACGATGGGTGCGTATCCAAGCATTGTACAAACATTTGTATATTAAAATCGAAATTCATAAGCTAATACATGTTTTTTTTCAGGAGAAAGAGAATGGCGTTCCATATGTACTATACACTCATGACATACACTGGTTTTTAACTTTTGCGATAGCAAAGTCATACTATATGGTTTTTTAACTACGATTGTTTTTTTCAATCTCTTTTTTGTTGCATATCTGGATTTCAATCCTGCGCGACAAAAACAACAATCTGTTGGTCGAGTATAAAACTCTGAAGCACAAACATGCTCGTACTTTTTTGTATGCACAGAAATTCATTCTGGCAAAACTGGATTTAGTTTTAAATACTTACATACATTAGATTTAGAAACCTCAATGTCAGAAGTTAAGTTTCCGTTTGCAATTTTTTCAATAAACTTATCTAATGTTTCAACGATCTTTTCAGCTCCAGCATTCATCTGAAAAACAACAATAAGTGAGTTTAAAACAATTAAAAACCTTTTGTCTTGTTACAAGGTCGTATAAATCAGAAATTATCTTTTAAGTCTATCTTGCTGCAAAGCATCGACAATAAAATTTAAAACAGTGACATTCTATTGACTGGTTCATAAATTTCTTTACCGAAGTTTTGACAGAGAAAACAAAAACGGCTTACAACAACACACTATGTCTCAGCTTGTAAAGATAGCAAATAATTTCTAATTTAAATCCTTTAATATTGTTCTGTTTGTTTGGATATTTTGCACCATATAATACTAGCTTACCATTCGACGAAAAGCCGACTATGCAGTACAAAATGAATTTATTTCTGATGTTCATCACAGGGCTTGTACAGCTACGACAAGCAATCGAACACAACTATCATTATTCTGATTATTATTATTTCGTCTATTTATGTAATAGTTTTAAACACAATTAAACTTGTGGATTTACCTGCTGTATAGAATCATCCCATGAAGAGATATATTTATCATCAATTAAATTACCAACCACTTCTACAAATTTCTGTAAACAAACAACAAAATAAAATATGGATTTAATATAAAATGTTTCAATTTGCTTACAAAGTTATTATAAATAAAAAACAAATAAGTACAAGTCCGTGTTTAAAGTCAGTGTAAAATAAAAGATATATTAATGAGTGCATTGAATGTTTGGAATTACATTTAGCAATAAGTTTATCAAATAAACTAAGAGCGATTTTCAGTTAAACACTGAATGTTTATATTTGTATTCCGGGTGGTGATTACCTTTAAAAATAACAACATTGTTTGTATTGATTCGAGCATTATTGTTAAAATACTAATACTAATTTGCAAATGAATAAAATATAAAATAAATAAATACACAAAAAATCGTACTCCCTGACAAACACAGTTTTATATAACATACATAATTTATAATGCATTAATCCATAGTCATGCCCATCTACAAGCAGATCTATGTTTGTTATTTTACAGCTTTACAGTAGTTCTGATTGTCGTTTAGTGTTTTGTAAACTAGTGTTGGCTTCTTTATTTTTGTTTGTTTTTGTTTGTTTTTGTTGGGTTTAACGCCGTACCAACACATTGTATAGGTCATATAACGGCGGTCAGTCAACGGTAAGCCTACTCACTGTTCCTGGAAAGGCTGAATCTCTAGATTAAGCTGTTAACTTACTGTTAAGTACTAAGCGCATACTTTCGTCAGTGACTAACAAGTGACCTACATAATTAAGAAACATTGGTAGAGAATCTAACCCACGCCCCTTCGATCAGTAGACCTGCGTGCTACCAACTGAGCTAACCGGGCGGTCCTTTATACTAATGTCGATTAAAAAGAACTATATCAACTTACAGCAGTGATTTCGGGAAGGTTTGAAGATTCATTCACTTTGTCTGTTATTAAAGACAATGTATAAAGTACAGTAACTATGTCATTATACTGAAGTGTATTCTTGTTACTTGTTGAGGTGAAATTTGACAATCGGTCTAGACTTTCTTCTCCCTTCACTCTATCATCAGTCAACTAGAATAATTTGAGATAACAGGTTCACAATTATAGACAAATATAGATATATGTGTTTAATCACTAACTTTCAGATAATTAGACAAAACCAGCATTCCGACGTATCTTCTAAATAACAATCACGTCACTAATAATTTGCCATTGACGTCTCTCTGATATTATGTTGGACGAAAAGTAGTTTAGTAAACATTTTCTAGTTCTTTAATTTACCAAAAAGGCTTGAACTACCCAAAAATATACCTCATCATAATATGTTTCATAATTTATTTTTACTTTCGAACACTACTTAGTAGGTGCGATTCGGCCCTGTAAAAATTGCCGATTTTTTAATTTACGATTTCAGTCATCATATTTATCAGGCAAATAGATCTATCTTTAAGCTTCAAGAAAATGTAAATTATGTAAACTTTCGAGTTCTTTTTGACTGCTTACGGGGCCCTTGATTAGGGTCAGGTGCGGCTAATTTCACTAATTTTGACTGATTTTGACCTCTTCTTTTGTAATTTTCAATACGAGTGCAGCATTGCGAAGATATGAAATTTTCAGGAAATGTGTATTTCATCATATTAAAAAGCTGAGCAAAATATAAAATCTTCGTCTTTTTGCACTCATATTCAATTTTAAAAAAAAGTCTTTAAAAATAGTCTACTGAAATCCAAGGGACGCAACTTCGACTTCTTTGTACTGGCGTCCTTAACAACGGTTTTGTAACTGAATTTTTGTTTTCTAGCCTCAGTTAAGAAAAAATATATATACATGTGTTTTTCTATGTATATATCTACTATTCACATTCACAAATATAAGGGGAAATCACAAGTTATCAGCATTTAATTCATTTAAATATCTTGGGCTAAAAATAGCTCACCTGGATGCATAAATCCAAGATGGCAGCCTCCATGAATATGTCAACAAAGTAAAATTGCTGAACTTCTTGGGAAAATACGAAGTTAATGGAGGATACTGGAATTGGAGATTTAATGGACGAGTAATCTGAAAGTTTGTTTAAGTCTGAGGATTAAGCCATAAAGCCGACCATAAAGGAATGAAAGGTGTCAATACGCAGTTTTAATAAACGGCGACTTTGAACTTTGATCAACATGAAAATATGATTACACTGTCTATTTTACGTTATGCAGATAGGCTGTATGATTGACTAGTCTCTCTAGTCATATAACGGCGGTCAGTCAACGGTCAACCTACTCATTGTTACAGGAATGGCTAAAACTCTTGATATAGCTGTTAACTTACTTTTAACTACTAAGCACATACTTTCGTCAGTGACGGACAAGTGACCTACATAATTAAGACTCATTAGTAGGAGGGAGAATGACCGTAGAAATAATTCCTTGACCAAGCTTTACAAAAAAATGCCACGCCCGGAAATCGAACCCACGACCCCTCAATCAGTAGATTTGCGTGCTACCAACTGAGCTAACCGGGCGTTCCTTTATACTAATGTCGATAAAAAAGAACTATATCAACTTACATCAGTGATATCGGGAAGGTTTGAAGATTCAGTCACTTTGTCTGTTATTATAGACAATGCATAAACTGCAGTAGCTGTGTCACTGTACTGAAGTGTATTATTGTTACTAATTGTTGAGGTGAAATTTGACAATCGGTCTAGACTTTCTTCTCCTTTCACTCTATCATCAGTCAACTAGAATTATTTGATATAACAGATTCACAATTATGAACAAATATATAAATATGTGTTTAATCACCAATTTTCAGATAATTAGACAAAACCAGCATTCCGACGTATCTTCTAAATAACAATCACGTCACAAATATTTTGCCATTGACGTCCTCTGATATTATGTTGGACGAAAAGTAGTTTAGTAAACATTTTCTAGTTCTTTAATTTACCAAAAAGGTTTGAACTACCCAAAAATATACCTCATCATAATATGTTTCATAATTTATTTTTACTTTCGAACACTACTTAGTAGGTGCGATTCGGCCCTGTAAAATTGCCGATTTTTTAATTTACGATTTCAGTCATCATATTTATCAGGCAAATATATCTATCTTTAAGCTTCAAGAAAATGTAAATTATGTAAACTTTCGAGTTCCTTTTGACTGCTTACGGGGCCCTTGATTAGGGTCAGGTGCGGCGAATTTCACTAATTTTGACTGATTTTGACCTCTTCTTTTGTAATTTTCAATACGAGTGCAGCATTGCAAAGATATGAAATTTTCAGGAAATGTGTATTTCATCATATTAAAAAGCTGAGCAAAATATAAAATCTTCGTCTTTTTGCACTCATATTCAATTTTTAAAAAAAGTCTTTAAAAATAGTCTACTGAAATCTAAGGGACGCAACTTCGACTTCTTTGTACTGGCGTCCTTAACAACGGTTTTGTAACTGAATTTTTGTTTTCTAGCCTCAGTTAAGAAAAAATATATATACATGTGTTTTTCTATGTATATATCTACTATTCACATTCACAAATATAAGGGGAAATCACAAGTCATCAGCATTTAATTCATTTAAATATCTTGGGCTAAAAATAGCTCACCTGGATGCATAAATCCAAGATGGCAGCCTCCATGAATATGTCAACAAAGTAAAATTGCTGAACTTCTTGGGAAAATACGAAGTTAATGGAGGATACTGGAATTGGAGATTTAATGGACTAGCTATCTGAAAGTTTGTTTAAGTCTGAGAATTAAGCCATAAAGCCGACCATAAAGGAATGAAAGGTGTCAATACGCAGTTTTAATAAACGGCGACTTTGAACTTTGATCAACATGAAAATATGATTACACTGTCTATTTTACGTTATGCAGATAGGCTGTATGATTGACTAGTCTCTCTAGTCATATAACGGCGGTCAGTCAACGGTCAACCTACTCATTGTTCCAGGAATGGCTAAAACTCTTGATATAGCTGTCAACTTACTTTTAACTACTAAGCACATACTTTCGTCAGTGACGGACAAGTGACCTACATAATTAAGAATCATTGGTAGGAGGGAGAATGACCGTAGAAATAATTCCTTGACCAAGCTTCACAAAAAAATGCCACGCCCGGAAATCGAAACCACGACCCCTCGATCAGTAGATTTGCGTGCCACCAACTGAGCTAACCGGGCGGTCCTTTATACTAATGTCGATAAAAAAGAACTATATCAACTTACATCAGTGATTTCGGGAAGGTTTGAAGATTCAGTCACTTTGTCTGTTATTATAGACAATGCATAAACTACAGTAGCTGTGTCATTATACTGAAGTGTATTATTGTTACTTGTTGAGGTGAAATTTGACAATCGGTCTAGACTTTCTTCTCCATTCACACTATCATCAGTCAACTAGAATTATTTGAGATAACAGATCCACAATTATGGACAAATATATAAATATGTGTTTAATCACCAATTTTCAGATAATTAGACAAAACCAGCATTCCGACGTATCTTCTAAATAACAATCACGTCACAAATATTTTGCCATTGACGTCTCTCTGATATTATGTTGGACAAAAAAAGAAGTTTTGTAAACATTTTCTAGTTCTTTCATTTACAAAAAAGGCTTGAACTACCCAAAAATATACCTCATCATAACATGTTTCATAATTTATTTTTACTTTCGCACACTACTTAACAAATTTATTATACTGTGGTTTGTTGATCTTTACTTTAAATATACTTAATGTCAAAAAGTTCAAAAATGAAAGAAGAAGAAATTCAATATATTGACACTTATATTAAGAATATTTTTGTTATGTAGGAATTTCAGCCGGAAAGAAATAAGACTACTGGTAAAAAGGAAGACTGACAATGTTTTGATTGACAATTAAAAACTTACGTTCTTCATTATTCCTATTAAACGAGTAGATGTACAATTATATATAGGATCTTTATAATATCCATCCAGAGTACAATATCTTGTTACATTACCTGAAAAAAACCACAAAAAGTATATAATGAAACATTATGGATAAGTTAGCAAAATTCGATCGAAATACATATATATGATGTTTTTTATTTGTTAAACTGTGTCTTCATCATTTGAAATTAATTCATTAAATTTGTATGAGAGATACTGTTTTACTACTAAAATAAATCGATCTGCTAAGCGTTCAATACAGTCGGAAATAACAGAACGTTGTTCGGCTTACATACATTTTAGATCGGGTTTTAATCAGATTGGTGTCAAAGTTTCCCGATCACATGATCTGCACACACCAAAACGAAATCGATATAGTGCAAGCAATTAAATTCAGAAGCCCCTATGTTTAACATGTCTGAATTAATAAAACGTAAATTGTAAACTATATAAACGCATTTGAACATACAATTGCCGATGTAAAATAATCCACGCATGTTACAAAAATATTCAACAGAAGCTATTTAACCCACTTTTATTGTTTTATAATAAGAAATATATAAGATATTCCAAGTATAGACAATCAGTGCATACCAACACTAATAAAATTTAAAAAGTATAAAACATACCGATATTCCATTTCAATGACAGTATTTGATGGTAGTCAACATATACATGTACTTATAAGAAGCGTTTCTAAGTTTCAATGATGGGGATATAATATTATAATAGCTGTAGATACTTCAGAATTCAATGGTTTTCATCCGAAAGTATGCTTAAAGAGTGTAGATTTCGTCGATCATCAATCAACAACACCCTAGCATTTTACTAAATAGTAAATTTAATAGTAATAATAAATCACCCTGCTACATTTCTAAGTCGATCAAAGTGAGAACCAGGAAGTACATTTGCTAATAATAATAATAATAATAATAATAATAATAATTATTTGGCATAGTGTACACATAGTAAAAACATACAAACACAAATATCACAGACATCATGATGTAGTAACTATGTCTTGTACACCAACACCAGGGATAACACAAAAAAGGGCAAGCCCTTATTTCCATTGTGGTCCCTAATGATATTTAATAAAATCATCAATGTGGACATTACTTCACAAGCCCTTTATTGTTAGGTTTAGGGCAAGCGTTTTTGTTTTATTTTGTTAAGACACGTTTTTATATTCTTTCAACAATCATAAAAATATGTTTACTACACCTTTGAATATACTGTTAATACCTGTGTATCCTTCAGGACATGTTCCAGTTTTGTAACTCCCAGGATCAGCGATTTCCCATTTTTGTTGTTTATTGTCAATCCCTAATGGACACTCATTGACTGAAATATTTAAGCCAAACTTATTTTTTATATTGAACATAAATCGAATATTTTAATATGGTGTGTACTTAAACAGCTTTACGTTAATAAATGACGATATAAATAGTAAAGAGTTTAAAGATTATAATAGGGTGAAAAAGTGTATGGTGATATTTGCTTGTTTGAGTCTTACTTCGCACCAACACATGAAGTATATACGATGCTTAAAACATTAGCAGATGATTACGAATGAACTTAAATGTTTTAAGTGTTGAATGTTGTTATTAAAAACAAATCGATTTCTGATATATTACAAATTTCAATAACATGATGATCTAACTTAGTGTTGTGCTAGTGAGCAGTATGCATTGGTTTTGTTTGTTTGTGGGGTTTAACGGTGTAGCAACACAATGTATAGGTCATATAACGGCGGTCGGTCAACATACTCACTTCTCCGGGAAAGGCTAAATCTTTGGATTTAGCTGTTAACTAACTATTTAGCGCATAATTTCGTCAGTGACTGACAACTGCCCTACGTAATTAAAATTCATTGGTAGGAGAGAGAATTGCCGTTGAAATGATTTCATGACCAATTTCCACGATACTATGCCCCGCCCGGGAATCGAACCCACGACCCTTCGATTAATAGACTTGCGTGCTACCAACTAAGCTAGCCGGGCGGCTTTAGTATGTATTGGTATGTGATATTGTGTATATAATGGTATACAAATAATTATCATAATGATACACGATAGTGTGTTATGGTATATGATGTTATATGATAAGTTATATGGTACATGTGTATGGTACCAGAGCATGTTCAATTTATAGCATAAGTTTAGCAACGCAAAAGAAAGTGAAACACAAAAAGAAATACATTATCATAATACCGAAAAACAACTGTCTAAAGCATTATGGTAAAATGAAAGGAACTCCTAAATGGGGATCAAGCCTTTGATTTGATGACAAATATTGAACTGTTTAGGCATGTACACAGTTTTATCAAACAATCAAAACGATTTGACTAATTTGTTTCGGTCATTCGTCTTCTAATATATCACACCTATAGCTGACCGACCTGTACACATTTCTCGTCTTTTCTCCTTTACTGTACTCACCTAGCACTTAACTGCATCATATCTTCCTTTTCTCATGTCATGATGTTGTTTTTTTCTTTTCTTTCTGTTTTCCAGTTTTTGTTTGTATGTATTTTTTTCGTTTTCTATATATATTAATACAATATTACCAGTTACAACCGGTACGAATATTTTGTATTTAAAAGGGAAACGTTTGGTGTTAAGATCGAAAAAGCGGTTTTAAACCCACAAGTATCTCTTTCCTTAAAAATGTCTGAGGAGAAAAGTTTAAAATTAGCTATGCTATCTCTTCAATCCTCAATTTTGTCATGTTCATACTATTGTATATGTACTTATTTGATAAATAGATATTGTTTAAACTAAATGAAAGGATCTACGTACATGTAAATGTCACATTGACTGTTGTGTTGCGTACTCCGTTAGAAACATTTAAAACATTCTGACACGAAACACTAGTTGGTATAACGTCAAGCAACAGTTCATAAAACCCATCGTTCCTAATATGCAACTCTAAAGTATATAAAATAAAATTGATTAAGTTAAGTATTATGTAAATTGATATCATACTTATCAATACATTATCAGCTTTATATTGTTCCGTTCTATTTTATATAAAAAAAATATTAGCTAAGGTTCTAGTTATCATGCATAAGAGAATAATGCAACGCATAACAAGCATATTGCTTATAAATGGTTAGTTCATTGTGCACTTATTTAGTACTCGAGTAATTACGTTTGTATGAGTAGGTTAGTCGTTAAATGTGGCATTTTTGTTGGTATCTTTAAGTCTGTCAACATATGTCATTAGATAATTCCGTAATCATGGGATCTAATGAAAGATCCTCCTTTACTCAAGATGTTAAACCATTTCTCAGCAACGTTATCTCAGTTGCCGAGATGCATTGTTCTAATTAGATTGACTACTAATGTCGCCAAAAACACTTGATTAGACACTTAATTGTGCTAAAGCCAAACGAACATATTAACCTGAGCTTGACATTCATGCAAGAATATATTTTTATACACTGAACTCACTCACTATTTCTGGCTTTGTCTATTAGCAGTTTACTACACGCCGCGTTTACATACACATTTTACCACACACACGTGTTTCATTGTGTACGTAGTTAAATTTCTGTTAGCAAAAGATTTGTAAATTATAATAATCAATGCATCATTATCATTAGCCGTTTTATTGCAAAGGTGAGACCTGTCTGTCTCGTCTGAATCAGAGTATTGCTCTCCATGACTTGCGGTCCTTGAGGTTGTGTCAATTAAAACAAAGAGACATATTAAGAGAAAAATATCTAATTTGTAGTCATAAGGATCTGCGACCATTAAATGTTTATACATTTAAAATTCAAGTGGCATTATGGTTTCATTAAAAATACATTTATGGTAAAAGTATACCAATATGTCCATCTCGATACTTAAATGCTAGTTTTAATTATGTTACAGTTTTACCTGGCAAATTTGTTTTCGTCATTTTACCTACTTCATTATTTGTACATACTTCAAGGCTAAAATATCCGGCACTTAGTCTTATGTTTGAAAACTTCAATTACTAAGTAACTTACTTATGTTATCAAGAAATTGAAAGTATTATCATCATTACGTGGTTTTCAGATTTATGTATGGGGAACAATTATTTGTAACTCACTTACGTTATGCTAAAGTAAGATTAGCAAGCAAATATAAGTTTTTAAAAAATTCTTACATTATATTGATTGATATTTCATAAGAAAAATGACACGTACCTTCTTTACAAGTGTTATTGACTGTATAGAATTCTAATCTACTGTAATCCTCATCAGAACACACAATTGTGCTATTTTCATCAGCATATCTTGAAATATTGAATGATGTCGTACAAGTCAGAGTGTCATCATCACGGTCTTTTACATAAACATTAACTGGCAATGTATCTGTTAAATTGTATTTTAGATCAGTGACCTGAAATATAAGTTACATTTTAAGAGTTAGAAATTAATTAAAGGGTTAAAGTCTGTATTTTACATAGTACAAGTAACTCAAAAAAATTTAAGACGAATAATTGTTTATTGGCCATGTATCCCAATGATGTTCACTTGTAATCGAGTGTTCCGTAAATATTTGTGTTCTTTCGACCATTTCCGTTATTAAAGTTGCTTACGCCTACAATTGTACGGATCGGAATAATTTAACTTTCAAAATAAGAAAATTAAGAATACCCTTGTAATAAATATTATGATTTAAGAAGGCATAATCGATTTTAAGGTCGCTGGTACTTCATATGGAAAAAATGTCAAAGGTCAAGGTCACAGGAAGTTCATATGCTTAACCGTCGCCAGGACAATAACACAACTACAAATGTACCTAGGTTCACGACATCTTTATTTTGGATAACTCTTGTGTCAAGAATGTAACCTATTAATTATGAGGACCCTGAGTCAAAGGTGGAAACATATTTTTATCAATTGCAAAAAAACAACAACAATAAACTGTAACCAAACCAAATAATGCACATGTCTGCTTGATACCCATAACATGTGCCAAGTTTAAATAAAATCCATACAATGGGTACTGAGTAATTTAGCGAACGATATGTTTCATCATATGGCCATAATTCTGTGAAAAATCGACAGACAAGTAAGCAAAATGGGATATGCTCATGACTGCTTGATATCCTTTATTGTGTGTAAAGTTTGATTCACTCTAAATTCTATAAAGCAGTGGGTGCTGAAAAATAAGGTGAACAGGAATTTATCGAAGGGCCATTTCAATAAACCGTAAGCATATAGAATAAGCTCAACTCTGATTGATGCCCATTCTAGGTGAGTATAATAAATCCATTCGATACAGTATGTGCTGAGAAAATGAGCGGATAAAATTTCTCATCGAAAAGCCATAACTCGCAAACACCAATGGATCATAAATCAAAATGGAATCTATGAGTGACGTTTGAATCAATCTAAAATCCACCATGGTGTAGGTGCTAAGAAATTAAACAGAAAGAATATTTCATCAAAGGCAATCTCGGCAAAAAAGTCATATGCTAAATAGAATATGCTTATGACTAATTTCTTCACAAGGCCATTCTATGTGTCAAGTTTGATAATATCGGTCCGATAGGTGCTGAAAAAATTAGTGGACATGCTTTTCATCAACGGGCCATAACTCTGCGAAATTCAATTGATCGTAACCAAAATGGAATATGTACATGTCTGTATAATTTATGGTACATGGGTGAAGTTTGAATTTAATCCGTACAATAGTTGCTGAGAAATTGAAAGGACAAGTAAAAGCTACAAAACGACCAACCAACTGACTGACCAACCGATACAAAAGCTCCTTAACCCCCTCCAAAATAATTGGGGGATATAATAAGGACACACTTTTTTTGTACAAACACAAAAAAGCCAATTCAAAAACACTAACAATCGTGTAAGTATTACACAAATGTAACGTGCGCACATGAAATGTGTGTTTACATTTTAGGTTGTCAAACATGTTTGAGTGAGTATTCAATGTAACCTTACCACTAACCGACTGAAGTGTATGCATGCATTCCCCTGTCTGAAAAAATAAACATTGGTTTGCACAAGACGTTCAGAAGATGTAAAAAATTAAATTGAACTGTTGCGAAACACTCGGTCGATGCAAAGGATAGTTGTCCGTTTGTAAAACGAAGCACATGTTTAATTTGTAATGCGTTGAGGTAGCTACTCAGGAATACTACATGTAAAGCCATCAAACATAGTATAGCGTTATTGTTGAAACAATTGTCAATAACCACTAGAGAATACAATAATCATTACCTTTACTGCAAAAATAAAGTCAATACCGAGTGGTAAACATTCTAATATGCGACAAGCGTATAGAACATAATCGTACATATAGTCGTCGAAACCATGATCGTCGCTGCAACATCCGCCAGGTATTCTGAAACAAAATATGTGTTGTAGTTATTTTATATCTTCTTGCTAAGTCAATAATTTTGACATAAACAAGAAGTTTCATGATGACGGCATACCGAAACTAAATAGTATGCATGAATTCAGTTGAAAAAAATACTATAAAATATGTACAGTTTTTTTATAAACTGTTCGAAAACATGTACATTTGTATGGCGATTCGTTTTACATTTATAAACTTAATGAAGAATGAATTTAATAGAGCCGTCTGGTAAATCTAAGTGATATCATTATGATTCGAGAGATATAAGTTGTTATAATGACTTAATAAAATATAGAAAAAACAGGGACATATCTCTTTAAGAGATATAACGTATCGCGTTAAAACATAAGCATCCGTGTATTTAGAAATGATTATTTTAGTACAAGTTAGACAAGATATCCTTAGCCCTAAAAGTGCTCGACTTTATATACTGTAAACGCATTTTCATTAGTCGAAACGATTACCTGACTAAATTATGCATAAATAGAAGCGTTAACAACACCATATTTGGTTTGATCAAACTAGTGACGTATGAGACCGCGTATGACGTCATACATAGCGTGAATTTACTTTACACTTAAATTGAATATGGGCCATGTTTACAATTAATAGAGAATATTTTGCATTCTAGTAGTCGATCAGTAGTTAAAAAAATTCACATGTCAGTCATGAGATGGAAAATTATGTGTTTGTGTATCAGTCTAAAAATAGAAATATCAGTTTGCCAGTAGTCTTTTAGCAGAATGAAAAGTAAACGAGTGAAATTTTTAACAGATGCATAGGAGAGTATATTATCTCTAATATAGAAAGATTTATCAGAGCCTTAGAGGTTGATAACTATATTGACATCTTGCTCACTTCCATTATAACAGAGCTATGAGTTCAGTCGTATGAGGTATCTCAATGTGTAATCCGGTAGCTCTTGTCTTTTATCAAAGGGTTTAAAAACTTATGCTCCCTTACATTGACCAGCCTCATTGATATAAAACCTCTCTATAACTTCAACTGCAAGCATGTTATAAGTTTCCGTTCATTAAGATAACTCATAATGTTGAAATACTAGTATAAGTTTGAAATATATCTTCTTGTTTTAGAATGATAGCTGTGTAACTTAAAGACGATTTCTATATTTCATTTTTGACAACATAATTTTCTTTTTTTGATTTTTTGTAGAATGGGTCATTACTAATTCACTGGTGAATAACAAAAATAGGTCACCGAACTCGTTTCTTTCAATAACTGACCACTTATTGACCATGTCTAGGCAGCGATTTGAAGCTCTAATTCTAGTTGATCTGAACCCCCAATATAATTAAAAAGAGCTAGAAAAAACAAAAACACATGACAAACTATAGTTTCTTTTTATTTCAGATCACATACCTAGTCCAAACATAGCTTTAACGAAGTAAAAAAATATAATGTACAACGAATATCTTTTCTATAATTTGGAGCTTTTAAAGACACATGCCTATAAAGTTTAGAACATTTTCACCTAAGAATTCTATACAGTTTTGTCTAAAAATAGCATTCATAGAAAACTGAACATGAAAGCTAATTTTGAACTTGTGTTTTCTAGTTGCCATGATAACTGATAAATTATTTTTCAAGAAATGTACATTTAGCATGTTTTCAGAAGTTTTTTGTCCATCACATCATATAATACCAAATGATGTAGTCCGGAACTTGAACAATATGTTAAACAATTTATTAATATGCTTGGCTAATTTTTATTCAAAACGGAATAGCAATATTACTTTTAATTGGATTAAACAATTCTTATCAACACATTTAAGTGTCATGTACACCAGCCAGCTTTCCTAACTATAGAATTTTCTATATCCTTATCTTAAACCAGTACTGCTTCGCCTTTCACTAGGAGCTGATAACTTATTCTTCTGTGCAGGAAAATTAATATTAAAATCAAGTTTTATGGACTGATATGACCTGCCATGACAAGGGACTAAGCCCAAGATCTACATGTTTGTAATTTTAAGCTCTAACACTGTGCCACGGCTACAGCTGCATACAGACCTTTTTCATCATATACTGCCCGCAACATTCTCAAAATAAATTGAATATTATATACAAATGATCCACTTTATTCAATTATAACTATGTAACTATCTTTCACTCATGTACAGTTTATAGAAAAAGACAAATATATTGGAATGTCAGAACATAACAATTAATAAGAAATGTCTCTCAATCATATTAGATAAGATGTAACCATATTAAATCAAATCGCTGAAAGCACTGGAATTGTTCGACATAGAAAACATGTTGTGCTTTGGTCACTTAATATGCTCAAAATGTGAAGAAATATGTAGAATTAGATTTCGTTTCTTGTAACATAGACTGCAGAGCTTTCGTTGTATGAAATGTATCTTCAAAATGGTGCCATTTGTACTTGTAAACTATACATGTTCAAGAAAATCCAATTATCATTGGACTATAAAAAAACAACGATATGTTCGGGTAAAACTAATTTAGAAATTGATTAAAATTGATACTCCTTTAATTGCACAGGTATATTACAGGGAAATACAATTGAATGTTCATAAAAATTATTTGTAGATTCATGTTACTAATATGTAACAGATCTACCTGTATACATTCAATAGTGTCACACACGGCGTAGAAATCTACAACTTGTTGTAATAGTTATTGCATTTAACTTGTAATAAGTAATTATCAAGTAATGATAAGTGTTTTTAAATTTGAAACTGAACTTTTAACTTCAATTCATTACCATATCAGAGCTATGAGAAAATACAACGTGGACAATTTGACCAATAATCCTAATAATAATTTAAATTTCCAATCCATTGATCTGTATTAGAGTTGAACATAAACTAACTGGTCAGTACGATACTACGCTATGCATCATGAGTAAAAATGTCTAAAAACTTGAAATCACGTGACAATTTTTTCATGCACTGAATAAATGAAATATGTTTTTGCGATTTTGCACTGTGATATTGCTATCCAAAAACGTAATATGCACGTTAAATAAAACTTTTATACTGGTCATTTAATCTCCATGAGAAAGTGTTTTAAGAGTTTACATCTGTCAATCATCACGCATACCTTTGAAAACGAAATTAGGATTCGCTACGGATACTACCCATTGATGTTTGAAAGCACCTTGCATCTATGGGTAGGTATTTAGCCAGCATTTTTTACAATTAAATTATCATGATTATATCTTTTAAAAAAGAAAACAATAAACAATGTTTTTATATTCATGTATACGCCGCGGTACGTCCTGTGCGTTGTTGTCGTGCGATGTGATTTAAGCGTCTGAGCCAAGATATGCTTTGTCGTCTACGTATAGAATGAGGTTAATGCGTCCCGCCATTTCAAATTAGGGTTCACCACAAGGAATCTTCACTGTTGTATATATTTTCAGTGTTTGGTAAATGTAATGTTTACAATATTATTTATTAAAACCTTTCTCAGTAATACACATGCTTGAAGAGTTGAGTTCCCTTCATGTACCTCAAAAAGTAGTTTTTGTAGTAAGCTTGCTACACTGATTTTTCAAAATTTGCGTATTGTAATTTACTTTAAATATTCATGATAAAAGTTTGTCCTACAAAACAATTTAACAAGTATGTTGAACTGTTATGTTTTAATAATGGTCAGACAATTAAAGTTGGCACACGTGTCTATCATAATACATAGAATAGTAACTACAAGCCCGAAAGCCACCCGGCTATCTCAGTTGGTAGCACGCAAGTCTACTGATCGAGGGTTAATTGGTTCGATTACCAGGGGCATAATTTTGTGTAGCTTGGTCATGACATTATTTCTACGGCCATTCTCCCTCCTATCATTGATTTTTTTATTATGTAGGGCAGTTGTCAGTCACTGACGAAAGTATGCGCTTAGTAGTTGGTTAACAGCCCAGAGGATGAAATAATCATCTCAATTTCCTATATAATTTCTCTCACACACACACACACACACCCCTCTCAGGTTCTATGAATGTCAATCTGAAATACAAAATTGAGGAGAAAAATATAATTTATATTAATGAAACTATTTTTCATTCAAATTTAGTCAAATCAATTGATATGTAAATAAAATACTTGTAACTTAAATATTTTTGACTTTTACCCAATAGTCGCTCCACTTTTTCTATTAAAATAAAATATTACATACAATTGTAAAAGTGTATTTCAAAAGTAAAATTGTCATTTTTACCATACCTAAAACGGTGCAAAAATCTGGCATAGATGATGCAATGGTGAATGTCTAAGGTTGGTACCAATATATTGATGCTATTTGAATATCAATATCATTGTCTGATGGGAAAATCTAAAGCCCTGCTGCTGTCTCTGTCACACAATTATAAAATTATGATAATTTATACCCCATTCTTTTGCTGTTTGTTTGCTTCATCTAAAAAACTAAACAACATATAAAAACATTGATAAGTTGTTAAATGATCTATTCATGAAATTTGGAATTAAAGATCTACAGTCTTAAGAAGGGAATGGGGCTGTAAATCCTTTTTGTAAGTATCACAGGCAAAAAAACCCGAAGTCACCTCTAAATTGCATTTTTTTCTCAAAAGAAATGAGCATCTTAATATGTATGTAGATTAGATGCTGTCATTTTAGGTTAGTTATTCCTGCCGATTTCAATGCAATGGCAGATAACTAATATTCCTGAACAGACCAATATTTGGAAAATTTAATGAAATGTTATTCCAAGCGAAAGTTTTCGTCTCTGTGCCTAGCTTGAACAAATCTAAGGTTAGCTTCCCCTGGAACAAATCTGGACCCACCCCTGCAATCCCGTCTTCACCTGGTCAATCATTAAATTCTGGGCCAAGAATATACGAACTTAAGAGATAACACTATAACATTTGTTTATATTTTTTCCAATATGTTTCGATGAAACATGCAGCATGTAAATTGAATTATCAAAAGAAAAAAACAACGTTATTTACGTTCTGAAAGTGGAACGTTTGCTTACGAGTTCATTTCTGACGTCAAATTTGGGTCCTAAAACAGTTACAGACATAAAATAAAACAATATATGTAAAATTTAATACCTACCTATTTAAATACCCCAAGCATTAATATTTCAAAATAAGTGAGTTACCAAATATCCACTGGTAAATGTCCGAAAATCGCACACTGAAGAGTCAAAAAGCAAATGGCGTACGCCAATCTAAGGGAATTAACACTTTGGAAGAAGAAGAAAAAGAGTTAACTCCCTTATATATACGAAATTTTAGTTATCAGACGAATTTTTGCGGATATTAAATTGAAAATTGCCAAAAACACCACCCTATATCGAAATAAAAAGATATAAAAGCTGACGTCGTTTTTGAGGGATGCGCAGAACAATGCGCACAAAAAATACCGAAATCATCCTTAAAGTGCGATCTCTACAAAATTAGTTCTGCATATGGTCACGTAACAAATTGTGAAATGGAGTTTCATAGCAAGCGTATAGTTTTAATTGATAAGACATTCACATACTATCTGAAGGCAATAGTATCAAATGAAAAAAGGTATCAATTGTATACTTGTAGATTGATTTAAATTTAGTAAAACTCAGCTTTTTACCAACACAGCCAAATGTTTATCTTCAAGTCGTCTAAGCAGCTTCAGCCATAGCGCAAAGTGTTGAGTTCAATTTTAAATCAGGAGGTCCAAGATTCGCTTCATGACCTCGGTTGGTTCAACCGTCCCATGAAATGTGATATTTAATATCTAACAGTTAGTACAATATGAGGTTCATATTAATACTTCTCCTTTAGTAAACCAATACTAGAATAATATCCGTTGTAAGAAAATACCTGTTTGATAATATGTAATCCTATAAAGTTGTACCCAAATTAAATAACATACTCTAAATTAGGAACTTACCGTAATAAATCTAAGTTGATTATATATGAAGTAGATTCAATGTAAAATTTACCGTTCTCAATTCTAGTAAATGAAAAAAAACCTGGCATATCTGTAAATGAAAAATACTCTATTTTAAACAGTTAAAAATTAACCGCTCGTATAACGAAACGGAGGGGAAAAAACTAAAAATATGAGTGTAATAACTATGTTCCCCCGATCTTATAAAATAATTAGAGCTTATTATTGCTACAGGATATAGTGGCTTTTGCACATACTCAGTCGTTGGAGCTGTTATGTTACCAATGGATCATATCAATCTGTAAGCACAAAGCAGTATTATGGTTTTATACCAGTATGTAAGCGTAGATCAGTGTTATGGTTGTATACAAGTATGTAAGCACAGAACAGTGCTATAGTTGTATACCAGTATGTAAGCATAGAGCAATGTTATGGTTGTATACCAGTATGTAACATAGAGCAATGTTATGGTTGTATACCAGTATGTAAGCACAGAGCAGTGTAATGGTTGTTTACCAGGATGAAAGCACAGAACAGTGTTATGGTTGTATACCAATATGTAAGCACAGAGCAGTGTTATGGTTGTTTACCAGGATGAAAGCACAGAACAGTGTTATGGTTGTATACCAATATGTAAGCACATAACAGTGTTATGGTTGTTACCAGTATGTAAGCATAGAGCAATGTTATGGTTGTATACCAGTATGTAAGCACAGAAAAGTGTTATGGTTGTATACCAGTATGTAAGCACAGAGCAGTGTTATGGTTGTTTACCAGGATGAAAGCACAGAACAGTGTTATGGTTGTATACCAGTATGTAAGCACATACCAGTGTTATGGTTGTTACCAGTATGTAAGCATAGAGCAATGTTATGGTTGTATACCAGTATGTTAGCACAGAACAGTGTAATGGTTGTATACCAGTATGTAAGCTTTGAGCAGTTATATAGTTGTATACCAGGATGTAAGCACAGAGCAGAGTAATGGTTGTATACTAGGATGTAAATGCTGAGCAGTTCTATGGTTGTATTTTACTGTAACTTTTAAAAAAGCAATAACTAAACAACAAGCATGTAAACTTTCTCCAAAATGTTTATATTCATTCCTGCGAAGAAATGTCATTTTTAAACAACTTCACCCTGAAAAAAATGGTGAAAAACTAACATTATCAGAATGCAGCAGACAAAGACAATTAATGTCTTAGCGGCACATGCGTCAAAAATCGGGACATCTTTGTAATCAATGTATCAGGTTCATCGGTAATTGCCGTACACAGTATATATACAATTGTTGGGTTTACCTTCAGATTCCACTTGGAGATCGTCAGCTTGATAAGAACTGTTAACAGCAATTTCAGCAACGATCTGTCCGGCAGGTATCTTCTCCTCAATAACAGGATTGTTTAGTAATATAATTTTAATCATCTTCGCTCTAGTGACTGAGATATAAAAAGAAAGGAGATTCAATGTCTTGCCATCTTTTTGTATTCCTAGATATGTCTGAAAATAAATCATATACTTAACGTTTTAATTTGTGTTCGCATATTTTACATAGTTCCAGTGTAAAACTTATAACATGGTCATTTGAATAACTAGACAAGAAAAAGCATTGATGCAAAGCATCATTGGGCGTCCAAAAGAATGTTTAAATGTAAGAAATGTACTAACGGATAGATAAACCAGGAGAACAGATCTTGTTGGTTCAGGTTTGCATATTTAATAATTTTATTCGGAAAATAAAATTATAAACATCGCAATCTCAGTTTTTAGTACTTTTTAGTATCCTTTTGGCCATTTCAATGTTTTTATCTAGCTCTAATCATAATTTCTTAAAATGGCATTATTAAATAAGATAATATATCACAATATCATCTTAAACGTTGTAAAAAACAAACAATATCAACAAAACACGCTTAATAAAAAGACACTGTTTTTCAATATTCAGTCTGTAAAAATATTGAGAATTAAAACTGAAATAACTGGTTTTGTTCACGTTACAAAGTAAGCAATCGCATTGTTTGTAACCTGCTTTGAATTCTTAGCTTAATGTAACATCTAGTTGCTTTGTAATGATTATGTATTAAATAGATATCACATCATACATAGGGTGATATAATGGAATGTTCAGGCGAGACAATTAATGTCAATCGAGGCTTGAGCCGAGGTTGGCATAGATTGTCAAGAGTTAACATTCCGTTTTATTACCCTCTGTACAATGTTATATTTATCTCATTATACCAAACAACCAAAAACCAGTAATTGTTGACAAAATGATAGGCACAAAACATTTAATTTATCTGTTTTATTTGCTTCAGAACTTGTACATTTGTCGTTTCGTTTAAAACAAGCGTCTGTGCAAGGGGCGGGGATTCAAATTGAATGGCTAAAAACTCTGTTCCCTGTATTAGCAAACTCCAACGCAACAGACTCACCGGCATCGCTTTAAGCGGGCCGATAGATGATGTCCAGAAGGTACACTACGGATTAACACTCGGTGACGTCACATTATGCTATATATAGTAAACAAGTCACATGAGGTATAATAATAGACACTATTAACGGTTTGAGATCATTTAGTCAAATATGTGATAAAAGGTTTATGTGACAAGATAATTTCACTCGTATGAAATTCTTATAATGTTATCGATCCTTGGCCTACACTATCAGTTGCTTTAATGCATTTTTCACTCGTATTAAAAATGTCCATTAATTTCTGATAATAACGTCTAAACGATGTTTCAAGCGTTTTTTGGAAATGCTAATTCTTGTACATAAAACTATACCGAAATGGACCACTAATAAAAATCATAAACATACATCGTGTAATAAACCTGGGAATTCAGAGATAAAATCACACTAGTAATGTATAAGATGTAGCTTACAGCTACGCCATATTATAAACCATCTATTATCAAACGGAAATGTCATATTAAATTATAATAATAATTTGTATCATTTTATACAGTGTAGAAAAGGTCGATAAATGTTCTTGTAAGTTTAAATCAATTGAAACTTTCACATGAACAGAATAGAAGTAGGAGTGTTGTGTGGTGTATAATAATCAGAACCAATCTAGGCAGGCAATCCATTTATCGCAGGCAATACCAACTTCCTATTTATATACTCGTATGAAGAGCCATATGTAATGGCCAGAGAAAAATATTTTAAAGAACAAAGTTAAAAACCTTTTCATGAACTACTATGGTCACTATATACATTTTATTTTCCTTTTATAAAAAATATACATGTACAGATACATTTTACAAATTATTCTTGAATTATGAGTATAACTGTGAAGCGCTTTTGAGAGCACATTACAAATATGGTATATACTAATAATAATATAATATATTTTCCTAACAGAGAGGTTTCAGTACTTGAATTCTTCGGACTTACTACATTGAGTAAAGATAAGGGTTTAACAGAACAGAACTTTTATAACACGATTCAATACTTACATGATATTTGTCGAGTGTTGTTAATTTTGACTTAACTCGTAATTCAAGCACATTCTGCTGATCTGTTGAGGCAAAGTCGAAGTATTCGTCGGCATTTTTTGGACCAGGTAATATTATAAAATCAAGTAAACCACTGTTCCAGTTACTGCAAATCAGATTTATGGGAAAAGATTGCACTTCTTGACTATCGTCAATTTCGATTGTAATGTTTAGGCTTGTTGGCTTGCATACTAAAAAATATATTTTTTTATTAGTTTTTTTACATTAGCTAAGAAATGTGTATATACAATATACATGCAGTACCTACTTGTGCAAGTATTTTTATTTATTGGAGTTAACGCCGTGTCAACACAATTTAGGTCATTTACGGCGTCCAGCGCACCTAACCTAGCTTTCCTGGACGATTGTCTATAACCAATACTCACCTACCCTTCCACAAGGCCGAAAACGTTTCCATATTATGTAATCAATGGAGGAAAATCGACATAATTGTCAAATTTTAATGGAAGTGTATAACCTCCCCGGGTAGGATTCGAGCCCCTTAGGCGCAAGATTCCAAATGCCGGCGCGCTACCAACTGCGCTATTGACCCGGGTTATTTATGCAAGTAACCTCAATGATGTAAACATGGTACATGTATGTATGTATTCGTCCTCGTAAATCCGAATACCCTTCCATGAAAATTTGACAAAAATGTCAATTGTCTTCCATTATTAAGATATATGGAGAAGTTTCCGGCCTTGTGGAAGGGAAGTTGAGTATTGGTTATGGATAAGAGCCCATGAAAGCTAGGTTATGTGCGCTGGACGCTGTGTTGAAAACTGTGTTGAAATGGCGTAAAACCCACGGCATTAAACCCAATAAAAATTTTAAATCCGAAATAGCTTAAACCAAAATAGAATAGAATACAAGTTCACCATAACAAAATATTATAAGACAGGCGATTAGCTGGGTGAATGGTATAATTGTGTTTTCGTGCTGTCGCAATTGTATTTATACATGTGCCTTCTAATCGTGTTTTCGCAACATTGTATCGTGTTTAAAGCGACTTCATGATGTTTTGTCGTATTTTTGAAAGACTAAAAAGTGAGAAACAATGACCCTATTAGGAAAAATAACTTTGTATAAAACTGACATGTAAATCATCAGGTACTGCCAACTAACAAGTGATGTATGACATAAATAATTTTCCCTGGCACTGTTTAAACAATAAACAAATAATTTCAATCTAAAGTATAAGTCAATTTTCAAAACATAGAATGTTATTGTACTTTTAATTTTGGATTATTATTATTATTACATCCGTTTATTGGGGAGACACTTGAGACCACACTATTGTAAAGAGGTGCCTACGAATTTATTCTTAAGAAACAAAATTTGTTATTCAGTAAGTGTGGCTCTGTAAATAAGAGTGTAGATATTACTCACTTTCATATAGATAATAAAAGAGTATTTTTAAGTCGATACTCGGATACTCGGAAGGATTCAATATTTATCTTCCGAAAAGATGCGCCTAATTACAAAAGGAAAGCCATTTCGAATCGAAATTATAATTTTGTATGAAAGAAATAATTAACATGCCAGCAAATATATAAACTTAGAAATGTAAGGTTCAAAAGACATTTTTACACGTGAAGATATTTATTCGGACCCGAGAAAACATAATCCATTCGAACAATTTAAAAACCGGGAGCTTTTCAAGTGTGTCGAAAGGATTCGCGGAAATGTGTTAATATAAAACGCTGGTATTTCGTGTGTTTATAAAAACATTGTTTATATGGTTTGGAAAAAAGTTGCTTTTCCTATGTTTCTATTTTTATTTCTATATTTCTACTTTTAACGGATATGGGCTGTTCAATAATTGCATGATAAAACATATAAAATGTCGGCAGTAGAAATCGAAAGGATTTTTGTCACGTGCTACAAAAAACTACCCATCACAATATCACGGCGTTGAGACGCCGTGAAATAAAAACCAAAAATCTACGAACATGATATAGTGATCTTTGCTAAAATGACCAGTTCGGACACTAATTATATATTCCAATTTAACTGTCTGAAGATAATTTATGAAAAGAAAATCAACTTAAACTTATATTAATATCTTTTAGTGTTAACTATGGGAATTGATGTGCATGACATAAGACATTTTACGTCCTTTGAAACTTTTATTTGTATGTCATTTGTCATGTCATGTGAATTATATTCAATCATATATAAACATATATAGTGTTTTGTCTCTACTGAAAAAAGTTTCTCCGTTATGTTATTTTAATAATATTATGAACATCAGATATCTGACTAGAGGAGGTCAAAACTATGGGTATTGTGTAGAAAACTTTCTCTATCTTTCTGACCTGCTTCTCCTGTTTGTATTTTACAACTTTGCAACTGCATCGTCATGTCTGCAGTCATGGCGTGAATAGTCTTCCTGTATTGACTAATTCTTTTCAATCTCACTTTAAACGGTAATCAGACTGAAGTTTGACGTGCATGTGCTTGTCAGTTGGTTCGGATACAAGTATTTTGTCAGAAATCCATGACCATCAACACTCACAAGCGTGTCTAAGAGTTCAATATTTGTACTGTTGGAGCGCCGTTCTACTCTTACAGTCGATCCTTTTTAAATGCATGGTCAAAAACACCTTTGTAGTTCATCTTCACCATAAGTCCTTATACCAAATCCATTATTTTGAACCGTTTGTAGAGCAATTGTTATTGTGGATATGTTGCAAGTTCCTCATCTCGCTGGCGCATTTAGCAGAATGCAAAGTTATAGTAAGTAGAAAAAACACTCAACACAGTTTGTGTATATTAAAAATGTGTATGGAATCTTCAATAATAATTCAATTTGAGCAATTGATTCGATAACTAAGTGTTTTAAATTCTTAGGCAAATACACATAGATGCGTTTTAAGTTTTAAAGTAGTTATGAGTATAAAGTCACGTAAACTTTGTACCAGCCATAAAAATAGTGCATTAAATACTTTTCCCGAAAATATCTTCATTAGCCTGTAAATTACCATTGTTTACTATGAATCGTTTACACGTATAGTCCTTTTTTTCAACTGTCAAAGTTTAAATAATTTCACGGTAAATGATTACACACTATCTCAATACCACGAGTGTTAGACAAAGAGAACGAAGTCAACAAGAAATTATTCATGTCTTGACAGTTTAGAAAAAACGAACTATAATACTTTTGCAAATTACCTAGATTATGGCTCGATTCAAATTTATGCAGAAAAGTAACAATAAACTAACACAATTTAAAGGCCAAATTATGTTTTTAGTGAGAAAAGTATTAGTTTTTTAATGCTATATATTATTTATTTATTTGTAAAGACAGAAGAATTAGAGTGAAACAAATGTTTGTTTGCCATATTAGTTGTTATTGTTTATCATGTGACTACAGTAAATGATAGTGGAAATGATACTTGCGTGTACAAATGCCGGAAACAGACTAAAACATTTATGATTACAGTGTTTCGTTATATACTCGAAAAAGGAGAAGAAGCTTAGAGAAAATACCCTCATGTTTGCAAATGAACAATAAAAGTTTATATTTCACCAAGAAGGATAAGCTGAGATTTTATCGAAGCGTGAGTACATTAAATTTGTGGGTTAACTTTTTAGAGGTCTGTTGAGAATTTGGTTATATACTTATCGGAAAGTTCACTAATTGAAGAGTAAGATCAAGAAATAAGATTGTGTAACAACCGTAATTAGACATCTACTTGTTTAACTGAGTTGTTACAATCCATAGATATTGTAATTTATATATTTTAATAGTTTTATGAGTGTACACTATCCGCCTTTACAACCAAGTATAATCAAATCCAAGTATTAAAGGATGTAAATAGATAACATTACCGGAATCAATTATGTAATTAGATGAAGTTTTACGTTAGTTTTGTGTGTTACATCTATACATGTGAAATATATCTAAAATGAAACAGATACGGCCCCTAATTTAAAGATTGTGTATATAAACATAAAACATAGCTGCAGGTCGTATTCTTGGTCATGCGTGTTTTTTTACTTTAAACAATGGACTTTCCCATTGAATAGGCGAATAAGCTGATGCATGAAAAATATTTTACGGATAAAATAATACGACTTTGATATCTAACATTTATTCTAAATACTGTGTATATGCACATTTTAAATTTTATACAGTGGAATGTTATTAAATATGTGTCAAGTAACTAAACTATAAAAATGAAAAAAATAATACACTCCTAAATATTTGTGTGTAATAAAACTGGCTATGTTTTATAGGCAATGTTTACGTGGATGACCAGTATGTGAGTTTTCAACTTGGTGCGTCGATTTAACAAAGGAACAGTTTAAGTGTCAAAAATAGGGATGGATGAATATATTCAGAAATATTTTTTTCTGTATAATCAATTGAGTAATGTATACACTTTTATTCACTGAGCCACACGTACTGAATAATAAATTTTGTTTTCACCAGCATAAATACCTTGAAACTGCTACACAATAGTGTTGACTCATGTGTTACCCTCACAAAGTGACAAATTCAAAATTTAAAATGAAAATAACACATCATGTTTTAAAAAATGATTCCTAGCTGAATTAACAAAAAAGTATTAAGAGGTGAAATATTATAACAATTCTACAGCATAAAGTTTGTTCAAAAACAATACCCTGTACATAAGTAAACAGTACAAAGAACTCATCCATGTCGGGAGATGCTCTGTATGATATTAAATATTATACAGTATTAATATTGACATGTTTTAATGAGTGTCTTGTTGGTATGATGGTAAAGTGTTCAACCATTACGAGCATAATTGACTAAGGGGATGGTGGTTTATCCGCCTTACTAATAAACAATACTCCCTTTATTTTCAATACTGCGCTACCTGGATTGGTTTGTTTAAGTGTTTGTACAAATACAAAATGTTATTTAGTACCAACCACAGTTCGTTTAAACATATTTTATTGACAAATCATCATGTAAAATTTACGATGTACATATACACTATTTATAATTGAATTTTGAATGACTAAGTGATCTGTTAATAAGTAAAGTGAACTTGCATCACTTACTGGCATGTACATGTATACGTCTTTATAATACACTTCTCAAAACTTGCTGTCAGAGTCAATTTGTATGGCAAAATCGTCCTTTTGAAATATATAACTGTTAATTATTTTTACAACTCAATTGGTCAATGTCATTAAGACCAAATTGATCAGTAGTCAGTTTGACTGTTCTTACCAGAGATTATTTCTGCATCTGATCTGAATATGAATGAGTACGTCGAAGTGATCAGTCTTGGCTTTTTCAAACGGGAAGTGTGCATGAAAGTTTTAGTTTGGCAAATGTCCTTTTTTTGTCTTTGAAAGTGCAGCTTTAAAACACTCTATTGATGTTGGTTTTACGATGTCGTCACAAAGAATTATTCTTATTCTTTAATCTTGTACAGTTCTAGGAAAATGAGTTCGTAAAGTTATCAGTTTTGTATGTAGAAGTTGGTAGCACTTTTGATTATTGTTCACATATTTTAAGATAATGTTTCGATATATATAGTTCTAAAATTGCTTAGCCGTAATAGTGCGTTTCGAATGTTGCAAATAGTGTTCAAAATTGATTGCTGGAACGTTTCCGTCCACTACCTAGTACTGAAGTGTAAGCCTCTAGTTGGCGTCGTCTCTCTTGTAGCGTGGGAAGGTTCATGTCATCTAGCATGACTAATACACTCCCATCTTGCAGCAATGCTATGTCTTTTGACATTTTAACAAGTAGTCAGTCAGACTAAATCTGCTCAACCTCAGCAGTGGTTGATTTGATATCAATGGTCATTGGTAAGTCATAGTCTCACTTCTTCCGCGAATGGTTAGTCAAGTCAGAATGACAATTTATTCAGTTTGTCTATAACAATTGCTGACCAGGGAACACAGCGGTCAGTGGTCAGCATAAAAATGCTGAAATCTATGGGTATTTATCAATCCTTTAAGGATAATGAGTCAAACTTCCCGAAATAAATAGGTGAATATAATAGCGAGGCCAACAGACCATATTATTGTTAAATAAACATAAAAAATCGTATTGGAGTGTTTAAGTATCTACATCTGATTCAATGGTATATGTATCATCTGGATTCAGTGTGCACGCTTCCTGTTGATTTAACACTCATTTGTATTTTGTTTTGCCATCAGTGTAACAATAAATCTGAATTTACATATAACGGTAAACAATGGCACTCAGTAATGGAAGCACAAAGGCTACCATGCTTGAACTAGCCGACTAATAACTTGTGGACATGACAGATTTATCAGTTATAAAATATATAATTTTCTATGAGTATATCTCTGCAATTATTCATATAAACATAAAACATTCAGATAAAACGTATAGGTTCAAGCCAGATATTTTTTAATATGCCAGCCTGTCATACCTTTGTTTCCTCAATTTTCGAACATGTCATATATCACGACTGATCGCTTGTGAATACTTCGTACAGTCCAATGTGACCGACGCTTGGGAATAGCTAAGAAATTGTAAGAATCTTACAATTCTTGGTCGATTTACCTTTGTAAATTAAATCGCATGATCTTTGCCACAAAAGAGTAAAGGTTCTACAAAGGGTACTGAATAAACGCACATACAAAAAGATTTCAAACGCTTAATCTACATAATGGAAGACAAACATGTCCAAACAGTATTATCTTAAAATGTATGTCTAATAGACGCAGAATGATTTTAGAAAAGGCATACCCATATGTTCTGTTTAGAAACATGAACGTTAGGGTCATTTTTGGCCGCCTTATAACGCTGTAATAAATATGTTTAATAATGAACCTCCATAACACAACGCCAACACAGTTTCCGCTACTGACTAATGACTATTCCGAAAAGGAATTAGATGAGAAATATTTGTTTTGTAGATGAACAAGAAGGGTTAATACACAGCCCAGTGGACATGTAGTCGTCCCGGTACAGTCTAAAGTATTTACCTCTAAATAATGTAATTTTGATTCAAAAAGTTTCATTGTTTTAACAAATACGACATCGCATTTAGAATATGCTTATTGTGCCCTATAAAACGTATCATGAATATTATCGGTTGCAAGCTGTTGAAAATCGACTCCGACCTGTGATCTTCCCTTCCTTAACTGTAAATAAAAAATAATAAACTTACGCAAATCCGTTACTTCTCGCGAAGAAATGATTCCGATCAAAACAACATAGATGAATATACCCATGAAATAATGATATCGCATTTTTATATAAAATTACGAAAGTCTCTATGTAACGTTAATCTCTTCAAACCAGATACATACTGATGTTTGGTTACAGATTTAGATCTTTAAATATTTGTAGAAATAAAATCATCACACTACTGATCATTTCCCATATAAATAGATACTCGGATGTAAACTAATTGCTAGTTGTACAGTCAATAACATTACCAAAACAGAACAGAACAATATTCCCATTAAAATGATACATGTACTTATAATGTACATATAATAATATTATTATAATAATTACAATAACGCCCTTCTTGCTAAATTAGATTTTCAGATTCCGAACAAGTACGACTATTCATGTGGTCATTATTTTAATTTCGGCAGGTTCATATGTATAAGAAGTGATATTAGAACAAACAGGGATCTTACTATTTTCTCCAATATATTAAACTCTTGTGGTATGAAGCAGTGGGTAAAGGAACCATTTCATGTGAGGAGTCACACACTTGATGTTGTAATAACACGTGACAATTGCGCGATTGTTTTCGATATTGTGGTAACCGACCCTGGACTATGTGATCATCAGGGGAATATGAAACAGGACCATTTTGCTATTACTTTTAATATTGATGCAACTACCAAAGCCAATAAACAAAACTGTTACATACAGAGAGTTAAGAGCTATTGAAATTGGGTTGTTCAAACAAGACTTGTTCATTTTCAATCAAAGCAATTTTCAAAATTTGGATGCTAAAGAACTTCTTGATATTTATAATAGTGAGCAACCAAAATTATAGATAAACATGCACCTTTACGCACAAAGACAATTATAGTTCGTCCTCAATGTCCATGGTACGCTCCCCTTGCAGCTCAGTGAATAGCCTACATTCACACGCTGCAGTAAAACTAGGCGATTTATGATATTGACCTTTACTATGAACCCTTGAACGACCAATGAAAGTTTACCAAATTCCAATTTAGCCGAAAAACTTTATACGTTTTTTTCATTTTTCAACGATCACATGACTGAAATAGTTAAAAATAGACAGGTGTTTCTCCACTCGTTTTCGAACAAAATGGCGACTGTTTCAGACTCAAATTTTGATCAGCTTGCAAATCGTTTTAACTATCACGTTATTAAACCGTTTCAAAAATCTGTGATTCGTTCTATCATTGAGGAGAGTAAGGACACGTTTGTTTGTGCAAAGACAAGTTCAGGAAAGTCACTGTGTTTTCATGGATTAGCTTTTATACATCGTGAACTTGGACTGAAAGTGAAAGAGAACCCCATCGTGTTGGTTATTTCGCCATTGATTTCGTTGATGTAGGCGTCACACTGTCCCGATATAAGCATAAGATGGACATACGAATAAAGAAAAGTTTAAATTCGGATCTGATCGTTATAAGATCGCGCCATTCGTGAGGGCATCTTCTGCCATCGTATGATCATCGGCTGAATTTTTAGGCTCCGGCGACAACTTCGTGAGCGATCGCAAAATTTTTAGCATGCTAAAACATTGCCGGAAGTCATTGCGAAGGTTTATTTTCGTGTTGAATTCGTACCTCAATTTTGGGCATCGTAAGGCCGTCGTAAAGCCTTCTTGTCAATCGTGTAGTATTCGTCTTTACTCCGTGTGATCATCGGTGCCATCTGGCATTTTTCGCCTCAAGAAGACTATACGAGGGAAACAAGAAGTTATGCGATTGTCTGAGGAAGGCATCACGACTACGCGAAGCCCCCGGGATACCGTCGTGTCGCTATCGTATTTTGGTACGATGACATCGAGATGGCACCACGATGTGGACCATGGTTGACATATAAAGACTTGCCTCCGACCATCTTCCTAATTAGTCTTGTACATCTCTAATGAGACTACAAAATATTTGATCATTTGCAAATTATTTTACAATTTACAAGTTAATATCCAGCAGAATTGCATTAGTTTGAAGATTAGTCAACCAAGAAAAGGAAGACAAAATCGAAGACAGAAATAGGGGTCTTTGAGGGTCAGAAAATGGCTGTTTGGGAAAAAGACAAACGTATGGCAACTATAGTACTCTACTAGAAGAGTTGAATACAGAAGATGATACTTTTTCTAAAAAATGTTGTTGTTGGTTTTTACAGCGTAGCAACACGTTGTTAAGGTCATATCACGGCGACCAGTCAACAAACTCACCGTTTCTAGAAATTCTAAATCTCTGGGTTTAACTAAGCACATACTTCTGCCAGTGGCTGACAACTGTCCTATATGATTTAAAATCTGTGGTAGGATTGACAATGACAGTAGAAATTATTTCATGACCTAACTCCACGAAAGTATGCTCCGTCTGGGAATCGAATCCACAACCCCTCTATTAGAGGACTTGCGTGTTACCAACTTAGCTAGCCGGACAACTAGCTTCTATAGCTATACAAGACTTCTCAGATGCCTCTACTGTTTATTTGTTTTGTAGCAACACATTTTATAGGTCATATAACGGCTGTCAGTCAACCTACTCATTCCTCCTAGGAAAGCTAAATCTCTGTATTTAGCTGTTAATTAACTACTAATCACATACTTGTGTCAGTGACTGACAACTGCCCTACATAATTAAGAATCATTGGTAGGAGGGAGAATGGCCGTGGAAATAATTTCATGACCAAACTCCACGAACGTATGCCCCACCCGGGAATCGAACCCACTACCCCTCGATCAGTAGACTTGCGTGCTACCAACTGAGCTAGCCGGGCGGCTCAGATGCCTCTACGATGAGGTCATACAAAGGATATATAATGCATAATACAGAATAAGGACACATGGTACAGTGATACAGGAAGTCTTTTTCTCCTAGTCTCAAGCTATTACTCTATGACGCCTACCTGCGGTGATCGAAGCCTGCCCTACAACTTCAGAGTAGCTCCAAACACAATATCCCTTATATCAAATGTTCAAGTTTGCGATGGCCGCAAAGTCAAGATCGTATCTGAGGTGATCCAGTGGTCTACTACAATGGAAGAGTGGACTGCCATTGCTGAGAATTTTGAAAAGATATGTCATGCTGTGGTGTTCTGGATGGCAAGCATGTGACGGTTATAATATGTCCTTGGAATACTAGCCTTTTAAAATAAAATAAAATGCCTTCTTCCCCATTGTTCTTATTTCCTTAAGCATAACTATTAACTCTCCATATTCAGGCGCGTTGTAGATCTTTGCTATTCTTGCATACATGTTTCGAGTTTTTCTGAGGACCATGAACAGGGAGTCACGTGACGCTTTCGTGACTGCATTCTTACACATCATACTCACAATACGACGTTGTATACCCATCGTGTGGCCTTCGCATGTCCTGCTGGTTACAACTTGGTAAAAATCTGCGTCTTTCAGGTGACTTCGTGAGTAGATCGGATGCGATCGCGTGAAATATAGAATGATACGTGTGTGGATCGGATGCGATCGAGTGGCCTTCTTTAGGAATCGTACTTGCTTCGAGTGCTGATTGATTGTCGGCCAATTTCGGGCCCATTTTCGCACGATATTAGAAATTCCAAATTCGTATGTCCATCGGGTATCAATTTCGGGACAGTGTGACGCCAGCTTGATGGACGCTCAAGTTCAGGAGTAACGTAAAAACAGATTTCCGCCACATACATTGGGAAAGACTGTAGTGAGAACATCGATATTCGTAGAGGACATTTTGCTTATGTGTACTCAAATCCAGAGAACCTACCATCTTGGTGTGTCACTGTGTAGAGGGATTTGTTAAGAAGTTCAACCTACAGGGAAAATCTAGTTTGTATCGTGTTTGATGAAGTTCACACAGCTGTGTCATGGTAGGTATTTTTGATTTATTGTTTTTGCTTTTCAAAATTAAAAATATATTCTGTTTTTGTAAAAAATTGATGAGCTTGTTGATACGTTCTAATACGCTATCGATTGAGTGGTTCTCAATAATTTGCCTGTAGACCCAGGGTCTAGAGCTGCAACGATTCGCCGGAAAGTCGATTCGATGCCATTCGCTATTTTTTCTTTCGATTCGATTTTTTTCGTTTCGATTTATCTATTAGAATAATTTACTCCAGATATGCATTTATACATTAATTTGAGATTAAAACTATTTATTATTGATAATGATAAAATAAAAGTGTAACTCAAATAAAATTCACATGTGACCCGAAAATCTGCTAAATTAAGATTGCTTCTTTAAGTACGAAATGGTTTGGGTACGAATATAAAGGTCGCGAAAATGTACCATTAATGTAATATCAACTAAAACGTGTCTATAATATACAACATGAAACATAAATTGTTTCTGAATATGTTTAATGTTAAATATTATTATTATATACTGCAGATAACGTCTTGCTACTTGATTTAATAAAGGGAAATAACCGTTGTGGGGAGTTAGTGTCTTTTAGGTGCCCTTTTGCTTTTATTCTTATAACTTATGTAGAAACGTTTAAAGGTCAGTATCGAATCGAAATTCGTGGGTCCCGAATCGAAATCGAATCGCCGCCCTCGCAGTCGAGTTTCGATGTATCGAATCGAATCGTTGCAGCCCTACCAGGGTCTAGTCCTAAATATAAGACCCTACGTAACTTTTTATCATTTGGACATTTTTCTGTTACATAGGGTCTTAACGGATTGAGTGCAAATGTGTAGAAAAGAAATTCCTAATCATTGAAGTGACTGTGCAGATTTTCAATTTATAACATTTTAACAGAATGGCGTTGGATTATAAATCCTGCGTAAACAGAATCAGTCTCCAGATAAAGGTTAAGGTCAAATAGAGTTTGTCAACATGGCTTAAATACAAAATTTACAAAGTAATAATGCATTAAGCTTATATTCACTGCAATAGATGTGAAAGAATAAACTGATAACAATCCTTTTGAAAAGATAAGCTTTTATTTAATTAAAAAGAACGTGTGCTTTGAGTACTGCGAAAATGGAAGCAAATAGTGTACATGGGTTTTGTTTTCATTATTCTTTAAGTTTTATTTCTTTAATAATATATAAAACACGACTGATGTACCAAACATGTGTTATAAAATGTGTGTCAAATTATCATACATATTTATCAAGAAAGTGGTACCGAAACTCGTAAATTACGTCCTCAATAAAATTAGATACAGAGTAGCTTTGTGTGAATTGATATTTATCTTTAAAATTTGCCTACATTTGCTCAAATTTTTGTTTGGTATTTGACATGTGAAGGACGGGTGGACCGACCAGGTTGGCAGAGACTGATCAGTTATTTACTAAAATAAGACTGACACCAGAGCTTTTTTCAGTACTTGGGGAAGGGGCCTGGGGCCTTTATATATAGAACATTTGGGGAAATTTTATCGCAATTTCATAGAAAGGGGAACAAAATATCCAAGGAAAACTCCAAATTTGGGGAAAACTGCATGATTTTAATGAAATTTCAAGAGGGGAAGGTGCCTGTTAACAGCTCCTGTTATATAAGGGAAAAAAGGCCTGGACACTAATGTAAGCGCTTGGCGACGATTGTTCGATTCTACTAGATTAATGTGTCATCACTACGTAAACCCACAATATGTAGGTACTTATATAAGTATACCCCAACCTAGTGCTCCATGACTATTTCAATGATTGGATGGTTTGCTCTTTTCGAGGAAAATGAGAACTTATACTGTCACCCGGGCTCTTTATGAAACTTCATGCAATAATAACATACCATGTGATGAACAGAATTAGAAAGTAACCACAACTCGACCTGCCTTTATTATGGATTATTTCCCTTTGTAATTTTGGTGTTAACACTAGCGTAAAAGATTTTATTGTTCCATATATTTCTACCATTTATTGTCAGACTCAACAAAACTTCATACAATGATAACATACCATGTGTTGAACATAATAAGAAAGTAACCACAACACTACCTGACCTAATTATGGATTATTTCCGTCTGTAACTTTTGCGTTTAAGTTTTAATTTATTGTATTTCTCTGTCATTTATGGTCAGATCATAATGAAATTTCAAACAATGATTACATACCACAACCGGCACATATTTTGAAAGTTACCGCAACTCTTCAAGGCTTAATTATAGATTATTTCCCTTTGTAATTTTAGCGTTTAAGTTTTAGTTAGTTGTTTTTTCTTTCATTTATGGTTAGATTTTGATGAAATTGCAAACAATGATTACATACCATGTGATGAACTGAATAAGAAAGTAACAGCAACTCTACCTGGCTTAACTATGGATTATTTCCCTTTGTTATTTTTGCATTAAAGTTTTCAATTTGTTGGCTATCTCTGCCAATTAGTGTCAGATCCGTTCAAAGATAACAATTTTTTAACATAACATGCGTTGAACACAATTAGAAAGTACACGTTACTCTACCTGGCTTTATTATGGATTGTTTCCCTTGGTAATTTTGCATTTTAGTTTTCAATTTGTTTGATACATCTGCCATTTTGTGTCAGATATTGATGAATGTTCATATAATGATTACATATTATGTGTTGTAAAGAATTATAAAGTAACCACCACTCTACCGGACTTAATTATGGATTATTTCCATTTGTATTATATGCATTAATAGTTTGTCTTATTTCAAATATTTTGTGGAATGATGAATTATTGTCCTGGGTATACCTTTTTATATGCAATTTATTAAATATGACTTCCTTTTGTAACAACATTAACTTGATCTAAATTTCCCCATCTGCAGAAAAATCTGGCTTTAGTGTGGTTTCTACATTATATTTCTTGTTGATCAATTGTTTGCTTAATTTAATTGCTCAAAGAATAAATAGAAGAAATTGACCATCGTCAGATAGTATTCGTGCAAAATAAAGAGGAAATGAGGGAAAATTTTGGAACCTAAAGATTTCTTTGTGGGCGCAGCCGTTATTGGGCTTTGTCTTATTGACTATACTGTATTTGTTAAATAGTTAAGGTATACAATCCATACCCAACTTTTAGACCCATCAAGATTTTCGCTTTATGATACAGCCATATAGCTCTGATTGTAGATACGTCTGTTTTGCGATGATATAATCTACAAGCCGTGACCCCATGTTGTGATCGATGAGATAAGATAATGATCATAGGTCACGATTTCAAGTCATATCAGGGGGTTAATTAAATCCGTTGTAGACAAATGTTTTATATTGTCAATTGTGCAACAAGTGTATATTAACAGATAAATGTTTCACAACTTTTAAGGTGACATTTTGTACACAATACAGTCAGATGAAACAAGTATGATGATTGAAATATTTTTTTGATGGTCAAATTATGTTAGAAATGAGAATTATGTACTCATCTACCATTTAAATATATTTATTGTCCATCTGTTAATTTGGATATGCCTTATATTTATTGTTATAAAGCTTTAAATTTAAATGAATAGCTTTGAAACAATATTCAAACCTCATCGTTATCGTTAAGTATAAATAACTATTCTTTTGTTTCGTCTGCCGCTTTATTTGTATAACTGTTTTATTCCTTTTAATATTTCACTTTTTTATGCAATCGGTTTACAATATATATGATTTGTAAACTAGTAAACAAAAAGTTTTCAATGTATTAACGTTTTAATTAATATAACTGTAGAGGTAAACTAAAAACAATTGATGTCTTTCATTTATCCTAATGCCGCCATAATAAAGTAATATGTTTATGATACTGTTTTCAATAATTCGTATAGTCGAGTAAATCTTCCCGAACAATAATTATTTGAACAAATAGGTTAATTACATGTATGTATTCTCTAACCTGCCTAGAATCTTAACACTTTAATTATAATTATTTCAGAACCTTTATTACAACATCATTTGACCGATACAGCTACATGTTTTATATACAAATAGTTATCAATAAAACAGTGACAGGAAAGTAATCCTGTAATAAAAGTGTACCCGCTGTGCCTTGCTATGCGCAGTGTATTATACAATCTCACCAGGGGTCCATAAATCCGATAGCGCACACTATAAATCTAAGAAAAAAATACTTTAAAAATGCAAAACTTTTGGAAAAAAGTGCAAATGGGACCAAAACTTCATTAAGATATTTTAAATTTAAAAAGTGCTCCGAAAACTAGAAACATACGGCTTTTTCATGTCATTTGCACAAATTTGATCAAAGAACCGGAAAGGCTTTATTTTTCAACTTATATCAGCATGGGTATTTATTTCCCTTCTTTGTTTATAGTAACGTGAGTAATCAAATAAAACCTTAAAAGGGACCAAAACTTTACAATTTTACAAAAAATTAAAAACAATCAAATGAAAGAAGACAGTTCAAACTTTTTTGCATCATTTGCACAAAATTGATATCTTAAAAAATAAAAGAGTTATGACCGTTCAAAGAAATTTTCCCTACACTTTTCTATTGAAAATAAAATATCGACTTGGGATTATGTATGGGCCTAAAAGTTGGACATGCCCTAACGCCACTTTCATTCTAAATCTGATATTGAAAAAGTATGACAAAATCTTACAAAACATGATATTTTTCATTTATCTCAATTTGTTAATCATTTTGCATGGATTAGATTTACTACATAACTTGCCATTTCAAAAATATTAGACACAAACTTTGACAGGACTTTGACAAGTAATTACCTCCCTTTCATATGAAAATAGAATTATTTTAAATATGTTCATAAAAGTCTATGTTGACATTATTAAAATATCTAACACGGTAAAAAGTTTAGAAACACGATGTACAAACAAATAAAACTATTTATAGAATTATTCAGCAGTCATAAAACATAGTTTTTAGTTAGGGATTGTATACCTTAAATGCAGTGATTTCATCATTTTTTAATTCTCTTATGGCAAATTAGCGCTCATTTTTGAGGAGGATATTTCTATTGAAGGTCATATTATTAATTTAACATGACTATCATTTCCATCAATGTTATTTTGACTTTGTGTTACACTACCCTTGAATGCACACTTAAGTACACCAACGTGAGTATGTCAGTATGTGTTGAGTAGGAAATATGCTTAAGTTTAGTCAATTTTAAGGAGAAAAACATAAGTTACTGTGTCATATGATATTTTATACCTGTCGACCTGTATATCATGACATATAATTCTTATACACTGTTGTTTTTATTTTTCAGGGGCTTAGACAAGAAAGATGAAGATGCATTTCATCCAGACTTTGCAAGGGTTGGTGAGCTACGTTCTTTGATGTCAACAATTCCCATGCTAGCACTGACAGCCACAGCTAGTCAAATGGTTTGTGTTAAAATATAGCGTCTACTTGCTATGAAATCGCCATTAGAGATAATTGAATCACCAGACAGAGAAAACATGGTATTGTCAGTTAATAAAGTACCAATTGAACTAGAAGCCTCATTCAAGTGGATTGTTGATATGTTGAAAAGAGACCAAAGACATTGTAAGAAAATTATTATATACTGTAGGAGGATCCAAGATTGCTCCAATCTGATTAAAACCCGATCTAAATTTTTTCGCTCGCAAACTCGCGGTCTACTGGATATGTGTTTACGCAGATTGAGATTGCTCCAAACTCTACATGTACTTCTCTGATGAAATAAAGAAATAAATGAGAAAGATTTCGCCAGAAATGTTGACTTTCGTTAAAGGAGACAAGTGCCGAAGAAACATTCTACGTCAGCTGTATTGAGACAAAACTTCAAACTGTTGAAGGCTGCAAATGCTGTAATGTTTGTAAACATAACTGTAAATGTGGAAACTGTCAGGAAAGTGCAAGCCCATTTGAATTTAATATTGAGGGTGCGGATGCCGAATCAGGAATAGAACGCTATGTTTCAGATGAAGATAAACACTATGTAGAAATTCATCTTTTATCATTGAAGAATGATCTTGATCGTAAAGCATTTAGTTATAGTGCAGTTGTAATCCATGGACTAACTATTGATACTATAAAATCATTGGTTGAAAAGGCGGCTTATATTTTTGATAAGGATATCATAATAGACAGATTTGGAATCTTTTATGAAGATGTGGCGCTTAAGATCCAAGATGATCCTTCAGCTACCCATTTTTTGTATTTTTTTCCAGTCTATGGTTTCATTGTTATTGAATGGAAATGTTTTACGAACCCTTTTGCAAAATTGGTCATTGGAATAATATGTATAAAATCCTTGTCTAGTAGACTGATTAGATGACTAAAATGTGTGTATAATAATTGTTCAAATTTTTGCCCTAGGTTTAGAATTGGCTCTATTCCTATATGTACCTTGTACAATCTTCTTCATACTGTTATTACATTTACATGTTTAGTAAAACATTAAAACGTCTTTGAAACCTTTAAATCAAGAACTTCAAAATTTGGAATTTATAAAAGATTACTGTATTCAAGTTACACCTCTGTACCAAAGGTAATCTATATCCAGGAATCACAATTATTATGTAAAATATTATACACTGTAGAAATTTTTAAAAATAAAAATATTTCTTAAATTGATACATCTAGAACTTGCATATTAGAGGCCTTCAATGTTTAAATGGTGCACCTTAGATCAAAACTAACCTGATTGCAGGATTCACATGTTTTATACTGAGAAATTGTTAAAGTTTTTGTCTGAAACCATTAAGCATACAGCAAATAAAATTTATATGTAGCATCTAGCAGTCCACTAGATTATCCAAAAGTTTTAATTATGGCCTGTATTTGGTGTCATTACTTTACTTATGAATATGATAGACAAATAGAATAGAACATTTAATGATAAGTTATCTTTGAGTTACTCTGATGAGTAGCCATCATGAGTACCATATTTAGTTTTATTTAGTCCACACATTACTATTTAATACCATTTGATCATCAGCTCTATGGACCAGAAAGGGCTATTGTGTGGATAAGCCTGTTTTTTATGAATTACAATGTATCTTCTTATAACAGGTCAAATAGTGATGATTTTTTCTCTCTAAAGAGGAGTAACTACTAGAAACACAATGTATCGCAATTTATTCCTCTACATCAGTACATGTACTGATATTAAAGTTTAATCTGAGGTACTCAAATTGTTAAAAGCTGCATTCTTGTTAAATCTTTAAAATTGTTCTTTTTGTATTTGAGTGTGCAGTTTTTACAGGAATGAGTGGTAGATTGTGCAACCATTGGGCCTACCCTAGATAATAGATTTATAATCTGTAGCTGTCTATTTTTAGAAATATAATAACACTGAAGGTGCTCATTCTATCAGACTGCAGTTTAATGATGACTGACCTGTCATTTTGATTGTTCTGCATTGTAAATGCTGTTAGTATAAGTTTTGTTCTGTCTCAGTTTTGTTCATAATAGCCAATACAAATTGTCTGAGCTTTTGATTAACTCTGTACAGTACCCTTATAGGGCACCAACCAAATAAGTTTTTATTAGAGCACAGTGTATTGGTTTTATTATTTTTTTGTGAACAATCTATGACAAAAAAACTTTCTGTGAAATTATTTGAAATTATAGATCAGTAACCTACGTTTGTTTTAATCCAATACTTAATTTTATTTTGCAGCTTTTTGCCAGTTTAACTCGAAAAGTTCCTCTATTTTTACTTGTTTTTCTCTAAAAGTTCCTATATTTTGAAAACAAAATTCCTATATAAATTCTTATATTTTTATGAGTTGTTGGTTGACAGCCTGTATTATTGAAATAGAAATTTATCTTCATAAGAAGATGTTGACAAGTAAACTTACAAGTTTAGGTTTTGGATGCAAGAAAATTGGGTTATGATAGAGTAAAATCAACATAGCTTTTTATACTTGTCACATAAAAATCATGATGATAATGCTAGCATCCCATAATTTTCAGTGGATTAAACTTAACTTGCTTCATTAATTTGTATCAAATTATGTGAAGAATAACAGAGTTATGACCCTTTATTTGACAAGAAATGACCTTACATATTTTGACTTCTGTTGTCTGTAACTCAGAAAGTATAAATTCTATGTTAGTATATGTATAGTATGAAAAAGTATTGACTTGTACTTTTGTTATTTATCAATTGTATGTTTAGTTCAATTTTTAACTTGGCACTTCAATCTAAGATTGTGTTAAACTGTCGAAAACAGGGATAAATTAATCTTTGTTTGTTGGGTTAAACGCCATAGCAACACATTATAGGTTATGTCACGGCGGTCAGCCCACCTACTCCCTGTTCCTGAAAAGGCTCAATCTCTGGATTTATCTGTAAACAAACTACTGAGCGCATACTTTCGCTAGTGACTGACTACTGCCCTTCATGATTTAGAATTGGTGGTAGAAGGCTATAGAAATTATTTTATGACCAAACTCCATGAAAGTATGCCCCGCCCAGGAATCAAACCCACGACCCCTTGATCAGTAGACTTGTGCGCTACCGACTGAGCTAGCTGGGCGGCTGATAAGTGAATGTTCCAAAATTGTTGTCCTCATGAATTTAGGAACAAGTTCTCATAAAATTAGATTAACTGCGTCCCGTAGCTCTGAACAATTAAATTTGTTTTCAATAGATATATACTTTGATACTGTTTCATGATATTTTTGGACTATATGTTTCCTCTTAGACTGGCTGAGTTGAAAAGAGGGACATGTCATGTTTACAAAATTGATTTATACATTCTTTTTGTTATTTTTTATGTACTGGTCTTTTCTTTGGTTTTTGTTATTCAGACTTTAAACATTGATAATAGTTAATGTGATAATACTTGTATGCAAGTCATTAATATGACTATTAGTATGGAATATGTACAATAAATTGATAGGTGCTAGATGATAATGTTGTTTTCTCTTTATTATAAAAGATTAACATAGTGTGTTTTAACACTGATTGTGCTAGCTGGAAGAAAAGGTGTTAATTAGTTGAAATCAGTAAAAAGTTGGATGAGAAGAAGTATCCATTATCAAATGAGAAGTTCCAGTTTCGGATTGACAGTTAGAATGTTATGCTGCTGTGCTCGTATGATTGCAGCATCAGTTTCACACTTACTCTATTTTTAGACAGGTAATTACTGGCCAGATGATATAGCCAGATGCATGTAGGTTTGAATCCTATCCAAAACCAAATGCGTTGTTTCCTTGAGCAAGAAACTTTTATCAATTGATAATAATTAAGTACTAAGGGACCAGGAATTAGTGCTGCAACGATTCACCGGAAAGTCGATTCGATGCGATTCGATTTTTTTTTTCGATCCGATTTTTTTCGATTCGATTCTTCTATTAATACAATTTACTACAAATATGCATTTATACATATATTTGAGCTTAAAACTAAGTAATATTAATTAAATAAAAATGTCACTATAATTGGATAACACGAAACTCGAAAATCTGATATTATTATTTGCTTTATTCAAGTACGAAATGGATTGGGTACGAATCTAAAGGTCGCGAAAATGTATTATTTATGTAATATCGACTTAAAATGTAAAGACAGCATGGATCATAAATTGTAGAAAGATGCAGTTCTTGGTATACTATTGTACATATTAGTTTAACATACACTGTACATGCAAAACTATTTAAATTTGAATAAGCTGACAACAAAACTTGGCTTGCTCATGCGGAGCCTAAAATCTTCCAGCTTGTCAGAACAGGTAACATTTAATCACACCGACCCGATTGGCGGAGGATCGGGGCATATACGATAGAATGTATATTTGGAACAGAGTTTCCAATCATGCTACATAAAATCGTATTGGAAATTTAACAGAAATGTAACAAAGTGAAACCCAGTTTCACTGTCAACGTATACTTTGACTTTTAGGTGCGCCTTTGCTTTTATCGTCATAACTTATGTAGACACTTAAAAGTAAGTATCGAATCGAAACTCGCGGGTCCCGAATCGAAATCGAATCGGCACCCTTGCAATCGAGTTTCGATGTATCGAATCGAATCGTTGCAGCCCTACCAGGAATCAGGCTTGAACCAGATAAATCTTTGTAGTAAGATCATGCTTCACAGCCAAGCTATAATAAATTAGCATAACATAATAGCAAGACTGTTATGGGACGATATACCCAGGTTTTGTTTTCTTAACCACAGATAATACTTCATGTTCCAAGCAGTAATCTCCATGGAGACAAATAATTTGAAATGCCCCCTGGAGATACAAGTGTCAGTCATAACCAAAGGAACTTCCTGTGGGGACTTTTAAAAGTGTGCAGTCATTAACACAGTATACAGTATCTTAGGCATTCTAAGGAAGTAAAATGTCAGTCTTGAATAATAGCATGCTAGATTTTAGTATGGTTTAACTGGATTTATGGACTTATTTAAAGAAATATAAATTATGATAACATATTATACGTACCCAGTGTGTTGCAACAAGTGGCTTAGGAATTTTAGAAGGTCTTTCATAAAAACTGTTTGAAGTATAATTTTCCTTGTTGGGTACTATCAAAACTGGTATTTTTCATGGGCTAATCTGTTCATTTGGATTTTCTTTCAAAGTTTGTTTTTTAACTTTAGTGATAGACCTACACCTAGTGGTGTCAAGAGTACCCATTTTGCTCTAACCTTTTCAGAATTGACACACATATTAGCAATCCTTTTCTTTCTCCAGTTCTGCTTTAATATATACATATTTGGATTTTATCTTATCATACCTAATGATTATATTGACACATTCCTGACATAGATCAGGCTGTAATTCAGGTAAAAAATCTGCAAGTTTTGTAAAATATTAATAGAAGCTGGTGCACTCAAATCTCTCCGTTTCGTCAACAAAACCTTTCCTTTCCTAGAAACTACTAAATCTTTCTGACAGAGTCTGCACTGTTTCTCAAAATTGATAACACATTTCTTAGGTGTAGCCATGAATGCTGTCAGTAATCTGAGGCATTACCCAGATTCCGCAACATTCGAGGAAAATGCGATCGAAACCAACAAAAAATGTGGGTACTTTAATACTTTTTTAATATTTTATTTCGTAAATAAAAGTTTCAAAAACAGCTTGAAACAAATCATAAACACGTTATTAGCAAAAAGCAACTGTAACGTGCACACATGTGATGTTTGTTTACATTTTTAGTTGTCAATTGTACAAGTGCGAGTATTAGTTGTAAGCTCGTCGCTGATTGGCTAATATATATCCCTCATGTATTGTGGAATTTCCTGTCTAAAAATAGAAATATCGATAAGGGCGTAGATATTTAGCAGAGGCTGGAAGAGAACAGTAGTGAAAAAAAACAGCCGATGTGTAGGAGAGTATGTCCATGGTTTAATGAGGAGCTACATTCTGCTTAACATTTAAGACGTAAATTATAACGCAAATGGAGGGAAACAAAACTTTTGATCCATCATCAGATTTACAGGAATCAATGTGCTGTGTATAACAAACTGCTGATTGAAACCTGTAAAAACTATTACTCAGACAAAGTTGAAGCTGCTGGCAGAGATAGCAAATGTTTATTCAAAATTGTTAATAAAATGTTAAAGGAGAAAAGTGTGGTCCTCTTCTACCATCTGGAATCTCACCAAAAGACACTGCTCAGAATTTAGCGTTTTTATCTCATCAAAAATTGAAGGCATTAGAAATGACATCATGATGAGTCAAGCTGACACACCCACTGAATCTGTGACCAAGCAATACCAAGGCACTAAACTCAAAAGTCTCGCTAGTGCTTCGCAAGAATTAGTAAAGAAAATCATTGAGAAGTCACCAAATAAATCTTGCCAGTTAGATCCTATTCCAACATGGCTTCTCAAATCACGTTTACCCGAATCTTGCATGTGATCACAAATCTAATCAATACATCACTTAATGCTGGAAGTGTACCAAAAACATTTAAAAGCGCCATTATTAGACCATTGCAGAAAAAATCAGATATGGATTCAAATGTACTTAAGAACTACAGACCGGTTCCAAATCTTCCATTTCTGTCAAAGATTTTAGAAAAAGTTGTCAATGTTAGACTTGAGAACCATCTTAAAGAAAACAATCTGCATGAACCTTATCAATCCACCGACAGAGAATTTCATTCCGCCGAAATGGCTTTTCTTAAAGTGCAAAATGGCATACTCCAGTATTAAGTATTTTACCATGAAAAATTTCAAGATCAAATGCATTAAGTCGTATTGAAAAATGTTCGACTAAAATTATTTCATGGATGAATGCCAACATGCTGAAATTGAATGCAGACAATACGGAAGTTATGTTGTTCTCTTCAAAACATATTCGTAAACGTGTTCAAGACATGTCCATTAGAGTTGGTGATTCCATCATAAACTCTAAAGACTGTCTTAGAAATATTGGTGCTTACTTCACACCACACATGGATATGGAGAAGCATGTCAATATTGTATGCAGATCGTCTTATTATCAGCTTAGAAATATCGGTCGCATAAGAAAGTTTCTTACTGTGGATGCTAATAGGACGTTAGTAAATTCTCTGGTTACATCAAGATTGGACTACTGCAACGCTCTTCTTGCAAATACTTCAAAGTCAAATCTGAATAAACTTCAACGTCTTCAAAATGCGGCAGCAAGAATCATCACCAGAACCCATCGTCATGATCATATAACACCAGTGCTCAGGGAACTTCATTGGCTCCCTGTTTGTCAGAGGATCATCAGCTATAATCTCTTGAAATATACATATAAAGCACTTAACAACCAATGTCCCATATATATCTAAGACCTAATACATGTTTACAAACCCAACAGAGACCTCCATTCTAGCAATTCATTATCTATTACTGTCCCACGGACTAGGACTTGTGGAATTCCCTTCGAGACTCACTCAAGTGTGCCCAGTCTCTAAATAATTTTAAGAAAAAGTTAAAGACCTACTTGTCTGTTAATTACTATTATCACTAAATCAATTACCCAAGAACTATAAACTATGACTTTGGAGTGGACCAGTAAAATGAACCAATCTTAGACTGCTTAAAATTGTGTATTAATAAGTCCAGCTGTGATGTTAATACTACAGTGAAAATTCTTTGAATCAATATAAACTATCTGGCTAAATAAACTTACAATATACACAAATTACCAAAATATAACACCATGAAATTATCAAATTCTTAACAAAAAACATAATTATGCACTAGGCTTATTACAAAATAATGTGCGACCGAATGATGGATGATCTGATGGGATCCTTGGTTTAGAATCCGACTTTGCATCTTGCAATTATGGATTTTCCAGGGCATCCAGCCAGATTCCCCATTGGCTGGGGTTGCCTTTCCACCGATTATATACTCATTACCTTTAAGATTTATACTTTATCTAACCAATCAGGTGCTGACGCTGATGGATGTTCCAGAGGGATCCTTGGATTAGAATCCGACTTTGCACCTTGCAATCATGGATTTTTCAAGGCATCTAGCTGGATTCCCTATTGGTCGGTCGCTGCCTTTATTCACAATCTAATCATGAGTTTTATCACTTTTACTTTATCTGACCACTATATAATGCATGGTTGGGGGACGCGCGGGCACTGATGCTGATGGATTTTCGGGCGGGAGCCTTGGATTAGAATCCAACTTTGCACCTTGCGATCATGGATTGTCGGGGCATTTAGCCTGACCCCCCATCGACCATTTGACTGCCGTTCTACTAACAAGTCAATATCTCTCATTCACTATTTTACAGTTAAAGATTCTCTTGTTTTGTTGTTGTTGTCGTTTTTAAACTACTATGAGCACTTTATTGATCACAAATTCTTAGTTTTATATTATTCTTCAGTTTATGTTTTTATATTTTATCATCTTTTAATCATTTTCATTTTCGTTTTCATTTAAACTCGTATTATCTAATTATACATATGCTTGTGAAGCGCTTTTGAACATATATTCAATATGAAAAGAGCGCTATACAAATGCGGTATATAATAATAATAATAATATTAATAATAATAATAAAGAGACACGTATCAAGTTTATTATCGATAGCGCAGCTTGGTCAACCGTAGTATATGGTATTCATTTCGTAAAATGAATTATGACTATATTTCAACGAACTCTTGTTTCTTGGCAATCGCCACTAGGTTATATAAATACACAAAACTTTTTTCGTTGAATCAATATGGCTTTGATAGATATTGGGTAAATATAAGTCACCCACAATATGGTATTGTAAAAATAAGGGACCTTAGTCAGTGTATACTCTTCAAATAGATAGGTCCAATTAGTTGGATTACTTGAATTTTACCTTTACATTTCAGTGTCAATTTGCCAAAATTAATCTTAAATAACTTTTTTTTGTAAATCACTTAATTTGTTTGAAATTCAAACTAAGTATTTTTAGGGTAAAGAACTATCTAAATTTAATCATTTCTGTAAATATCTTTATTAACAAGAAAGATATTATATGAAATATTTTGTTATCCTTACATAAGAATTCAATGATAAAATCCGAGAACTCCAACTGTAAGGATCTACTTACCAATAGGATTGCTTCAGATTTTATCAAGGACAGATAACTGACTAATGTCCCTAATTAGGTGAAAATATGTCACTCAAATACAGTATGATAGAAATCGTGTAAAGATATGCCACTCACAGTATGGCATGATAAAAATATGGCGAATATAAGTCACTTACAATAAAGTATGATAATAATTGGGTGAATGCATGTCACTAACAGAACGTTATGATATAAATAAGGTGAGTATAAGTCACTCACAATAAAGTATGATAGAAATTGGGTGAATAGATGCCACTTACAGAACGTTATGATATAAATAATGTGAATATAAGTCACACACAATACAGTATGATAGAAATTGGGTGAAAAGATGTCACTAACAGAACGTTATGATATAAATAAGGTGATTATAAGTCACTCACAATACAGTATGATAGAAATTGGGTGAAAAGATGTCACTAACAGAACGTTATGATATAAATAAGGTGAATATAAGTCACTCACAATAAAGTATGATAGAAATTGGGTGATAAGATGTCACTAACAGAACGTTATGATATAAATAAGGTGAATATAAGTTACTCACAATAAAGTACAATAGAAACAAGGTGAGCATGTGTCACTCTCAATAAAGTATACTACAAACTAGGTAAGAGAAATATCACTTACATTTAAGTACGATAGAAAATGGGTGAATACATGTCACTTACAAAAGATTATGATAGAAATTAGGTGAATATATGTCACACACAATAAAGTATAATAGAACTTGGGTGAATATAATTATATCACTCACATTATGGCATGATAAAAAATTAGGTGAATATATTGTCACTTACAATAAAGTATGTTAGAAATTGGGTGAAGATATGTCATCCACAGTATGACATGATAGAAATTATGTGAAGATAATTATGTCACACACAATACAATATGATAGAAATTATGTAAATATATGTCACTCACAGTAAGGTATGATAACAATTAGTTGAATATATGTCACTTACAATACAGTATGAAATATAGGTGAATTACAGCATAGTATGTTTGTACTTTGCATAATTATATCTAATCTATCAATAGGTAACAAAACATCTGGAAGGTACATTCGCTGCAAAGAAAAATAAACAATCCTAGCTTATTCATCATTTGTCGAAAAGTACCAATCATTTTGAGTGGGTGGTAAAACGTGACTTCATTTTGTAACAAACAATTCTTGTGTCAATTAAATCAAGACAATGCTTAGTTTGCGATATATTATATTCAATCTTGCTTTTTAGGTGTTACAAAGATTTATTTCCGTTCTTAATTACAACCTAAGTTTTATACATTTGTATTTAAGTATCTTCCTGTGTGAATAATATGATAATTAAATTACTGTCTAAATGAATTGAAGCAATATTGGTTAAACCAGTATCTTTAGACATTTTTAGAGGGCAATAATGATATCAGAGTATGTTTAGTGAGACATGATACTGAGGGCGAGCTACGTTTAGCTAGTTAGTTTTACTTCTTTTTTAATTGTTTTTTAACGTCGAATTCAACATATATTAATGTTATATGTACGACGTGCAGCTCTTCCTACTATAGGTTTCCTGGAACTTTTTCTATCACCAGTACTAACTTACCCTACCATGAGGCCGACAACTCATGTATAGAGTATGACCTACCGCGACCGGGCTCAAACCCGCGATCTCCGGATTCGAAGTCAGACATATTAACCACTATGTTACAGTCGCGGTTGTTTTGCTTTACAGAGCACAATCTGCTTAGGATGACTATATGCTATATGAAATGCACGATAAACATCGTAATTCATTTCATTTTGTGAATTATTTTGTTAAGCATTCAAAGGGTCAAAATCAATTTAAGTTTACAAATTATATATTGTATATAAAAATTATTCTTGGGCGTTAATTCATCGTCATAAGCATATATACATTAGCACGATGTATAAACGAAAACGAAACTATACGCTCGCTGTTGAACGGTGTGTTATGATTTTCCTCTATACAAAACCAAGGCCGACACAGAGATTAGGAATTGGATAGTTATGCGTGTGCTCGGCAAGATTGTTTTTATTATATTTAATAGTTAAATATTGTTTTGCAAATATGATGTAAGATTTAAACTTATAAAAAAGCAAAATAAAGACAAAATCGTAACAAAATCACGTCCAGTATGTAGTATTTGAGGCTTTATTCCGGGTGAAATACCGTGTTATATAAAAATGCTTATTCTTTAAACTTATATAAACTAATGACTGAACACAACATTTACCCAAGTTTCCATGTAAAATGCAGGCTAAACGCTGAAAACTGAAGTGGCATAAAATTTAATTCTGTACGCTGTCTGTCGATGTGATGTGAACTGATTTGTACAACGTCCGTTGATGCGTTTGTCCAACTTCTGTTGATGCAAGTTGTTGGATTGTAACATTCTGTACGATGTCTATTTATTACAATTAATAATAACATATTTGTTTACATATCATTACCTCCACCGAACTAAAGTTTTAGTGTTATAAAGAAAACACCCTGTCCGTCCGTTTGTTTGTCTACCTATTGAACCTTGTATGCGCAACTCACACAACATTTTAGGGATTAGATTAAAGTCTTATACAGTTATAGAGTATGACGTGTAGATTCCATAAACAAAATAAGTCTTATTCGACTTTAAGAAAGGGAGATAACTAACTAGGGCTTCATAATTGGAAAAAAATTATGATCGATCATCGAAAATAATCGGTCGACCCTTTTCGATCAATCATCGATTATATAATCGAAACATTAACTCAGGGTTTTCATTCAGGATTTCCGAAATATATGACATTCAGTTGCAATGGTTTAAGTGACTTTGTTTCATACAAATGAATATTAAATCATACATAATCAACCTATAATTAGTGGTTTGGTGGTTGTTTATGTTTAATAATAAAATCTTTTTTTTTCGGACATTTTTCGTATCAATATAGTATAGAAATGGAGATATGTATAGTCCAATAGTAGCAAATTCCATGTTGCCGACTAAAAACATCAACACAGATCTCAATGATTTACAATAACAAAGATGCTGTAAAAATGTACGCATCATGGTTTAATTAGGAAGAGTTTTATCCCCATGAAATGTTGTTTTCTTTGAAAATATGAATTAATAATTACTGGTATGTCTCATTGTCAATAAAATGAATTTCGACAGTAGCGATAATCGATTATTAAACTTCATAATCGATTGTCTCCCACTTTTACTGAAACGATTAATTATCGATTATAATCGATCATCACTAAATCCCTATAACTAACTTTATTTTTTGTTAAAAAATGCTTGAAGCGCAGGTCCTCTTAAATTTCTTGACGGACAAAAATTCATAAAGCTTTACAAAGTGATAGACCATGGTGTGTAGATGTGCATAAAAAATAACTCTGATAGAATTTTAAATAAGGGAGATAACTCACTTTAATTTTGTACAATTGTAATTGTAAGCGCCAATTATTTATACTACTAGACGGGTTTGGTTTAAACTTCATACATCGGTAGCATATAATGTGTAGTTTCATGAAGGACGGCTACTCTGATGAGATTTTAGGCAGTGGCTAGAGTTACGGTACCGTAACTCTAGACCCAGGTTCTAGAGTTACGGAAGTTCCGTAACTTTAGACAAGCCTACCAGGGTTGGCTAGAGTTTCGGAAGTAAAATAACATGCGTATGTTTCAACTTATTAACATCGAAAAACTTGTTTATATTCAATATTACTCGAAATAAACAAATATTTACCGACGTGACTTATTCAATTGTTATTACATCCGCCATTTTGGATTTGACTAATAAACTTACGGGATGTTTAATATACGGCGATATGTCGTTGTCGTCTTCAAAGTGTCACATAATAAGTTTACTTGAGCGATAAGTTATAGAGTGGGATTATAATTTGGACTGACTATGTATAATTTTGTATGGAATTTAAAGGAAATATTTATAGGATATTGACGATTCTTAGAGTAATTTTAATTGTGAATAATTTGCAAGTATCTAGTAAGAAAGTCGGCGATTTTCGAGCGTTAAATTGACTTAAATTTCGTGAACAAAAATGGGAATTTAGCTTGATAAAAAGAGCTCAGTACTTGGGGAAAAACGTTAAATGAATAGTAAGAAAGTTGATGTTTTTGTAAAAAAAAAATCCAGCTTGTCATTCCTCATCAAATCTTTAATATTTTAACAAAAATATAAACGATCTCGTTAAAAAAATACCCATTCATATTCATAACCAAAAGTCAGCAATTTTAAAAACTCGGCAGTTATCCAGTAAAAAAATCGCGTATTTTTACCATTTCAATTAAATTCGCTAATTCCACCAAAAAAAGCTCACTATACTTATCGTACATGTAAGTAAAACGCCGTGATTCTTTAGTATGCAAATCTAGGGGAAAATTGCCGAGTTTTTTTAAAATTCAATGAATTGGTCAATGTTTTAGGTAAAGATGGCCGCTTTAAACGTGACAATGTAAAAATATATCATTTATCAACATGTTTTTATCAAATTGAAGACATTTTACTTTTGATTCTGTCCAAAAATATGGTCGATTTTGCATTCGAAAATCGCCGTTTTTACTTATAGGACAATTAAATGTTTTTAATGAAAAATACTAAAGAATCGTCAATTTAATAAAAAGATATTATTCGGTCCAAATTAGACATATTCGGTCCAAATTGTAATCCAACCCTATATAACAATCGCTCTTGAAAAGTAAACTAAGTATGTGACACTTTGAAGACGACAACGTCACATCGCCGTATGTTAAACATCCGTTAAGTTAATTAGTCATATCCAAAATGGCGGGTGTAATAACAATTGGATAAGTCACGTCGGTAAATATTTGTTTATTTCGAGTAAATAATGAATATAAACAAGTTTTTCGATGTTATTTGACTTCCGTAACACTAGACAACCCTGACATTCTTACTTTTATTTGTGATAACTGTCAATAGTTTAAATATTATACTTCAGGAAATGGAATCAGATTCGTCTTTGGAGCTCGCTGGAGTTGATAGGATTTTGTGTTCACAAGTACTCCTACAAAACCTGGGGCCGTATTCCCATCTTTACTTAAGTATAAAATTCTCCTCAAATCAACAGATTTTCCTCAGAATAGACCAAAATTTTCTTAAGTTTGAGGAAATATTTTAAGTGGTATTCCCATCCTCACTCAAGTCCAAGATTTTTCTCAACACCGGTCAATTTTTCCTTATCTTTTGAGGAACGTTCGACCTACCTTATCTCTGAAAAAAATTTCCTCAACTTGTTTTTTGGACGCCATTTTTTCTCTTGACTGAAACATATTTTTTGAGTTTTTCACCAATAAACAGAGAAATTTATATACAGGTTTTTTGTTTTTTACCATTTTTTCGTTTCTACCTTACCCTTAGGTGATCATTCGTCAAGAAAAAATATTCGTAAGCGTTTAACCTTTGTTTACTATTTCGTCTGTACCGGCCTTGTCAATGTGTGCGTTCTGATGTAAAATTAGAAACAACACTATCAAACAGTTTTACTAAGTGTATTTTGCCCGATGTAGGCTGATAAAACTTACGTACAACTCAATACAGAACTGAACCCGAAGAGACAGGAAGTGTACCCAGTCATTCGGTTATCCTCGCCTAATCCGCTGACGAATGCCACAATTCAGGGGAGGCAACCGATACAACACTCCCCCCGACTTAATAAATGAGGAGGGCAGGTACCAGTCTAGGTCTGGGCCTAGACAGACACTTGACACAGACAAGGTGCCTAAGGACTTCCTACGCGAGAGGACAAGGTGCCCTTTTCCGGGTCTCATTGGACAAGGTGCCCAACCCAAAACATAGGAACAAGGTGTTCCAACGGGTTTCACAGGACAAGGTGCCCAAACCCAAAAATTCAGGGACAAGGTGTCCCAACAGGTTTCACAGGACAAGGTGTCCAAATCTAAACAACAGGAACAAGGTGTCCCAACAAGTTTCACAGGACAAGGTGTCCAAACCTAAACAACAGGAACAAGGTGTCCCAACAGGTTTCACAGGACAATGTGTCCAAACCTAAACAACAGGAACAAGGTGTCCCAACTGGTTTCACAGGACAAGGTGTCCAAACCTAAACAACAGGAACAAGGTGTTCCAACAGGTTTCACAGGACAAGGTGTACAAACCTAAACAACAGGAACAAGTACAACTAGACCTGCATCATCCAGGAAACAAGATTTACAAGCAATCTAACCCTGGAACATGCAACATTATCTGACAAGGTACCAGAAAATATCTAAACTAGTTGACTTACCCCTTTGCTTATATACCATACCATTCTCAGCCTCTGCACACTTCCACTCTGCCAACACCAGCATTAATCTACAATCGCCCATACAGCTTCAGGGCATTCCTTACGGTACACCCCAAAATATGCTGTACGGACACCCCTCTCTTTCGTGCTATCATCTCCGCCAAATCCAAAATTTCTGTTGGAGAAGAACGACCTTCCAGCCTTGGTAAAGTAAGGTGCGTCCGTCTCCAACATCAATTGTTCCTCCGGCATCATCTGAAGAGCAGCACACTGCTCGGCAGAGAAGCTTTCCACTGCTCGATTGAAGCTGAACTGGGCACAAGGAAACCTTGTTAGCCAACTGTTCAACACAAACGAGTTGCCATTAAAGCTGTGGACGTGTATTCTCTGCCTTTTCTGTACTCCATTCCGTTCAAGGAGATGGAGTAACAAACAATGCGCTTCAGTACCGTCATCCCTCCGCATACTGGACCTTCAGTACATGCACCTTAAGGTACGTAGCACCCTTGCTATCACAATCCTTTACCAGACACACCCGACTCTTCGCAGGTTTCCTCACGAAGCTGTCCCTGACTTCCTTAAGGTTGTCACGGCAAATCTTCATCTTGTTTGCCTCAGGGTTGAAAATGGTACGTTTCAACCCACAGAGAGCAATTTTGGATGAAGAGACAGCCCCTTCAGAGGAAAATGAGAGGTCCTTTGTTTGTAGGCCCTCTTCACTGCAATTCAATCGGGCGCTCGGGCAGAACGCTTGTGTTGACGCGATTTGGGTACCGACTGAGCAGTAATAACCGGAATCAGAGAGCCAGGACAAGGTGCCCTTATGCTCTCCTCCAATGACCTAGACGGTTGTAACTCAGGCATGTCAGGATTCACAGAGTCGGGACAAGGTGCCCCTAAACTCTCATCCATCGACATAGTCTCTGGCACAGCCCTCAGAGCAGCTTTACGTGCAAGCCTTTTAGACCGCTTAGCGCGTGCGCGTTTTGCAGCCTTCTTGGCAGCCCGTGCACTTTTCTGGGGCATACACTCAGAAACATCCTGAGGTGGCTCAGACTCAACAGTGGGGCAAGGAACAGAACTAGGAGTCCCGCTCCCAACCTTCATGGGCGACGACCCAGAATTTCCCTTAGGACTAGGAGTCCCAAGGTCAATATCTAGGTCAGAGCCCAACTCATCCATCGTTAAATCACCCAGACCAAGCAAAACTGATGAGCTAGGAGTAGATGGGGACCTAGGACAAGGTGCCTTAGGTACTGGAGATCCCATCGGGATGACACAAGGTGTGTCATCCTTGTCCTCCACACCAACAACATGCTGGACTATGGGTATGGATAGTTCACTCTTGAGCCTAACATCCACCCTATCACTACCGTCCGGCGCCAACTGCTCTTTGGATTTAGGCGGAGATGGCAGCTTCCAAACACTTATCCATTCCCTATCCATAATCTGATAAGATTCAAGGGATTTGGACAGCTTCATCAGCCACCCCTGAAACTTACGTCTCTGCCTTCCCACACTATGCCCTGACTTAGCCAAGGCAATCATACGTTCAAGCAGAGACAAAGCCAGGGGTCGGTCCTGCGGAAGCAAAACCCTAATGCTTTTGGCAAAGTCATCGGGGTTATCGTAGACTTTGCCAGCTGCCAGCAGAGCTTCGGAGCGCTTACTAAAATCTGACATCTTAATAATCTAACCTGAAAAGACAAATAAAAAAGACACAGGTTAATTACTGACATTGACTGCATTTGTACTTGTCAATGTCCAGAGCATCCGAGGCTGAAACATTCACGCAAGACCCGTGATACCATTCTTCACACCAGTCACACTGGATCATGAAACGTTTATGGTACGACTTTCTGCAGATACATACAGGGTATCATCATCATGTACTGTATCCTCACTAGATTGCCCACCTTGCTGATATTTCCTGATCCAATCCGGCAGTTTTCTATCACGGCAGGGGGACATCCTGTCATGGTTCACCACAAATACAGCATTTCTCAATTGGACCCTGTAAACATAGGATGACAAAGCCTTCACGATACCAGCAGGACCCTTCCAAGGAGAACACAATTTCTTGCTGAATCCAGAAGATAAACAATGTCACCCTTTGCATAAGGCCTCAAAAGCACTCTTAAGTCATAATCTCGTTTCATCCTCTTGGATGAAGCCTTTAGAGATTTTCTAGCTGTATCATGAGCCAATTCAATAGACGATGTCAGTTTTACAACATATTCAGCTGCATCATCAAACTTCATGGGCTGCCCTCTAGGAAACATTAACTGTGCAGGCACATTTACCTCCCTTCCCAACATTAATTTGTTAGCTAAACAATCGGTGCTGCGATTTACTGAAGCCCTTATTGCCCCTGCTATCTGCTGAATATGTTCATCCCAACGATTTTGGGTTTTACCTATGAAACAACGCACGCTATCCATCAAAGTCCTATTGCAGCGCTCAACTTGACCATTTGCAGAGGGACGACATGGTGTCGTCCTACTTTTATGAATCTGCAAAGTATTACATACTGCTTCAAATAGTTTACTTTCGAAGTTACGACCTTGATCCGAGAACAGCTGATATGGATAACCGAACCTACTAAAAAAGACATCAATGGCAGCTTTAGCTGTAACCTCTGCCCTCGGGAAGGCAAAGGTACACATTCTAACCACTTGGTGAATTGATCAACCATCATCAAGCAGTATTCGTTGCCATTTTTCGTCCTTGGAAGTGGCCCAAGGAAATCCACATGTTCGCGTTCCAGCCAGAAAAGAAAACTTTACCATACCGCTTGTTCTTCTTGTTACGGCTACACACATCACAGCTCAGGACATAATGTTCAATCATGGTAGACATTCCATACCAATAGAATTTCTCCATCAGTTTCTGCCAGTACAACGCTAGTTCCTGTAAGGTTTTTGGTACTACAAGTTTAAGCTCTCCTGATTCAGGGTCAACCCTAAATAGTACCCCATCTACCAATTTGAACATGTCTTTATTAATCCAAAGATATTTGCTGGCTGGACTAAATATAAATAATTCCCCTTCGGAGGGGCAAGTTTTGGAAACCAACCACCCTAACAGCACAGCCAAAGTTTCATCAATGGATTGCTCTTTCCTGAGCTGCTCTGCAGTAAAACCCCAACAACAGGGCTCTCAATGCTATAGGGCACTGGCAGTTTGGTTTGGGCATCATGAGAAACTGACAATTCATTAATAGAAATGACAATAGCCTCATCACTCAGACCAAAACCATCCACATCCGTGTCTAAGGTAGACAACAGTGGACTGATCTCTACCTGGTCTGAAACTGAGCCCACAACTACCCTTGGACCCACAGCATTTTCCGCCAAATTAACAACATCGTCTACTGTCTCGTAAAAAGTCCCCCACTGGTAATGGGCTCTGGTACAGTAGTGACAACCCCCACAAGGCAACCCTGACGGTTGGACCCCAGCCATATACTCCGCACAAGGTGTGAGGGTGTCTGGAATCCTAGATAATCCGTCCGCGTTGTCATGTTTAGCACCAGCACGGTGTTTCACCACCATGTGGTACTGAGACAGCTCTTCCATCCACCGGGCAAGTTGCCCCTGTGATTCTTTGAAATGCAAAAGCCATGTCAAACTGGAGTGATCACTACGCACCACGAACATTCTACCTAACAGGTAATACTTAAACTGCCGCGTGAATCTAACTATCCTTAAAAGTTCCTTTCGGGTAGTGCAGTAACGTTTTTGTTCTGGTGTCAATACAAAGCTGCGGAATGCAATTACTTTCTCTTCAACCCCCTGAACTTGACTCAAGACCCCACCTATAGCCATATTGGATGCATCACAGTCCAAAATGAATAAATCTGAGATATTTGGCAAGGCCAACACAGGAGGTTGTGTCAACGCTTGTTTAAGAGCCAAAAAAGCAGATTGTCCCCCCCAAACAAATTGATTCTTGCCAGTTAATTTATACAATGGTTGAGCAAATTCAGCAAAATTCTTAATAAATGACCTATGATAATTAGCAAAGCCCAAAAACCGCTCAACATCTTTTGACGACTGCAAGGTAGGCCACTTTTGTACACACTCAATGTCCCTAACTGACATACTAAGGTTATTTTCCGTCACGGTCCTACCAAGGAATTCCACCTCAGTTTTAAAGAACAAGCATTTTTTGGGCTTAAGCTTTAAACCATGTTGTCTGAAACGTTCCAAAGATTCTCTTAAATTATTTAAATAGTCTTCAAATGTTTTACCCATCACCAAAATATCATCAAAAAATGCCAGAATGGTTTTCCAAGTCAGCCCCCGCAATACTAGATTCATCACCCTAGAA